>PYXC01002692.1:342500-417500 GCA_015244755.2 Tenualosa ilisha
TGCTCTCCAAAGCCCCTCTCGCAAACACACTCGCATGGAGACAGGGGGTGGGGCCAGGGGGGGCAAACCGGGAGGGGTGTGAGGGATGTGGTGGTAGTGGTGGTGGTGTTGATGGTGAGTGTTTGTGTGTGTGTGTGTGTGTGTGTGTGTGTGTGTGCTGATTTACATACTATGCTTGACAGAGAGAGGTTAGTGATGACTGTCTCTGACACAAATGAAAAATGCTTACATCTCTCGCTCATCCTCTAACTGTGAGTGAGTGAGTGTGTGTGTGTGTGTGTGTGTGTGTGTGTGTGTACACACTTATATCTGACCATTATGTCTGCAGGAATAAAAAAAAGTTATGCGCAGAGCATGACACACATGGGAATTGAAGGAGTTGAAGAAGTAGAGTGTGTGTGTCTATGTGGGTGTGTGTGTGTGTGTGTGTGTGTGTGTGGATGTGCGTGTCTCCAGGAACACAGTAATTAACACTGAGTAGAGTGCTGAGCTTGACCAGGCCAAGCGCGTGACAAAATGTTCATGTGTGCGCGCGCGCGTGTGTGTGTGTGTGTGTGTGTGTGTGAGACTGTTGGTGCGTCTCACCTCTCTAGGTACGCGGTGATGAGCGGGGAGCAGAGGTTGCTGGTGGGCTTGGACAGGCCCAGGGCGAAGATGGTGTCCTGGAGCCGCCGGATGGTGTCCGCCTCCCCCTTGAGCGCAGCGGCGTTGAGGGTGTGGAAGAGCAGGATGGTGTTGCTCCCTGTCAAAGCCACATCCTTCTCTTTCATCTCCTTCAGCAGGTCCAACGCCTCTACAGGACACCAGCCAAAGAAAAAGAGAGAGAAAGATGTGAAGAGAGAGAAACAGAGAGAGAGGAAAAGAGAGGGGGGAAAGAAGGAGGGAGAGAAAGATGTGAAGAGAGAAACAGAGAGAGAGGGATAAAGAGAGGGGGGAAAGAAGGAGGGAGAGAAAGATGTGAAGAGAGAAACAGAGACAGACAGATAGAGAGACAGACAGACAGATAGAGAGACAGACAGACAGAGAGATGTGAAACGTGTACATTTATGGGACCATGATTCACATGTTCACATCAGTGCCTCACACCTCACCAACCCTGGTGCTGTATGACATCATTAGAGCCATCTTAACTCCTTAGCACAAACACTGACAAAGGCAGGGTGAGTGTGTGTGTGTGTGTGTGTGTGTGTGTGTGTGTGTGTGTGTGTGTGTACGTGCGCACGTGTTTGTGTGCACCATCAGACAACAACGCACCTCACACAAACACACAGATGCAGGCATAAATTAAGACACAGAAAGACAGACACACACACACACCCACACACACGGTAGGCACTTTACCTCATTGTTACCAACAGCAGACGATAACCTAAGCTGGCAAAACATACACTCGTAAACACACATGCATGGTACATACATCATGCATGGACACGAATACACATGCATACACAGCGATGCGTGTATGAAGGAGTTCTCATCTCCACACACACACACACACACACAAACACAGTGACTACAAAACGCAAACAGCGTGCCATGTTCTCTGATGACCAGACTGCGCAAACGACAATGAGAGAATGAGGAGGAAAAAAAGGAGGAATACGACAAAAGGAAAAGAAAGAGAGAGAGATAGAAAGAAAGAGAGCGTGCAACAGAGAGAAAGAGAAAAGAAGGGAATGAGAATAGAGTGGAGAAAGGGAGAGAGAGAAAAACAGAGAGGGGGAGAGAGAGAGAGAGAGAGATGGAGAGACAATAGTGTAGAAAGAAAAAAGGGAGATGCAGAAAGGGAATGACAGAACAAGGGAGTGATAGAGAGAGAAAGAAAGGGAGAGAGAGAGCGAAAGAGAGCGAGCGAGCGAGCGAGCTGGAGCGTGGGGTGAGCGATGAAAAGCGAGCCCTTAGATAATTTCATGTGGGGAAAACAAACCGTTATTAAAACAGCATTTTGAGCCCAGCAGGAATGGAAATCCAGCCTGTATAATGCCAATTCCCAACTAATTGCTACTTGCATTTCTAAACGAGACTACAATTACGGGGTGCCTGCAATGCCTGCTGCATTCCCCCGTGCCCCCCTCCCATCCCCCCCCACCCCCCAGCGCCCAAAAGCCCCGCCGGTAAAATTATAGGTGTGCGGCGAGTGCCCGCAGTGCCCCCGATGGCCTGCAGGGGACCCGGGCAGCGGGCAGCGCTCTGCTCCCATCGTCTCGGCTCATCCCAGCCCACTGTAATGGAGGCTTTTACGGCGGGAGCAGAGGGCCCAGCTGCCAGCAGTGTGGTGCCACCGTACACACACACACACACACACACACACACACACACACACACACACACACACACACACACCACACACACACACACACACACACACACACACACACATCATGTTGGTTGGCACACTCACACAAGAAAACACACACACAGTACTTCACACATAAACGATATTCACAGATGTCTATCTCTCTTCCAAACACACACACACACACACACACACACACACACACACAGAGCACTCGACTGGCAGCTGCGCTGTCATAGGGCTGTATAATTAAGATGTGTTTACACTGCATTTAGAGGAGCTCTAATGGGCTGATACTGATAGGGTCTGTTTACACAGGCGATACCAATCACCTCACACCAGCCAGAGGGAGAGAGAGAGAGCCAGACAGACAGACAGACAGACAGACAGACAGACATCACCTCTCATTGGCCAAAGAGAGCATGACAGACAGACAGACAGACAGACAGACAGACAGACATCACCTCTCATCGGCCAAAGAGAGCATGAGAGACAGACAGACAGACAGACAGACATCACCTCTCATTGGCCAAAGAGAGCATGAGAGACAGACAGACAGACAGACAGGAACTTTCCACAACCATAGATCACACTAGCGGAGAGGAAACTGGTGCCAGTATCCTGGAAACCCCTCTCTCTCTCACACACACACAAACACACACACTTTGAAGTCTGCTCTGTCCATCTCTCCATCCCCTTAATTTCATCTGTGCATGTGTATGTGTGTATGTGGTGTGTGTGTGTGTGTGTGTGTGTGCATGCTTGTGTTCATTTCATCTGTGTGTTGTTATGCAAATGAGCTGCAATTTGCCCCCGTCAACGGTTTAATGGGGCAAACACAGAAGAACAGACAGACAGAGAGAGAGAGAGAGAGAGAGAGAGAGAGAGAGAGAGAGAGAGAGAGAAAGAGAGAGAGAGAGAACCACTCAAACACTGGTGACATACAAACACACTGAAAGAGAAAAAAAAAAAAAAAAGAGTTTGGACTAGAAAGGGGGAGAAAGAAAGAGAGTGGGCAAGACTGTATGAGAGAGAAAGGTGTGTGTGTGTGTGTGTGTGTGTGTGTGTGTGTGTAACTGAGTGAGTGAGTAAGACTGCTGTTGTGGCTCATGCTGGGATTTGAAGGGCAGTTTTGTAACTCCTAGAAGATGAAACACTCAATAGGGACAGACCTGATAGACGTCAGTCACTGATCCCAGTGCCCACACACACACACACACACACACACACACACACACACACACACACTCACCCCTCTCACACACACACACACCCCCTTCTCTCTGACATAAACTAGCAGTTATACATCCCCAGATGTGAAACCATAGCAAGTTCACCCTCACACACACACGCACACGCGCTCACTTCAGCGGTAAATATGGTTCAAACTATCACCTCAACAGGAGGTTATCACACTAGAAAACCTCTCCATCTCACACACACACCACACACACACCACACACACACACACCACACACAAACCAGGAGCTCCTACCCAGCCTTGTCTGTCATATCTGACAGAGACCCAAACAAATATCCACACAGACCATTAATCTTCTGGAACATTCCGCCAAGCAAACCCACAACCCTGTTCACCCGCTGGAAAAGCCACACATCCACACACATCTACACTCCATCAACTGGCAAAGGAGAGAACGCATGATGACTGCTGAAAGAGAAAGGGGGGGGGAGGAATAGGAAAGGAATAGAGAGTGAAAGGGTACACAAATACATTTTAAACAAAAAAAAAATGATGAGAGTTAAGAAAAATGGAACATTTAAAAGAGAGGAGGAAGGGAAATAGAAGTGAAGAAACAGGGAAAAAAAACACAGACAGTTAGAAGGGGGGGAAGGAGAAGAGGAGGGGGGAGGCTGTTGAAGAGAGTATAGCGGTGTCCAGGAGCGGTGATCTTCCGGCAGGGCTGGCAGGTGGGCCGCCTGCCTCAGCATTAGCGGAGAGTGCCAGGGTTAGCGAGGTGTGCTAATGTGCCTGACAGGCCGCTGATGCCCCCGCTTCCGACACCCCCCACCCCAAACACCCCCACCCCCCTACCCCACCCTACCCAGGCTAATGGCTGCAAGGCTTGCCGCGCCTCAACACCAATTCACATGCAAATGTGTGTGTGCATGTGCATGTGTGCGTGTGCGTGTGTGTGCGTGTGTGTGTGTGTGTGTGTGTAGGGATGCGTCAGGGAGAGATGCAGCGAGCACTTTCGCCAGACATGATATGCCATTAGGCTCAAGGCGGATTTCGGTAATTCCGTTAAAAGTGCAGAGACTCCAGTAATTTTCACCCCCTCGTCTCTCTACCTCCCTCCCTCCTTCACTCCTTCCTTCCCTCGTTCCGTGACGGGAGGACAGGAAGGAAAGACGAGTCTGGGAGAAGAGGGAGGGTGCAGGGGAGGAGGGGGAGAGAGTGACACAAATCCACACATCGTAAAAGAAAGGGAGCATGGAGGGAGGGAGGGAGGGAGGGAGGGAGAGAGAAAGGGCGAGAGCAAGAATGACTGTATGAGTGAGTACACATTTACGCTGTCACGGGGCGCACAAAGCAGAAGAGAAACACTTTTATTGTAATTGTGTCTTACAAGCGCCAGGAGAAATCCACCGTGGAATTCACATAATGGCTGATTAGGCCAGCCGTCCGGGGAGAACGAATGCGAAAAAAACACACAGACACACACACACACGCACGCGCGCAAAGCAAAGCGCTGCCTGGTCTCTCAAGCACTAATTAAAAGGCACTGTATGCATGGGCCGTTGGGAGTCCTATGAAACATTTAAGGAGGAGAGAGAGGAGCTTCCGCAGACTCACACCTTAACACACACACACACACACACACACACACACACACACACACACACACACACACACGTTTCTGCCCCAGCAGAGGCCAAGAGTGAGTCCCCCCCCCAAAACTGAACCCTGCCAGTACTGCTGAATCATGACCTTGAAAACACGCACAGACACACAGACAGACACACAGACACGCACACAAACACACACCATATTCTAGGTCCGGCTTGTACACTTACCCTCCTGACGGCCATGTTTGGACAGGGAGCGCAGAAGAATCATGTACTTGTTGGAATCCAGAGCCACTTCTGAGTCCTTGCGGGAGCTACACAGCATAAATACACACACACACACACACACAAACAAACAAACAAACAAGCAGTGTTACAAACAGACCAAGTATACATGGGCAGAGCATAAACACACTCTTGTCTAAAGCTTCTGGGACCAAGAGGAGAAAATGACGGATCTAGGAAATATAAAGTGCTAACCTGTGCTTAACTGACCATCGGCAACAGCTTCACTTAGGATAGATTACACATTTATCAGTACATGAAACTGAAATCATCAGGTTAAGACAACAAATGAAACGACCCTTATTGACCGAGTCCACAGGCTCATTCATAAACAGAACTGAACCACAGTGGCCTGGTCTCAGAGTGTGACATTACTTCAAAAGCATTGGTTTAAAAGCACATGAAAGCAGCTGACCACACATCTCACACAAAGACACACAAGTGTGTGAAATTAAACCTGGTGGGCATGTGTGTATGTAGGAACATGAATTTTTAATGCGCAGCCCCATTGCATGGCTCCCATTTTAAACGCTCACACTGTCTGAAGCATTTGCACTGATTTATAAACTTCCTTTGATTTAAATGCACAGTACCCCCACCACCCTCACTATCTGACGGCTCGGCTGTCACTTGGTGACCGTCTCCAGGTGACAGTATCTCGGATGCGGCCGTCAGCCTGAAAGCCTGGCCGGGGAGGTGGACGCAGTCTTCTCTACATTAATGTCTCCCTGCATCCGCTCTGCTTGGTGTGTGGGTGTTAAAGTTTAATGACCTGCCGGACAGTCTAACGTGGAGAATGAGGTCTAAGCACTGTCTGTGTGTGTGTGTGTGTGTGTGTGTGTGTGTGTGTGTGTGTGTGTGTGTGTGTGTGAGAGAGAGAGAGAGAGAGAGACAGAGAGAGTGTGTGTGCGTATAAATGTGCGTTTGTGTCCGTGTTTGGAAAAGAGCCTAATAGAGTGTGTGTGTGTGTGTGTGTGTGTGTGTGTGTGTGTGTGTGTCTGTGAGAAAGAGAGTGTGTGAATGTGTGTCCACTTGAAAATGTAATTGATTTTTCCTTTTGTTTTGTTATTGTTCCCAGAACTCACAGCTCTCTCTTCAGGTTCATGGCCTCATCCACTTTGTCATGGCGACAGCAGAGGTTGATGAGGCTGGCGTATCCCCCCACAGTCATGTGCTCCTCATTCTGGGTCTTCAGCTCCAGAGCACGCTCCAGTTTCTAAAGAGATGGAGGGATGGATGGAGGGGGAGGGGGGGGGGGGGGAGAGGGAGAAAGAGAGAAATGTAAAAAAGGTTGTAAAACAAGAAGTTAAGAGAGTGTAGCCAAAAAAGAAGGCAGTTTTGCTCTTAGGTCATTGCAAGACATCATACTGCTTAAACTAAATTGTCTAAAGGCCCCAATGTGCTTGCAAACATGAAGGACTACGGTAGAGAGAAAAGAGGGAGACAGAACACTCCAGAACAGGGAGACAGACGCTGAGAGGAAGACACATACATATAAAGTAACAAAAAAGATAAGACAGACAGAGAGAGAGAGAGAGAGAGAGAGCATAGTGATACAAAGAGACAGACAGACAGGTAGACAGATTAGCGATAAAGGCTGACAGACAGACACAGAGAAAGCGAGAGAGAGGGTCATACCTCCTCCAAGCAGAGAGCCTGGATGAGCTGCTTGAGGGCGATGGTGACAGGCTTCCCTTCTCCCTTCAAATCAGACAGACGGCGCTCCAGCACAGTAATCTTGCCCTCTACTCCCTATACACACACACACACACACACAGAGACACACACACATTAAATAGTGTTTAACAGAAATGTTATGTTTCACTGAAATGCATGTAACACTGACGTTTCACCTGATTCATTCCACATACACTGGAGGCAAATCCCACATAATCAGATGGAGGGAGAGAAAGAAAGAGAGAAAGTGAGAAAGAGAGAAAGAGAGAGGTGAGAAAGAGAGAAAGTGAGTGCTTGTAACCTTTGGAACATATGTGTCCGAGATGCCAGCAGATTCCTCTTTGTCGACCAGGACAATGATATCCTAAGGAACAACAACACAAAGAAAAACTACTCACCACAAGAAACACATAGTCACACTACCACCCCCCAACACACACACACACACACAACCCCCCCCCCCCCCCCACACACACACACACACACACACACACACACACCCAACACACACACAGACAGACACACACGTGGGGACACTGGCCAAACATTTGGCTTCATGTGCTGCACTGGTTAAGAGGCCGTACCTTGATGAGCTCTGGGACATGGTAGGAGTCCAGCAGGTTGCGGATGCCCCTGTACACACCCACAGGGATGGAGACGTTCTGGAGAGGAGCAGATGTTACCAGTTAGCAACAGACAGACACTGGGCAATCATGCAGTCAATAACCGACCAATCTCTCATTATCACAACCATCACAGTGCCATCACATTTACTCCATTACTCCAATAACTCCTTTTGTCTCAGCTGGTCTTCGCTTAGACTAAAACCCTTACCCTAGACTAAAACCCTAACCCTGCTCCTCCCATTCCTACACAAACATCTGCCATTGCTTACACCCTGCTCAGAGTAACACTACTCCCACTGGTTCCACGACAGACATTCTGCTACAGTTACTCTCACTGGTTCCACTAGTGCTACTCCAGTTACTCCCACTGGTTCCACTACAGACATTCTGCTACAGTTACTCCCACTGGGTCCACTAGTGCTACTCCAGTTACTCCCACTGGTTCCACTAGTGCTACTCCAGTTACTCCCACTGGTTCCACGACAGACATTCTGCTAGAGTTACTCCCACTGGGTCCACTAGTGCTACTCTAGTTACTCCCACTGGTTCCATTAGTGCTACTCCAGTTACTCCCACTGGTTCCACTAGTGCTACTCCAGTTACTCCCACTGGTTCCACTAGTGCTCTTACTCCAGTTATACCTCCCACTGGTTCCACTAGTGCTACTCCAGTTACTCCCACTGGTTCCACTAGTGCTACTCCAGTTACTCCCACTGATTCCACGACAGACATTCTGCTACAGTTACTCCTACTGGTTCCACTAGTGTTACTCCAGTTACTCCCACTGGTTCCAGTAGCGCTACTCCAGTTACTCCCACTGGTTCCATGACAGACATTCTGCTACAGATACTCCTACTGGTTCCACGACAGACATTCTGCTACAGTTACTCCTACTGGTTCCATTAGTGCTACTCCAGTTACTCCCACTGGTTCCACGACAGACATTCTGCTACAGTTACTCCTACTGGTTCCACGACAGACATTCTGCTACAGTTACTCCTACTGGTTCCACTGGTTCAACTCCTGTTACTACACCCCTGTAACCCCACTGGTTCCTCTCCTGTTACTGGTTCCACTCTTGATCAAAGGTGATGATATTGCCAAGCATTCTTTTCTTTTATTTCACTTGTCCTTTCTTTTACAAGGTGAAATCCCTTTGAGATTGTGTTGTTGGTTTGCGGCAATGAGTAAGATGCTTGTGTGTGTGTGTGTGTGTGTGTGTGTGTGTGTGTTGCTGACCAGGTTTTTGAGCTGGTTGAAATACTGGCGCAGAATATCTTCTTTAGCCTGCACCTCTGAAGAAGTCATGCCGTCAATCAGGTTATACAGAAAGTAGGCCACGTATTCTACCGGGACAAAGAAAGAATGTATTACACACACACACACACACACATTCTCTACAGCATGCACACTCGGACATTCTCAAAAACACACACACACACACACACACACTCTCTATAGCAAGCACACTCGGACACTCTCAAAAACACACACACACACAATATTTTTGTCCTTTTGAGAAAGAGCTGACAGCATGACATAAAAGAGTGTTTGACAACTTGAAAGAAAAAGCAAAAGAAGTTTGTGGTGTTTGTGTCTGTGTGTGTGTGTGTGTGTGTGTTTCTGCTGAGTCGTCAGCTCTCTGCTCTTGACTGAAGTGTGTGTTAATGTGCATTGGGCGGCTGACGGCTCGCTCACACACACAGCAGGTAGCGTGCTTATGCAGAGTGACAGGGAGACGGCTCCATCACCCCCCATCCGCCAACACAGCAGTGTGGCAGCACTGAGCCAAGCTCTTACACACACACACACACACACACACACACACACACACACACACACACACACACACACACACACACACACACACACACACAGCCTGTATACTCAGCGCTGGGTCAGCAGACCACCAAGCTTGCTTTTATGTACTTCACTCTCTCATACACATTCATACACACAACCACACACACCACACACACACACACACACACACAACACACACACACACACACACACACACACACACGGCGAGATCAGACAGAATTGGACAAATCTTATGCACAGTGAATATGACAGGTCTGACTTTGTTCTAGAGGACACATACCCATACAAGCACGCAAACAAGCATACACGCGCACGCGCACACGCACACGCGCACACACACACACACACACTAACACAATGACAGAATATACGATTAAAATCTTAAGGGGAATATCTTGGGAGACTAAAATGGCAGAAAAGCAAAAGAAGAAAAATGCAGCACGTGACACACACACACACACACACACTCTCCTTCTCAAACCTCCACTTACCTTTGGGCTCATGGGGAGGAGAGCAGAATCTCTTATCACTATACAGCAGCTCAGTAACCTGCAATGGAGGTCAGAGGATCAACAGATATATGTCTACACACACACACACACACACACACACACACACACACACACACACACACACACACACAAAATACAAAACCTTGAGTTCAGCTCACCTTCACCATATTCTCAACATCATTTGACCTGTAGGGGGCAGCAAAGGATAAGAGAAGGTGGATAAGTTGGTCAGATCAGCAGATACACACCCACATATGCCACCATTTACCACGATTTAACACATAGTGGTATATAAAATAGCATCACAAGCACCTAAAGCATACTACACAGCACAGCACAATTTAACAAACACACTTTTTCACTGTTGCAAAACATTTGACATAAACGCACATGGACACACTGGCTGACACACACACACACACACACACACACACACACACACACACACCATTTGTTTGATTACATAATTCTTGCCCTGTGGAACCTTTAAAAATGCCTTACACACAATGTCACACATCCCTCTCACAAGTTAGGTGTATCTAAATGGTGACACAGAATGACACTTTCAGCATTGTCAGCAGTTCTGGGGTCCAAAGAAGTGTGTGTGTGTGTGTGTGTGTGTGTGTGTGTGGCTGAGTTGGGGTGGGGAGCAGTTCCTCCTTAATGATTAAATTATCCCCCGACCTTGGCTGTGACAGGAGCAGGCCGTCGCCGTGGTGACAAGGCTCTTACAGTGACAACCCCAATTACCATCCTGACACGCGGGGCTCAAGACAAGATCACCATCACAATCATCACACACACTCACAGATCTGACAAACCCCTTGCTTCCATTGTGTGTGTGTGTGTGTGTGTGTGTGTGTGTGTGTGTGTGTGTGTGTGTGTGTGTGTGTGTGTGTGATATGGCAGGGCTTAGCTCAATCAAACCATACTCAACACACCATGTCATCATCATCGTCATCATCATCAACCCATTGGTGTTGGTCTTGTTGAGTGTGTGTGTGTGTGTGTATTGAATACACCAGAGGTAAACTCAATCAGTCCATACAGTCACTATATATCACCACTATAATCTAGTCTGGGGGGCGGGTTCAAAGTGTGAGTAGCAAGCACACTCATGGTTTGTATGTATGCATCTCTTTCACGGATTCATTTTCTCAGATTATGTTGTGTCTGCCTGACGACAAGAATGACAAGCGCAGGACTAAGTGGTGTGTGTGTTTATGTGTGTGTGTGTGTGTACTGGCCAGGACAAGGTTGTGTGTGGAGCAATATGATGGTATGCAGACCAACCCTTGGGTAATGAGAACTATTTACATATCTCCAAAAATTCACTGGGGGCACGCACGCGCGCGCGCACGCACACACACACACACACACACACACACACACACACACACACACACACACACACACACACACACACACACACACACACACACACACACACACACACACACACGGTAGTGCTTGAAGCAGGGCTCCACTTATAGGAATGCAAATACAATGCGGTGTTTATTCAGAGGTGGAAAACTGCAGTGAGGCTTTACACCATACGGACAGACACACACACAAACAGCAGCACACTACCCAACACACACACACGCATGCACGCACACGCACGCTTTGTATCAACACACATAATACTTCAACACAAGTGTCCAGAAGCCCTGAATCACTGAAAAACACATACAGTCACATAAATACATACACATACACACACACACACACACACACAAACACACACACACACACAAACACACACACGCACACCAAAAACTTACCTTCTGAAGCCAGAGATAAGACTGGATCTGAAAGCACTCAGGTCAACACTGGGGAAAGAAGGAGAGGACACTAGAGAGAGAGAGAGAAAAGACAAGATTTAAAACATAAAAAATAATCTATACTCTTTTGATCCCGTGAGGGAAATGTGGTCTCCGTGTTTAACCTAATCGTGAATTAGTGAAACACACACAGCACACAGTGCAGTGAAGTACACACTAACCCAGAGTGCTGGGGCGCAGTGAGGGGTTAGGTACCTTGCGTAAGTCAACTGGTCGGGGATCAAACCGGCAACCCTTCGGTTCCAAGCGCAAAGCCCTAACCAGTAGGCTATGGCTGCCCCGTTGCAAATCATCCCATAATATACCATCCCATAATATACATGGAGAATCTGTGCATTTCCATAGGGCTTATTAGTTATGCTCTCCCATTTTTATTCACTGTGACTTTCAGGAAGTCTTTCCCATCATTTCCTCACTCTCCTTCACAGGCAGTGTGTTTGTGTGTGTGTGTGTGTGTGTGTGTGTGTGTGTGTGTTTGTGTCATGCACTTACTCACTCACACACTCACACACTCCTGACAGTTCATCCACGTCCTGCATGTCTGAGAGCCTGAGACATGACTCCCAGTGACACAAGCAGGGGAGTGGGTAAACAGACAGAAAGAGAGATGGGGAGGGAAGGAGAGAGAGAGAGAGGGAGAGAGAGAGAGAGAGAGAGAGAGAGGGAGGGGGGGAGAGAGAGAGAGAGAGAACATCAAGGGCAAAAACGACAAGGGGTGGGGAAGAAGTGAGGTGCATGCATTATTCATTTTTCGTTTCTTCTTCACCTCCTCTGGGCGACTTGCCTCATTCCCTCGTTCCATACACACACACACACACACACACACACACCACACACACACACACACACAAACACTAATCACTTAAAAGGCTTGATGAGCGCATTGGAGAGAGGGTGACATATACATATACACACACACACACACACACACTGATGGGAGCAATTAGCCTCGAGGCGAAAGAGTGCCCAGATGCTGATGAGGAGGGCAGTATCCCACAATGCCCCTGTTCTCCTGAGAGCAAACTTGTCTGCTCGAGTTTCTCCACTCACAACACAGGGAGACAGAAGTGAAGGGTGTGTGTGTGTGTGTGTGTGTGTGTGTGTGTGTGTGTGGTGTGTGTGTGTGTGTGTGTGTGTGTGTGTTTCATGCAAACTTATGGAGGGAGGCTTGTGGAACCAGACAGGTTCAGTCCAAGGACAAATGCACACATTACAAACAAACAAAAAGAGAGGGAGAAGACAAACCACGGGCATAGAGAGAAAAAAAAAGAGAGAGAGAGGAGGGAGGGGAAGAGGACATAGGAAAGTACATAGGAGGAGTGCATAGGAAAAGGTGTGTGTGTTTGTGAGAGAGAGAGAAAAAAAAAGAAGACAAATCCATAGGAAAAGTGAGTGTGTGTGGTGTGTGTGTGTGTGTGTTCTGGGTGTGAAAAGTGTGTGTGTGTGTGAGAGAGAGACTTACTGAGGGCCAGTATCTCAGCTAGGTTTCCTTTAGAGGCGTCAGTCCTCAACTCAGCCACCGCAAAGCCCTCATTCTCCATCTCACAACCTGCCTCCTGCAACACACACACACACACACACACACACACACACAGTACACATTTAAATGCATACAACAGTAAAAACATGTCAGTTACAAAGATGGAATGATTGTGTTTGTGTGTTTAAGTGTGTGTGTGTGTGTGTGTGTGTGTGTGTGTGTGTATTTCTACCTTCAGTGCTGTGCGGGCACTCTCTACGTTGGGGAAGCAAGGAATGATGTACTGGGAGGAGGTATCAACATCGGGGAGCACCCCCACCTCCTGCATCCCCCGCAACACCTCCAGAACGCCTAGGGGAGGAGAGAAGGAGAGGCGGAGGAGAGGAGGGGAGGATAAGAGGAGGAGAGGAAGAGGACACAAGGAGCGGAAGAGAGGAGAAGCGGAGGACAGGCGGAGGACAGAAAGAGAGGAGGATGAGAGGAGACATTAAGAAAAAGTCATGGGCAAGGAGTGAAACAAATAAACTGGCTGTGCTCCGATTGAGAATCTACATACAAAACCAGCCAGACATGTGCACACTGTCCCACATAGTGTCCACACGTGGTACACCCCCTCACATGCTAACAGGCCGCCATGCTCTGTCTGTCCATCCGCGTGCGCGCGGACCTCAAGCTTACTCACACACACACACACACTCACACTCACACTCACACTCACACTCACACTCACACTCACACTCACACTCACACTCACACTCACACTCACACTCACACTCACACACACTCACACTCACACTCACACTCACACTCACACTCACACTCACACTCACACTTCACCACTTGGAGGTAGACTATGATTATGAATATGAGGAGTTCAATCCTGTAGGCTCCACTACAAAGCCTCAGGCCCTGCTCTGAGAAAGGCCTACAGGAAACACACACACACACACACACACACACACTTGGAGGTAGACTATGATTATGAATATGAGGAGTTCAATCCTGTAGGCTCCACTACAAAGCCTCAGGCCCTGCTCTGAGAAAGGCCTACAGGAAACACACACACACACACACACACACACACACACACACACACACACACACGGATATGTGTGTGTATGTGTCCACGTGAGAAATCCACATATGAGAGAGCTTAGGTATGTATGGCAAACTGCTAAAATAAACACAACAGGGACATAAAAGTATAGCAGTGTTTGTGTATGTAGGTTTGTGTCTGTGCAAGTGAGCCTGTTAGTGTGTGAGCATGTGTATATAAATGTGTGTGAGCATGTGTATCTAACTGTGTGTGTGCTCAAGTGTTTCCTCGGGGCCCTGTCCGTACGGCTCTGTTTCGCGGCACTCCAGGGAGGTCCATTCACCTGTGTCTACCTTCAACCCTTTACACACACACACACACACACACACACACACACAGGTCTCTCCACATGCCTCCATCCCAGTCCACCTGAATAAAAGATAAGAGTTGCTTTTAAGGGCCTTTAAAACCCTGTGTTTGGAGCTCCCTGGCTGCGCCGCTGAGTGTGTGTCTGTCTGCATTTAAGCCAGGGCATTAGCCAGGTAGAGCACCTGAAGACGGCCACCATCCATCTATCCATCCATCTATCCCATCTATCCATTTCACTCATCCACTCTGCCTCCCCCCCTCCTCTTCCTCTTCTCTCTGCATCCCTCCTTTTTCTCTACCTCTCTCCTCATTCATTCATTCATGCTCTCCTCCTCCTCCTCCTCCTCTTCTATCCCCCATCATCTGGGCTCTCAGCAACCCAGGCTGCTTTCAAGAAAAAATAAACAAGCGATCACACTCTTTCCTCAATGGACACTCTCTTACTGTCTATCTATCCATCCATCCCTTTTTCTCCATCACTCTCTCCCCCTCTCTCATTTCCCTCTATCCTCCCCCACCTCCTCCTCCTCCTCCTCCTCTTTGTCTTGTTTTTCATGAAAGAAAGAAGCGCACCTGTTTGGCTCCTTAATAAAACATAGGTGCATTACCCGCCCTGGAGTGTCCAGCGGCTATCGGTGCCTTTCAGACACGCCGATCTGTGAATGGGGCTGGAAAATGGGCAACGAGATGACCGCTTTTACCTCCATCATTCCTCCACTCTTTCATTCATTCACTCCCTCTCTCTTTCTCTTCGCCCGCGTGGGTTCATTCACTCACGTGTCCCAAATTGACACTGTCTCAGTCAGTACTTTCTTCTGCCCCCCACCCCCCCGCTGCGTTTCCAGACCTTTCTCTTTTGTTTCAGTGAGTGTGAGTGTGAGTGTGAGTGTGTGTGTGTGTGTGTGTGTGTGTGTGTGTATCAGAAGCCTGATACAGTGTTTGGCACCACAGGAAGCTTTCAAATGAATGAATGAGTGAATGAATGAAGAAACAAATCCATTGATGAATAAATAACCAACGACTGACACAAGCTACTCCAAGTTTTCTTTCAGCCAAGTGACGACCTCCGTCCCAAAGGAGAAAAATGTAGATCACCTCCTAATGCTTCAGCAGTTTTTTCCCCTTCAGACAAAAACACTTTTGATGTGCAAAACCTTGACCTGAGGCAAGCTTGTTGGGATGAAGGTGTATCAAACAGACGCGCTTTCCATATGAACTGTCCTCAAGTGATGAGTTCCAATGGCCAGGCTACCAACACTGTAATACCTGCTGCACATGATTGCATTTCACTACAGTACTGACAGCTTTCGTCTACATGTACACACCAAATGGAAAGAAATTGAAGGCAGAACTTACAGCTTTAAAGTTCAAACAAAGTGGCAACCCCCCGGTGAAGTAAAGACATGCCCATGGTTGGCATGGCAGCCTCCGCCACCACTGTGTGAAGAGGTGAATGTGAGGCATACTCTGTAAAGCGATTTGAGGACTCGTAGGAGTAGAAAAGCGCTATATAAATGCAGTTCAGCTCTTTGTGAAGCAAAGTGAAAGAGCCTGGTCCACCAGGCGAGAGCTTTAACGCTACACTCTGAGATACCAAAACGATGCATCTCAAGGGCATCTCAAGGGCACGCTTCTGTTCTTTATGGGGGATATCAAAAGGCAGAGGTGCTAATTTGTTCATTTAGAGCACATGAACACAAGATACCGATGATGCCTTAGAATCAAAATGTATCTCTTTTCACACCAGGAAAGACTTTAAAGGTTGAAAGGGCATTTGGTTTGTTCATGATCATCTTGAGTTTGTTATCAATCTCCTCTCAAAGACAAACACATCTAGCTGGTGTTGTAATGTTTGCTCTGTTGCTAGGCTCCGACAAGGGCCCGATCCTCTACAACTTTTTCCATGGCGAAACTTCCACCACCTTATGGTGGCAAGGACACAGTGAGGACGCTACCGTCACACAAGATCAGAGCAAGAGAACGGCGTAAGATGGGAGGAAGTTGAAGGAGGCGGGGGGTTGGGGGGGGGTGGAGGCGCACAGATCTCTTCTCCTTTATCCCTCTCTTTTCATTTCCTCCATTGCTTTTCTCCTTGCTCACTCCATCCTGGACACACTCGTCTTGTCAGCTCCACGCAAGCGTATGTGTGGAGAACAAGGGCAGGTCACCAGTTTGCCAGTCATGACCATCTGAGATCTGTTTCTTTTATTAATTAGGTGGGCGGAAAGATGGAAGAAGTGAAAACGAGTAAAAGGAACAGACAGGTGACAGATGAAAAGGTTGAAGAGGGGGATGAAGAGAGAAGACAAACTGGAGGAACAGAGATGGGAAAAAGGCAGGGTTGGCGTGAGGTAACCGACGTGCGATTCCAGAAATTTCTGTCAAATGACCTCACCACACTGTGTTTCAAAACACTGTAAGGCTGCAAGCATCTAAACAAACAGAAGCAGAGAGACAGCAAACAAGAGAGAAGAAAACGAGGAGGGACACAAACAAGAGGGCAAACCGAAACAAACAAAGAAGTGAGAGAGAGTCTAGGAAAGCGAGAGAGAGACACAGAGAGCCCAAGCAGGCGAGCGAGCGAGCGCATGTTGGCGCGACTGGTTTGGTTTGTGGGGCCGCGGCGTGTCAGAAGCGATAAGGCGTCGTCGGCGCTCGTCTCATGCTGACACGCACCACTCGCTGGGGGCTCCTCCGCCAACACCAGCATATGCTTGCTCAACGCCGCCTGCCCAAATCCACACCTCATCAAAATGCTAACTTTGCCCCCCACCCCCCATCTCTCCCTCTCTCTCTCTCTCCTCCCATCTCTATCCCTCTCTTGCTGTGAGTGGATAGGAGTGGTGAAGTGGAGTGGGGTGGGGTGGGGTGCGGTTCTTGCCCGCTAGTGACACCTGTGGACAGAAAGTGACATGGCGCTGAATATTTCATGGGGGTGCATCACGGCGCGCCTAATCCAAAGTGAACTCCCTCAGAGCGCTCGCATTTACATGAAATCAAGTCACTACGCATTCCGTCACATCCCGCTACACACAGACACACACACACACACACACACACATACATATACACACACACTCTCTCTCTCTCTCTCTCAAGCTGTTGCCCACTGCACCACACCAGCCTCGCACCCGCTTTACAGCGCGCACACACACACACACACACACACACACACACACAGCAGAGGGCAGAAGAGAACAGAAAAAAAGAGAACGAAAGACAACAGTGAAAAAGAGAGGAAAGAGAAGAGTAGAGAGAGCGAGTGTTGGTGTCACACAGTGTGTGTGTGTGTGTGTGTGTGTGTGTGTACATCTTTCATGAGGAGTGTGTCTCACTGGTCTAGGGCGGCCGTGTGTAAAGGAGAAAGGAGTGAAAGTTTCTTTGCGCTTCCTTCCGCTAAGCGGCTCGACAAGCAAATGGAATGACAGCGATGCGAACGGAATGGAGCACGGCCTTATGGGTACGCAGTCCTCCAGTGGCCCAAAAACACCCCAAAACACACACACACACACACACACACACACACACACACACACACACAAAAAGGGCTGAGATGCTTTCATCACCTAAAAATGCCCCTATAAATAAATTATGCCTTAAGAGTCTATGCATAATCACCATTTAGTCACTGCTCTGGATTAAATTGGGAGACCCAAAAAAACATGTAGTGATAATTAGGCAACATGCAGTGTAATGTCCCTCACCCTCCCTCTCTCAAACACACACACACACACACACACACACACACACACACACACACACACACACACACACCACACACACACACACACACACACACACACACAGGGGGAGAGAGGAAATCAGCTTGTTTGACAGGGTGTTTAACGTAGATGAACCGACTGCCCCTCAGATCTCTTTTCTCACATGCCCTCTCTCTCTGTCTCTTTCTCTCTCTCTCTCTCTCTCTCACACACACACACACACACACACACACACACACACACACACACAAAATGTATTGTCAGTGCTGCAGAATGACCCTTCACCTTAAGGCTCCCGCTGATCGAGAGGGAGAGTGGACCCCCATCTCCCGCCTGAGGCTAACCCCTACACACACACACACACACACACACAACACACACCTGCAACTCCCCCACCCACCCCACCACCATCACCATCACGCCGCCTCGGGGCAGGGCAGGGTCAGAGCCTCCAGAGGAGGGGTCAATCGGGCCCTTCACATCTCCCTTAGCCAATCATGCGCACTCAAGAACCAGACAGATGGCCTGTAAGGCCAGCCACCACAAAGCCACTGGGACTGAGGCACACAGACCAAGAGCCGCCCAGTCCCAGACTCATAAAGACACCCAACTCAATACGCTCCTCTGATGTCTCAGACCTCTTAATTTGCCCCCCTTGAGTGTTTTAGATAGGACCCATCCTGTTGAATCACACACCACGCTATCTGTAGGCACTGGTCTAAGACCAGCTTCCAAGTATAACAGGGTTTGAAAGAGTCAAGGTTTCCAAACTGACCATTTTTTTCGAGTTTTCAGGTCAGGTATTGTCTGTTTTTTTTTTTCTGTGTGCCATGTTAATGGAAGAGGCCCCTAAATGTTTGGTGCTTCTTGGACACATCTATGGAGGGACAAATTTGCCGTTTTTCCCCAGACAAACACAAAAAGATTTCAAAACTGTAACCCACAATAACACTGTACTTTGAAAATGAGATTTTTTGCTTAATACATAAAGACTGAAAACCGTACCACAACACTCTCAATCACTGTCGATCTAACCACACAGCATTCCCACACTGCAAAGCAAGTTTTCACACTATGTTTTCACAAAAAACAAAACAGCACTGGTCTGGGCTATTTTTAGGATCACTGAGGAAATGTAATCAACTGGACTGACACTGACCCACCCTTTATACATTTTGCAGCTAATATTCAGTGAAACACTAACACAAATTTTAAATGCAATTTTTTTTTGCTTTTTTGGTCAATTTCATTTCAAAGTTCAAAGTTCACAGTTCTGAAGAACATAGCGGCAAGGAGCAAGCAAGTTATTCCTTACAAAATACATTAGGCTCCTATGTAGCCTATATACTGAAGTTGCGCCCTTTTACATTCTTTGAGCTACTTTCCAATTCTACGTGTCTTTGCACTGCAGCAGTACAGCTGATGGCCATTCTGCTCCTGGGGAAAATGCATTTCGGGGGGGCTGGGACCACGTTAGTGCGACTGATGCACAAACACAAACACACGGCATTTGGCTCAGGGGGCGGACTGGAGATACGACACGAGGCAGGCGCTCCACTGAGGCGAACACCACGCATACCCAAACACACCACACCTGGATACACACGACAGCCGTCAAGGAAAAAACAACACACCATTCCAGCCTCAATTTTCATGAAAGTACGCGCACACACACAGACAAACAAACAAACACACCCACATGTGCACACACACACACACACACACGATGATCCCAAGAATCACTTCAGCCCTAACAAACATGGGGAAATGTATATATAAATATACAGAGGCAAACACACACATGCACTCACACACGCACAAACAACAATCCCACGAATCACTCTAGCCCTTAGAAACATGGGGAAATGTATATAAATATATATACTGATGTGATGGAGACACTGTCCGCAGAATGTAATCCCTATTAATATTTTACACAGAGGCCTCTCTAAAAGCCCCTTTTGACCGAGAGCTACACTCGAGTCATGGCCCTCACAAGGACAAACACACATGCATGACCTGTCTGTGTGTGTGTGTGTGTGTGTGTGTGTGTGTGTGTGTGTGTGAGTGTGTGTGAGAGAGAGAGAGAGAGAGTGTGAGTATCTCACTCACACAGTATATATTATAGTCCTTATACGTGTGGCAGTCATGCGTATATTGAGTGTCCATCATACAGCTCCCTGTTCCGCTACGTCCGGGTCGGGTATCCACTTACACCAGTCAATCTGTTTTAAACCCATTTTCACTTTCACTCCCTGTACTATACCATCTGCATTATTCACACACACACACACACACACACACACACACACACACACACACACACACACACACAGGATCTTTATCCAAGTGGCTGCCCTCCGTGCCCTCCACGTCACAAGGATCCTACAGCATGTATACAGAGTAGAGAGAGAGAGAGAGAGAGAGAGAGAGAGAGAGAGAGAGAGAGAGAGAGAGAGAGAGAGAGAGAGAGAGAGGGAAGGTGGAAAAATCACTGGTGCTGACAGACACCTGTCCTCCCTAGCCGTCCCTGCTAGTTAAAATGCAATAGCACATTCATACACACACACACACACACACACACACACACACACGATTTGTGGGACTGGGCATCTGTTTATGTGTGTGTGTGTGTGTGTATGTATATGTGTTTATATGTGTGTGTGTGTCTGCACCACAGGCAGGGCCGGGCTGCATTTGCTGATGTTGTCGTGGTGTCTCAAACACTATCATCAATCATGACAGTGTGACCAGGAGATGATCCCCTCAATCTGATCCTGTCACTTTCCAAACACAGATGGAGAGACGGAGAAGGGAAGAGAGACAGAGAGACAGAGAGAGAGAGAGAGAGATTGCAAGGGAGAGTGAGAGAGAAAGAGAGATTGCAAGCGAGAGAGATCTTTGTACCACTCCAATATCATGCTCTCCAGCCTTAAAAACAACGACCCTGGACCATAGGGCATGATGTGTGTACCATTCTCTTCACATTAATCTGACAGGCCAGCCCTGGATGTAAGCACAAACTAAGACACACACACACACACACACACACACACACACACACACACACACACACACACACACACACACACACACACACACACACACACACACACACACACACGGCTTCTCACACTATGCAGTGAGTGAGTTGAAGAATTCATGAAAACACCATTCTGTGGCTCCAAGGGGAAAGATATCTTTGTGTCACTTTATGGTGTTGACTGAAGGCCCCGCTGTGGACAAACACTCTTTTTTCTCACCTTTAACCCTTCTCTGCCGAAACAAAATACATTTTTATCTTCACAATACCACCGCTTCAATATCACATCTTCAGGAAGGTTTGATGGATTCCACAACTCACTTCATTATTTTCGGACGTTACATTAAATTGGATTTTCTGAAAGGCAAACTAACTTCAACTATTTTGCTGTGTGGTTTTTACTATTACAACATTAAAAGATCAATAACGACTTCAATTCTGTTTTGTGAGAAGCACCTGCTCACAGCTTTTGACCAACAGACTTTCAAATGAATACTGTGTTCAAATAAATCGTTTATTATAGTGCGCCCACACCGGGCCATCTTCAGAGAACTGACAACAATACTGACTGATTGCTACCAACTGCAGACCACTCAAGTTTGGGTCACAGACACTCGACGGGCCCGACACATCAGATGTCCGACTGTTGGCCTGGTGTGTTGATTAAGCAGAGAGAGCGAGGGTGTGAGCGAATTTGCTTGTACATTTGCTTGTATTTTCTGTGTATTCTGTGTATGTGTATGGGTGAATGTACTTACAAATGTGTGCGCTCATCTGAACATTTATACAGTCGTTTAGATTTCATTTTTGTGCGTCTGACATTGTGCACGTCTCTGCAATTTGAGTTTTGATTCTTATGTGCATATATTTACATGTATTTATTTAGATGTTTTTGAAGAGGTGTATGTTTTGGTGTACGTTTCTTGCTTATAAAGAGGCACAACCCTCAGGTTTCCAAAGACCAATAGAAGCCAGCACAATATGCTGCGAGCCAATCAGGTTTGAGTAGCTGTAATAAGAAGGGTCATGTGACTCACCAGGTGTGTTCTTCTCTCGCTGGTGATGTGTGAGCAGCGGCCAGAAAAAGTGGGGTCTGATGGGGAGGCCTTCCTGTTTCATCGCCTTCATCAGTTCAACCGCCACACCTGCAGGGGGGAGTGGTAGTGTAGCGGTTAAGAAACCTGGCTAGCGTGCTAGTAGCCTGAAAGGTTGTGGGTTGGTATCCCAGCTGCCACTGTTGTGCCCTTGAGCAAGGCACTTAACCCTGAGTTGCACTAGGGGAGACTGGCCCTGAACAATTGATAGTTGACAAATTGTAAGTCGCTTTGGATAAAAGCGTCTGCTAAATGCATTAATGTAAATGTAGAAGGAAAGAAAAAAAGAAGAGCAGCAAAAACAGTGATAAGACCACAGGGACTCATAAAGCATCACCAAGAGCAGGTGTCTTCAGCACACCCACTAAACTAAGCCTTGCAGAATCTCTGGCAGACTACAAAGGAAACAAAAAATGATTGTGACAAGCGTACCAGTCTTCTTGGCCTCCAGGGCGCAGTGGAGAGAAAACTGCATGGGAGTTGCGTGCAGTTCAGAACCCTTCAGATCACTGCAGTAGTGCACCAGCTTCTCCACAGGCTGATGGGGACATTATCATTACATTAGCGCAGTTACACACAAGCTACTGATCATATCCACGGCAGAGCAGACCTGCATGTGAATATGAACTACATGGAACGCAGTTAGAAATATAGCAGTATTTTAGTTGGTAGAAGAGTTTGAAATTTTAACATTTGTATCTCTTGCAATGGCCTGTGTGCTGATGAGTAAAAAGGAATATGCCTTTGGGATAAATATATCCCATATCTACCCATGTGCATCAGCTGTTCTGTTAATGTACACTGCAGTATTTATACATGCTATGCATTAATAGTTTGGATTCATGTTACATATTAAGCTACTGGATGCCCCGAGTCCCTTCATTATTGTGGAGGGGGTCCCAGACTTGCAAAAACAAACCATTTAAGTCTACATAAAGAAAATAATCTAGACTGAACGGCGAGTGTAAAAAGAAGTGTGTGTGTTAAAATTTAAAACATAAAAGAGTTTGAAATTGCTTGATTGATTGAGAGAGTGTGTGTGTGTGTGTATGTGTCCCTACCTTCCCCATGTTGACATAGTGACGCAGGAAGAAGTTTCCCAAGTCTGGCGTGTCTGCATTCTGGCTCTCGTCCTGGAGTCTGGGGAAGGTCTTGAGGACAGTGTAGGCCGTGTCCTCCTGACCCTGGGTGATCAGGCTCAGACACAGGTTCATTGCGTCTGAACACACACATAAAAACATATGTTGCAATCTTTACATATAATTACAATGCCCCTAGACTGACTGTCAAACTTCCATTTGGAAGACAATGTAACAACAAAAGCACAGATCTCAGTACTTTTCACACATCTAACCACCCATTCATAGAGTTGCACTCCAGGGCGAACAGTTACTGTATAGTAACAACATTAAGTTTTAGCTATGAATTCTTTTCTTTTCTTGTTTGTTATGTGGTGTGGAAATATTTTCCTTGGCATTGTTGTTTTCTTTCAGATTAAAGTCAACAAGCCTTTCCGTGTTTGTAGCTTAAATAACACTTAAATAACACTTAAATAACCCAAGAACAGCCTTGGCTCGCCATGCGGTACACTTCCTGGTCTGTGTATGCGTCTGTGTGTGCATATGTATATGTGTGTGTGTGTGAGTGTCTGAGAATGTGTGTGAGTCTGTGTGTGCACCTGGCACGTAGCCCCTTTCATGACGCATCTGATCCACTATGGCGGGCACGTGCTGGGCATGTCCGGCTCTGGCCAAGCTGAAGACCACCTGCATCAGATCCCGGTCCATCAGGCTTGCATCTGAGCCCTCCGCCGCCTCCAGGGTCTGTTGAGGAAACACGCAACACACAAAACACACAGCTCAAAAAATGTAGCCCTATGATGCATTTAAATTTCCATTTATGCATTTAGCAGATGCTTTTATCCAAAGCGACTTACAAAAAGGAGCTTAACAATCAATACTACTCTTCTTTATCATCAGTCATCTTCATCGTCATAATCCTCACCTCCCTCATCCTCTCAGGTATAAAACACTGAATTTGACTTTTAATACTGTTTTCATCTCTGTCAAATTAAGCTTAAACATATTTTAGCAAAGCTTGACATTGCAACATGACAATTCAAAGCAACTGATCTATTTACTGTTGCGTAAATGGACTGCATTTACATAGCGTTTTTCTACTCCTACGAGTCCTCAAAGCGCTTTACAGAGTATGCCTCACATCCACCCATTCACACACATGCATTTACACACGGTGGCAGAGGCTGCCATGCAAGGTGCCAACCTGCCACCGGGAGCAATTTGGGGTTCAGTATCTTGTTCAAGGACACTTCGATGGGGTCAGCCAGAGCAGGGCTCAAACCTGCAACCCTCCGGTTGCTGAACGGCACCTCTACCACCTGCGCCACCATCGCCCCACTGTGTCTGACCATCACATTTTCTCACACATTTTCTCAAGGCTGTTGGTCTAACCTGTTTGATCATCTCAATGTCGCCTTTCTCTGCGTAGGCTGTCATCAGTGCCACATAGGTGTCTGGTCCAGGCGCAATGCCTGCTCCCTTCATGACATTTAGGATGCTCGCTGAACTTTCCATGTCGCTGTTAATACACATACACACACACACACACACACACACACACACACACACACACACACACACACACACACACACACACACACACACACACAGATGTCAACAGCATTGCCAACGTCCATTTTGAGAAAACGTGATATCAATGCTGCCAAACTCAAGATGCCACTATACACTCTGTCACATATATGTAAGTACCATAAACAGTGCAAGGAAACCTTGGCCCTGTTTACACGCTTTTTATCCGTTTGGGGCATTCATTTACACAAATACGGAGTTTCAGCCACCTTAAACAGATATTTGTTAAAACACTTGTGTAAACAAGCCCTTACTCACACACATGCACCCGCATTCAAGGTTTTACTCACCCTGCCCGTGCGTGGCCAACTACCAGGGAGTTGAAAACGGCTTCAGTGATTGGTAGATCCTTGTTCTTCATGAAGCCCAAGATTGTACTGCAGAGGTACAACAAGACACAGAAATCAGCACCATGGCAAACACAACTCATTCCAGTACATCACATCTTGGTTCTGTGATGGTTATGACAGAGCTCTTTTACAATGACAAAGGGCACAAGAAACATTTTCAACTAAACAATCTTCCAACAATTTTTCTCTCTCAGCAAAGCATCTGCTGGGGGTGTTATTAAAACCCCAGAGCGTTCATTTCCTCCCGGTCTCCACACACACACACACATACATACACACGCGCGCGCATGTCCTCGGCCCTGGTCTTACCTGGCTCCCTCTATGTCCCCCTCCTGGCAGTATGCGGCGATCAGCCTTTGGTAGGTCACCTGAACAGAGATGGAGAGCAACATCAGTCTATGCTGAGAAAGTGTGGGGAACAAGCTGACACACACACACACCACAAGCTTCTGACACTTATGAAGACTAAACAAGTCATTTGAGGATTGGGCTTTCAATGCATGAATGATACATTCTTTTGAAAATCTTTGGGCCAAAAATCAAGAAGCTTCCGTGTCCATGTGTTGAAGTCAAGCCAAGACACCACAAATTATCCTCACAACATTGGCAAAATGAGGTAAAACTTTACTTTGTTAAAACTCTGTTAAAATCAAGAAAATACTTTTTGATTATAAACACTATTAAAGAAAACGACATAATGCCATAAATAAATCAATAATTTAGGCTTTAAATTATTTCACTTCAGTATGTGTGTGTGTGTGTGTGTGTGTGTGTGTACGGCAGTACCCACCCTGTTGGGCTGCACGTTGGCACCTTCCATCTTGGCCAGGAACTCCGTGGGTGAGAACTTGTGCTCGTTCTGCAGATACACCTTCAAGAGGGCATTATAATGGCTGGCATCATAAGAGACTCCTGAAACACATACATAGCGCTGGGTCAACACAGAGCACAGAGTCTAGCCTGCATCGGTCAAGCATGTCACTGATAAACACTGAAAGACTTTGGACGGAAGTATCGTTCTCATAGGAGTGTGTGTGACTTGAGAGAGAAAAAGTGTGTGTGACATAAAGTGTGAGTGAGTGTGCTTCCACTAGCAAACCTCACCCAGCTCCTGCAGCTTGTCCCAGATGCGGTGGGCCAGTTCAGTGCGCTCAGTGAAGGGCATCTCTGGTAGGAGGGACCCACAACTCCGCAGCAGCAGCAGGGCCTGGTTACCACTCGGGTACCCTGAGCCCGGACAAGCAAAGGGGAAGGGATTAACACACACACACACACACACTTACATCAGTTGGTAACATAAGAGTGTCTAGAGAGAGATAAGGTGTCTACATAAGAGTGACATGAGCCTGTCATCTGCATGACATGACATGTATCATGAACACTGATGACACTTTTTAATGTTTATGGCTGTTGGCATTAAGTGTCATTCGTTTTTTGCAATGTAAAGCTGACACTGTTTGGGGTTCAGACATTACATTAGTCATAAACATTAAAAAAGTGTTATTACTGTTTATAATAGGTGTCATGTCATGTTAATGACAGGCTCATGTCATTCTTATGTAAACAGAAGTCACTGAATTGTAACCTACTGCATTTGCAAATCTCATTTAAGTGCATTTGTATATTGACTATTAATATTATGGGCTGTATGCACGTCAAAACTTTATAGCAGCTGACAAACTTCCTGTTACACTGGCCGCAGTCGTCACGTTGTTGGCTTAGCTGTTTTGTTTGACTATGACTGACAGCCATGTCAGCTGACTTGATGGTGAGTTTATGTGAGTTTTCTTTTATAGGGAATGTTAGGGCTATAGGTAAACTGATAAATGCAGCCAATTTAACAGGAAGTTTGTCAGCCGGTACAAAATTTTGACGCGCAATAAGTCCATTGTTTACTGAAACCTTGCCTTGACTAAACGAGTGCATATTATTATGCTGTAAATGACTATTTACTGGTCACCTGTTTGGTAATCTCCTTATTTTCTGCCTCCGTGACACGCAGTCTTATTGCAGCATATCACTACATTACCTGCACTGATGCATTCACAATCATATGGCAATCCCCTGTACATATTCTGGCTGACAGACCATTACTTCACAGTAAAGCCTGCATTATCCTCTGCCTGTCTATAAGGTCCAAGCTACCAACTCGATGTGTTTATATGTCTGGTTTCTACATCATGTAAGAACTAAGAGTTGGTATTGTGCCCAGAAGAACTATATCAAGCTTTTTCATGTTTCTTTGTTTGTTTGTTACACTGTGGTGAAGTTTCTTTGTGTGTATCTGTGTGTTTGCGTGTGTGTCCATCCCTTACCTGAGCGGCAGACGTCGTGGAAGATGCGCAAGAGCAGTGTTTTGGTAACGCGTCCGGTACGACGCACAGAGCTGTCCAGCTTGGCCAGTGCCCAGTCAAACTGCTGAGCCTGTTTGGAACGCAGACCCACGCTGCCCTCGTCCTTACCCTGCTGCTCAGGGGCCACGGCATACTGCCTCACAGCAGCCGCAGAGGGCTGTAGCAACCTGCAGGACAACCAGAATTAGAATCGGGAATCAGAATCGGAACTGAAATCAGAATGGCGTCTCTCCAGCAGTCAGGCATCCAGTGCACAGACCATTATAAACAGCCAATTATGTACAGTGTAATGCACACTGACAGACCCCTTCTGCTTAAGGGGCAGGTAAAAAACTAACTGGTGTAGGTATACAAGACATAAGGAATACAAGTGCCACGTGTATGTGGTATACAAGGCAAGTCAGGTCAGGAAAGAAGCTGTTACTATGTGTTTTCTAGATGGCTACAAAAGGCTGTAATTTTACTAGGCTTTCTATAGATTATACTTGATTAGGTTAGATTCCATTTTTAATGGTGTGATCCCCAGTAGAAAGGAAGCCTGAAACTAATGTTTTGAGGAATGCTATTTCAACAAAGACTGGGTGGGTTTGGATGTGTCCATTATAGCTTACATTGTCTGCCATAAACCCCTATAAATGCACATAAATCTTAGGCCATTTTAGCCCATTCATCAAATAGAGCAGCTCATCAGTTCATTAATAAGTCAACAAGGAGCATGAGTCTTTGGCCAGTCCAACAGACGTGTTAAATCCTGTTAAATGTGAATATAGTCCTATGCTGCAGACAGATGAGGGAGATCTGTATGTCAGAGGCTATATCTAAAGACTGGAGTTTTGGTCGTGACCTTGACCTGTGATCTCAGTATCCCCAAAAAAGAAATCCATCAAGAACGGCATTAAAGGTCAAAGAAATTTATGGGTGAGCATTCCATGACATGATTTGACATGCTTGCATTACCATAAAAGCAACAATCAAATTGCCCGTTTCTTCACAACACAAGGCCATCACATTATCACAAGGAAAATTAACGAATGGGCTGACGTTGCCTTTAAATGTTACAAAATCAGCCGACACATTCTCTAAATTCCTAAGCCTACTTATTGCTTAGACATTGAAACGACACGCAACACGTTTTGATGTCATTAACGCATTGTGAAAATAAATTAGGTTATGCTAAATTAACATTACCTAACATCAGCTAATAGCTAGCAGGCTAGTTACTGCGTGATGTAACTGCAATTGCACCTGCAGGCCTGTGAACAGGCCGAAGTAAAACAATTTTAGTGTTTAGAGAAGACTGATAGCTGGCACAGACTAGTATGTACAGTGATTACTAAAAACCTCCAGGATATGCCATGAGTGTGTATATTGGTGTCATTGTGAGCGTCACCTCAATGACAACTACACCAATGCTTTTCAGGCATGGGTAGCATCACGCCGGCTAGGGTACCTGTTTATAGTGATAGAACTGGGGACCCCTTGTCTTGTGCAAAGTCCAATTCTTCGGCCACCGATTACCCCGCTGTACAATCTGCTTATCGCTGCTCCATTGTTTGTCACCCCGACAACCTGGAGCAAGGAAGAGGGAGAAAACTTTAACACTCGCGCTGATCTCAAGAGCGCTGCCATGTTTAACCTGGAGCGTGAGGAAGGACGTCCGCGTCACGTGACAGGTCATAGGACGCTGGGCAAGACCATAGTCAGTCATGGGGGTAACCTCCACAGAAATGGTCGCGTCGATTGAAGAACGTAGTCTATCATAGGCATACGTTTACAACTGTTTTGTCAAAAACTTTGCAAATTTCAGTGATGCGGACAAGCACATTACTACTATACATTATTGTAGCTATTTTTGAATCTGAACCATAATGTAGGATAACTTATATTGGTAGCTTAGCATTATAAATTTGGTTTGGGAACTTAGTGCATGCTTCTTCCACAAAACTGTCGCAGTCGTCCTAATTGCAGCGAGACCTTCTACAGAGTACAAAAATATCCAGTTAAGATGGATTTGATTAAGTATTAACCGTAGGCTATTGATTTTTTTTTTTGCCTATGTGGCGTTTGAACAATGACAAAGTAACCGAACCATAATCAACTAAAATTACAACACACCCTGAACTCTGGGTAATTAGGCGTTAAAAATGAAAAGCAATCACAACTGAGCCTGAACCTTGACGGCTGAACCACAGCATAACTAAAAACACAATTCTGGCCCAAAGAGATCTGACAAGCTGTTGTCACAGTATCTAGGTGAAATGTGTTACATCAAAGAGACAACTGAGATTAGTCAAATTGCAAAACACACACACACACAAAAATCACCTACACACCATGAACGCACAGATTTCAGTGCCAATGAGACTAATGTTGGGTGACCAGATGACCCTGATTTCCAGGGACAGTCCCCGATTTTAGAGGTCTGTCCCCAGTAAAATACAAGAAAACCCACTTTGTCCCCGATTTTTGAGGCAAAACATTACTTATTTTGATGATATTGACTGTGGAAATAGGAATGTCACCGGTTATCATGAAAAATTCAGGGAAATGTCCCTGACTTTCATTTCAGAGGTCTTGTCACCTTAGCTAAGGCCTTAGAGCAAGCCTGGATTTGATCCCATTGAGCTTATTGTCTCAGGAGACATTTTAACCTGTCCAACCAGCGAACAGAGGGAGGCGTTGTGAATGCAGAGCTAGAATGTAGTCAAGGCAAGCTATCAGTCAGGGACTGACCCAGTCTTTTTAAACTTAAGCACCTCAAGCAAGCAATCGAGTCTCATTAGTGAATGTCCAGACCCTCTGTACAAAACGAAAGTGCAGAACGAGGGTCTGGTTTTGTTACTGGGCTAATATGTCATCTACAGTAGTTTTTTTAGTGTTGGAGCTGATAAGCCCAAACTTGTCAGTCACAAGTAGGGGTGATGGCAATATGGGAATAAGGGAGAGGAGGTCTCTCTACATGGCAAACCAGTCTACTTAACAGAAAACCACATCTCTTCCCCTTTCAGTATTGTACTTTTTGTATAGCTGGAGATGGTTATGCATTGTATTTCATAGCTAACTGGTTTCAGTATTATTAAAAAGTTTTTCTCAGAAATCACGTTGTACATTGTCAGTCAGCATGAAACGAAAATAATCATTGCTGATTCCTATTGATTTGTTTGCAAACAAATCCACATGTATTGTGACAATTGATGCCATAGTTTTTTTTGTTTTGTTTTTTGTTTTGTTTTAATTAGTGACTGCATGGGGAGTTCCATAGGTAAAAAATCACCTGGTATGCCTTTAAGATGATGCCCATAAAAAAATTACCTGGTATGCCTTTAAGATTATGCCCATGAAAGTGACTGAAAAGTAGCGACCTGTTCTGAATGCTGATTAGATTTCTGTAATCTTATTACACAATGTTGTAGACAATGTGAAAACAACTTATGGACAGTTGCTGTGAAACAGTGATAGGTTGTTGAGATTACCAGTATCATTGAATTGCAGTTGTGGAGCTTAAAACATGAAACAATGACAGAGGACATCTAAAGACATGAAACAAAGCACCCAAGGACACCGAAAGTTTGTTTTCATAAATTTGTCCTTAAAATGTAGCTAATATTGTTGTGATGTTTTAATTTTTAATTATATTCCACTGTTGACTTGTTTACATCTCACTCAGTTCTGTGTTTTTCAGACATCAGCAATGAAGCTCATCATCCTAGAGGGAACAGGTGTGAATTTAGGTGTCCAAGCAAAACATGCAGATCTGTCAAACCTTTATTTGTGATGAATGGAATTCATTTATGTTGAATTGAAAATTACAGGATAGCACATTAGGAAACCGCTACACCAGTGTACACCACCCCTGGCGTAGACCAATCTCTGTGACATGCTAACAATGTGTGTGTGTGTGTGTGTGTGTGTGTGTGTGAATGTATTCATCTGTGTGTCTCTATGTGTGCATGTGTGTGTGTTTGTGATTCTAAATGGTCACTGTTGTGTTGTGTCTTTCATTATTCAGTTCATAAAAGTGTCACATACTGCATGCATAAAAGACAGTGGGTATTTCTTTTCTTGTTTTCAGGATAAAACTGAGGTGTGAACTGTGCAATTAGTCAACTGAATGTTACAATTTCTTGTCAGTGAACGTATTGACAAATGTACTAACATGCAAGCATCTTCGTAACACTAAAACACACAAAACCCACATCAACCTGCAATAAAATAGTCTGACTAAACCGAGACACTGATATGTGGTCTGAGTCAATGCATGCTTGTAATAACACGAGCACATCATACTGACAGATTTGTGTTTAGCACTGAGCCACTGACATAACTAAAACAGAGAGCTGTTTATCGCTACCGCAGAGCTGTGAACAGTGCAGGGCGGCGCAGCTAAATTCTCACCCAGCAGTGGCAGCGGCGGCGGCAACGGAGGGCAGCCACACGAGCTAAAAGCAGTGAGCCAGAGGAGACCTCCACAGCTGAATTATGGAGGAGGTCCAAGGAAGGAGCCATGCATAGGACTCACACACACACACACATAGACACACAAACAGACATATGCATACATTTACAGACAAATACACACACAACATACACGTGCACTCAGTCACACTCACACGCACACGCACACACTCACTCCGGTCTTGTCTTTCTTCTTTCCCCTCTGTCTTTCGTTCTCTACACCATCTTTCATTTTTTGCTGAATGAACATGGAGGGAAAGGGCCTGTTCTATTTTCCCCTGGCATGAATGCATTTGTGTAAGCGATCAATTATTAATGGGCAATTGTCAATAATTCATCCAATATTTTCACTTCTTCACTAAAAGATTTCCCTCAGCTAGTAGTTTGTGTGTTGATGCTTTTTATTCCTTCTGTAAAGGTCATTTTCTCTGTCACTGAAAACCTTCCCTCCCTAGAACAATATTACACACATACACACCCCATAGACCCCACTATGAGACACACATGTAGCCTACACAAGTATGTATAGTATATCTGTGTGTGTGTGTGTGTGTGTGGTGTGTGAGCGTTGTGTGTAATGTGCTGAAACACAGGTATAGATATATGGAGCTCTCCCATCTAAGTGACCTGAAGAGTGTGTTGACAGATTTGCCGTAGGTGAGGACACCTACTCACAGTGTCTGGCTGGTTATATCTGGAAGCTTCTAACACTCTTCTCATGGCATGTGAAGTGGCAGGTTTCTCGAGAGACTAACACACACACACATACACACACACACACACACACACACACACACCACACATACACACGCACATACACATACATACACAGAGACAAACACACAATTACACATGTTCACTGTGCTTCTTTTATCTGTCTCTGACTCACTCATAGGTATTTGCTCTCTGTATCACACCATCCCTGGGTCACTGTCACTGCACCTTCATCAGTCCATGCGTTCATTCACTCATAAATCCATTTTTTTCTCTCTCTCCCTTTTTCCCTCTCTCTCTTAACCATGACATTGGCCATGGCAGCAAATAAGCAAACACACACACATACACACATAACACTTTAAATGCATTTTAACATGAGTCCTTTCACGCAATTTTTAAACCAAAAAGCAACATACACAATGTTTATAGAAACACATTGAAAGGAATATCCACACAAACAAATATGTGGTACAAACAAATCAAATGAACTACTTGAGTCTTTTCTTCTGTACAGAAGCCCTAGCAGTGATTGCCAAGCAGTGGCTGAGAAACAGAGCTGTCAGCTTTAGAGAGTTATTTATTTATTTATTTATTTATTTGCCACACACGCAGCCACACAAGGTGGGGGTGGAAGGGAATTGTGGATTTAATGAGATTTTTTCACACGTTCCACTGCATTCCGGTGGTCCCGTTCTGCTGGAGAGTAATAATACAAAGAGATGAAGGGCGGGGAGTCCTCTTCCAGAAAATTCTGGATTTAGTAAATGTGATTTCCTGCATTCTGGTGGATTTTGCAGCGGTCTGCTGGAGATTCACTCAGCTTGTGACCAACAAGTTTGGGCTTCTCAGTCCCCTCACTGGAAAACTACCGTAGATGACTGCCTATGTGCCTGTAGCCTACCTTATAGGAGACTAAGCAGAAATGTCATGCGGGTATAATTTCTCGCTGGATTAGGCTATTTACTTGTACCTAACTTCAGTAGGTTATGTTCTCATGCTTATTTTAATATAGGATACCTTATGGTTTGTCAGTTGTTGAGTAAGAGTTTGTGACCTACTGCACTAAGAAACATGGTTGTGTGATGAACACAGAGTTGTAGAATGTATTAAGAAATGTAATGTAACTTACTGTACTTTCCAAGTCATTTTTCTCACAAACTCTCTATAACAGCAACGAGTGACTAGCATCAGTGGAAATTTCAGTTTCGCCATGATATGCAGATGGTATCTGTGTGTGTGTTTGTGTGAATGTGTGTGTGTGTGAATGTGTGTGTGTGTGTGTGTGTGTGTGTGTGTGTGTGTGTGTGTGTGTGTGTGTGTGTGAGTGTGTGAGCAACTTGACCGAGATGAATAGATGCAAATTTATGTGCACTTAGGTGAATCAGGTTAGAGTTAGGGCAGATTTCTTGCGTGAGGAATTGGTGGTGTTGTGTGAGGGTGTGTGAAGGCAGTCAAAAGCATGTGTGTCTCCTGCTCATTGTGTGAGAGTTGGCAGCGCTGGAAAGATGACTTCTGTCATCCTGATGGAGTCTCTAGAGCACATGACAAAACCACTGATTGGCCAACATTTTATTATTGTGGATTCTGCTGTGTGCTTTTGTTGATACTCTTGTAAATAAAACCATTGCCATGTTACCACTCAAGTGGGAACGACGCCCAGTGAGATTAAAATGGACGACCCCATTTTAGAGCCATGCACTCTCTTATATAGTGTGATCATTTGCTTTGTTAGGCCCTATCTGTAAATATCTGTCAGTATAACATTAATCAATACAACACAAGTGGGAGTGAGGTTGTTTGCGGATATCCTCACTGGTGTGGTTTGGCTTTTGCACAACAGGTCCATTACCAACTAACGAAGTTGTGAGTTCTACCGTTTAGTTTTCATTCCTGTTCTATCTCCCGTTGTCAAGTAACGCAACAATGAGTCGACTGTTTGGAAGTTTAGAGAGAGCATCTAAATAAAAAGAGCTTGTGCACATGCCTGCTTACTTGTCTGTATGTCAAATGCCAAGCTGCATATTTGCAGTTCTCTATTAAGACATCTTCTCTGGAGAGAACTGGCAGATGAAATTCACTGCTCTCTTGTTTCGAAGGAATGGAACAGAGTGAAAATGCTGGGTGATTATTAACTGTCACCCGTGGTATGATATTATGGGATATCCTCACTCCAAGTGATGCGTGAATGCGTCTCGTCCAATCAAAAGTTAATAAATAGTTTGACCGGACTAAACTGCTGTATAATATAGTCTGTGTATTGTGGTATTCTTGCAGATATGCAGATATTCTTTGTGCATTGTTGTATTTTAGCATGTACAAATCTGTCTCTCTCATTCTCTCTCACTCCTGTGTTCCATGTGTATTTGGGATTCTGCAAGCATGTAATAGTGTGTGTGTATATATCTATGTATGTCTGACACATAGGGTATGTGTGTGTAAGTGTGTGTAGAAGCAATTTGTGTGTGTGTGTGTGTGTGGTGTGTGTGTGTGTGTGTTTTAGGTATATGCATGAGGCCGGGTTTGGAGGCGAGACCTTAGCCACTGTTGTGATGACTGTCCTTCACTGACCGGAAAGTTCTGTGACAGCTGGCCTACACATGTATCATTACTGTCATCATTATATCGTTATTATAATTCCATTTGCCTCATGCTCACACACACAAACATACAGACACAAACATACACACATACAACTCTCCAAAAAAACAACCCTGTCTCATCTAATCATGGATAGAGTATGTGTGTGTGTGTGTGTGTGTGTGTGTCTGTGTGTGTGTGTGTGTGTGTGTGTGTGGTGTGTGTGTGTGTGAGAGAGAGGGAAAGAGAGAAGTAGGGCCATCTTTCCTCCTGCCTGGTCAAGCATGAAGGGAGACGAGGATGGTGATATTTCTACACACACACACACACACACACACACACACACACTCACTGTCAGAGGGCTACAGATTGCGTGATGGATGAGGCAAGATCTCTCTCCTGCCCGTTCACACAGAGAACTCTGCATGACAGCTGACACACACACCCTCAGTACCTCAGCACACACCTCCCCAGTCCTCCTGCGATGATGTCCTTTGCTGTAAGATGATACATTTTGATAATAACCTGTGAATCATATCCAGCTTGATTCCTGCCCCCCCCCCTTTGTTCAATGCAAAGTATTTAGGCCAGCTGTCAGCTACAAACATACGTGCATACCACACACACACACACACACACACACACACACACACACACACACACATAGAGACACATTCGATGTATTTTACAAATCTAAAGATTTGAGAATAGGTTGCATAGCATGTCGCCATACGTCTTTTGCGCGGCACAAAAAGTCAGCAATCAGTTAGGCCCAGAGATCACTCCCAGCGGTCTCTCAGCAACACATGCATGATCTAATACAAAAGCTGCCCCATAAATACTGAACCATGTGAAAGGACTGACGCCTCTCTCTCTTTCTCTGTATGCCTCTCTCTCTCTCTTTCTCTCTCTCTTTCACACACACACACACACACACACACACACACACACATACACACACACACACACAGCCTGACACAGACAATATGCATAATAGAAAACCATAAGCATTGCAGACAGTTCCACAAACATGATAAATTATATATGATTTTAATTATAGTATACATCTCATAAATAACCTAAACAATCTGCTGGTCTCAACACCATCTGTTCAGTATGAAGGCATCAGACAAGCCCAGGCGGTTAAGCAGGGCTTTACGTTTGATATATGTGCATTACATCATGTCTTCCTACCTGTCTGTGGCTGACATTAACCTCAGGCCCTGTGCAAGTGGCCCCCTTATTTCCACTTCCCTATTGGTTGTACTATGTGGAGAATGAGGGTGAATGTGGTCATTGTAGGTTGTGTTCAAAATGTGTTCATTGTAGGTTGTGTCCAAAATGCCTGAATTCAGAAAGAGAGAGAGAGAGACATAGAAAGAGAGAGAGAGAGAGTTTGACATTGACTGTTTTTGATTATTTACTACAAATAACAAAAATACAAAAATAAGATGCTGCTATTTTAAATTGGTATAGGTTTTCATGAGCAAGTCACTGTTCTCGATGTACAGCCTGAGACCTCATACACAGGCTGAGGTCAATGAAGGCATCTGTTGGGTCACCATCTCTCTGTCATGCTGCATGCAGCCCAATTTAAATGGTTGTACCATCACCACCTGTAGAGGGTGCACACAGTCACAAAATACAATACACATAGAGGAAAACAAAAATCAGTAATGAAAACAGAAACAAACTTAAATGTTTCATTGACGTTTTCCATTAGTTTACTGAGTTGTGGAGTTGTAATTAGTTTACATACAAGTTTACTTCCTCTGGTTACTGGTAACAATAACGACGAAGACTCACTTAGAGGTGTTACTTTTTACATAAACTGCAGTGAAGGGTACTTTCTTCACCTCTGTAATGTTGCATAGATTGTTGCAATGAAACATGTGAATTGAAAACCTAAGGCAGTTTACAATTAGCACGTCTCCTACGATCGTTTGTGTGTCTAGGTGCATGTGTGAGTCGTGTGTTTTTGTGTGCATAATGTGTGAAAATGTTCAAGCTGTGTGTTAAATGTGTCGTTGCAGTTTCTGTGAACATGGTTTGAACTTCACAGTTCTTCAAACTTTCACTTGTCTTACACACACACATTCTCTCTCTCTCTCTCTCTCTCACACACACACACGCACACACACACACAAAGACGTGTAAAAGCGCTCACACACAAAGAGATACACACAGAAAGAGACAGACGCAGACACATGAAGATGCACACACACACACACACATACACACACACATACACACGCACAGATTCTGTCAGTCACCCTCCTCTTTGTTTGAACTCTCTCTGCCTCCTATGACACTCTGTGTTTCACACCATGCACCATGTTTCACACCATGTTATGATGATCCAGTAATGGAGTTGATTACTAATCAGTCTGCTGTGGGAGGGCCTCAGAGGGCTGGGGGCGACATCAGGGTGCAGCCACGCAACTCAAACTGAGTGTTACAGGACCGCAAGCGAGACACCAAGAGAGAGGGATGTGGGGAGATGGGGAGATTATGGAGAGGAAGGAGAAGGGAGGAACACAGAAAGAGATAGAGTGAGAGAAAGAGAGACACTGGTGGAGAAAGAGGGATAAAGAGGCAAAGTTGGAGAGAGGGAGAAAGAGAAAGAATAGAATAGATGAAGAATAGATGAGGAGGGGTGGGGGTTTCAAGACCCTTGAGCCCTCAAAGCAAAATCAAACTGACAGCGTGAGAAGTGAGTGAAAATCAGCGGATCTCAACTAAACTCATCTCTGACACCTCAGACTTTAACAACCATGACTCATCTTCACCAAGACTCTACTCTCACACCTCATACACTGACTAACACGCTCCACTCCCCACACGTCACGATTAAGCAACTACACTCTGGCAAAAATGTTAGTCCTAGGTCACAAATAGCCCAAGCGATTTCAGGCAACGGAGCTCTCAGATACTACGAAGATCTCCGCTACTGCTGTTGTCTTGGTAATGTGTGACGGAAATTTGTGCTGCTTAACTAACATTGCCTCCTGAGTAGTACCAGGCCTATTACATTTTGGCATGGTGCCTCACAGACACTAATCCCTTTTGCCTCTTTCAGACCACAGTCTGTGCATCCGCAGCGCATGTGCGGCGTGGACGCGGTTTTGGTCCATTTTCAGTTAGAATGCATGTTAACAGATAATCCCATGTGCACAGCTCACATGTTCCGCATGGCTCCTGTGCGGCAGCACCGTGCGGTTCCCACGCTGTCCGCTTCAAGCAGAACAGAGCTCTGTGTTTCCACGCGTGCCGCACGGTATAAATGCTGTCTGCATAGACCTCAGACAAGAACTTGGGCAGCCGGTTTGTGCAGGAAACCATTTCTGGTGTGAATCCCCAGATGCACACCCACCATGAACGGACAGCGCCGGTTATGGACTGGGAGTGCTATATAGATTGCTACATGTGATGAGAGTCTTAGAATTTACTGTATTTTGACACCAAACTTTTGTCCTCACCACTGTCCAAATCAAACCTAGACCCTTGGACCACTGGATCCGATCTCATACTGGGGTGTGTTTCCCAATATCACAGTTGCTAACCAGTTAGCAACTTACTTTGTTGGCAATGGGCCAATTGCACTGCAGACGACAGTTAGTTAGCAACGAGGGTTTTGGGAACGCACCCCTATATAGTGAATTAAAAAGCTTTTGATCAATCCAGAATTTCTGTAGTGGAGGGGAACATGACACACTCATACCTTTTCTACTGTAGACATAACTCATTCTTTTGGAAAGTCTCTGACATAAATGTGTAAATTTTACACCTTAGCAGTATAGGCTAAGTTAGTTTGATTCAGTTTTTTGCCAGCAGATGTACTTCAGTGACAGCTGCAGAAAGCAACAATGTAGATGCTTTCTGGAATAAGCCAAGTAAAGTTCCTCTCCGCTTCCCTCTGTGTTTCTGACCCTGTGACCGATACAAAAACAGATGCACACACAGCAGTCGTGTCAGTTTGGTGTCTGTCTCTCTCAGCTGCAGGCATGACACGCCAACACCTTTCTCAGCCTCTGGCAGCAACCACACGAGCATGTGTGTGTGTGTGTATGTGTGTGTGTGTGTGTGTGTGTGCGCATGCAAGCTGTATCTGACATGTGATCTACACAGTGACCTATCTGAGGTGGCACGGGACTCCTCTCCCAGCCCCCCATCGCCCTCCACCCCCATACGGACCCACCCCACACGCCCCACACCCATACCGACTCACCCCACACCCCACGCCTCCACACCCTTCGTCCTTCTGTCCCTTGCTTTCTGTTTCCCCCAAACACTTCTCCTCAAAGGTCCGTCATGGCTCCCTGTGCCTCTGACCACCACCCTGGAGCGAGGTGACATTTTGGGGAGTGTGGAGGGGTAGACTGGGGTGGGGCCGACTGCCCCCTTCACAGCGCCCAACGGCCCACCTTCTGTTTTTCTCTTTCTGTTGTGGTCTTTATCCCCATCACACAAACACACACATATATACACACACACCAGACAGGCTACACACTGCTACACAAACATATTCAAAAGTCCTGACAAGGCATTCAGAAGGTGAGAAAGCCTCAATTCCTACCTGACCTTTACCTGTAACCCTCCGACAAACACACACACATGCACACACACACGCGCGCGCACATACACACACACGTGCAAATAAATGCACAGACACGCACACACACACACACATGCAAGTAAATGCACACACACACACACACACACACACACACACACACACACACACACACACACACACACACACTACACACACCATTCAGCCTGCAGACACATGCTCTCTGTCCCCCTCTATTACATATGATCGACTGTCCAGTGTGCCACCCAGCACCGGGGCTGCAGGAAAGTGTCATGTGCCATTTCCTTAGAGCCGTCTGAGGCGCGGGATCAACACAGCATGAGGGGTCATGCCCACAGCCACTCGGCTACGCTACACTACAACAACACAGGGCTGTTTGTATTTTTTGCTCTCCACTCTTGTGAGGTGGTCTTTCTTTGCACATGGCTTTTGATCAGTTCTTTGTTTTTTAGTTGTTCAGTCTGAGGATAAGTTCATTCATTTAATAACTTTTTGTATTCAACTTAATGTGTTCATCAACAAACTGGTTTCCATTCATTCAGTTCACAGTGCTGCACTATTTTATTCATATGAAGTTGTAGTTTACGATAACTGCAACTTTTCAAGGTGTGTAGTCTCCTCTTTTTTCAAAGTAACTTACAAAAGACATGTGCGGATTGGACAACATGCCTTTTTCCACAAGCACCCCTAGGATTGGGTCAAAAAATCTAGATTGGTCAAAAGATGCTTGCTCTAACAAAATTGCATCATCTTAGATGCAGTGATTAAACATGCAGGGGTAGTTTCTGATACGGGCAATAAAGGTAAAGGAAGAGTGGGTCTCCCTGCTCACCAAGGAAAATGGCCATAGCTTCTCCATGTGAGAACAGCAAACAAATTCAACAGTCTAGGCCTACACAAGCACCCAAATCAGGGGTGGCCATACTATGGCCTGAGAGCCAGTTGCAGCCCATTGCTTTATTTCAAGCGGCCCAACATAAAGTTTAGAAATAAAATAGAATGTGGACCTTGGTGACATTAAAGGAGACATACCGTGTGAATCAATCCATAGCCACAGTAACTTCCTTTCAGTTTCATTTCACTATGCCCCATTCAGTGAGCATTAGTTATTGGTTCCTTATTCTGTTTATGTGACATCACATTTTCTGGTTCTCTTTCCTACAGACAGCATTCAGCAGCCTTCAACAGCAGGGTTATTGACTGATTCACAACAGATTTCTCCTATTAATAATAATAATAATATAATATTTGTGCATTGCACATCATAGCATCCATAGTCTCTTTCACTTGTAGGTGGTGGATAACCGGCTCTCTTGCAGTAAGCCTTGGCAGCTTAGATTTTTCAATCAGAAAAGTTTGACCACCCCTGACCTAAAACAAGAGATAAAATCAGATAAAATCAGACCGTGAATTAATTGGAAGTGCCCCCCATCAGTTGGTTGTTAGCTGCTTCTCTGCAAATAGGGTCTGTGTTGAACCAGATTCTCATACTAATCCCAACCGACAGAACTCAATGAGTTCGGACAACAAAGCTATCGTTTGATTCGCTCTAGAGTACCCCTTTAATGATGTGCTCATGAGGGTTCGCTCAAGGCAGCAAACAAGCAACAGCTCCCTCTGTAAACATGCCTGCTTACTACTATGTGTTCTACTACTACATTACTGGAGAAACAATTACTGCAGTGTGATGCCATTAAACATCCGATCAAATCTCAAAAAACTGTGTGATGTCTCCTGCCAGTATGGGTGCACGTGTTTGCAAGCTACGCTAGCGAGAGGGTCCATCAATGACTAAGGGTTTAGCACGTCATTAAAACTGTGAATTTGGAGCACAAACAAACCTAGAAGTGCAGAGTACAGGCAGCGTTAGCAGACCCTTATACACACACACACACACACACACACACACACAAACACACAAAATTCTTTAACTCTCTCTCTCCCATTTTCTTTCATTCTCTCTATCCCCCTCTCTCTCTCACTCTCTCTCTGTGGCTATCATCAGGGTTGTGTCAGTGATTGGCGTCGGTGGGTAATGTCAGACATGTCGTCTCACATTACTTCATATTTCTCTTGAGAGTGTGTGTGTCTGTGTGTGTGTGTGTGTGTGTGTGTGTGTGTTTGTTGCCCCCGCGTGCCATCGCGCTCCACTGGCGTTGGCCCTGATGGAATCACCACTACCACTACAACACCATCACCATCACCTCCTCCCCCTCCTTCTCACCTTGCTTGCGCCTCCAATCTCTCTCCCTCTCGCTTTCTCTCCCTCTGCTCTGCTGGCACTTATCATCTGGGGGTCTGAGTTTCCTAGGGGGAGGCATATTAGAGTCGCGCCACTGAGGCCCCCAGATTCCACAGCACAGTGAAAACAGTGCCCTGAGGCAGTGCGATGAGGCGAAGGGGGATGACTCGGTTAGGGTGGGGCGGGGGTGGGGGTTGGGGGTGGTTGTTACTGAGAGGGATTGAAAACACCACCTTCACCCATCCCTACCTACCTTTTTGGGAGGAAGGATAATGATGAATGTCTTGAGTGTCTTGATTGTCATGCCACTCTCTCTCTCTCTCTGTCTTGCTCTCTCTCTTTCCAATGCCATTACTTGCTGTGATGGAACAATTTACTCAAAAGTCTGAATTTGAATTTTTATCAAATTTAATAACATTTCCATACTGTAGCTCTGCACCTATGCACACCCATTTGCTTCATGAATTCCTTGCTCAACACATGGCAAAACAGTATATCAAACTAAAGATGAGAGCTTACTGGAATAATACGTATACAGCCACCTCTGTACAATTAGTTACTCTGAGTAATCTGGGTTGAAAGTCACAGCAAATTATTGAATAGTCTCCTCCAACACATGACATAAACTCTGTTTTTTAAACGCCATAGTGCATGTACATGTCATCTTAGTTGTTACTAAATACGTTACGATATATTTACTGGCATCTTTTTCTTGAAGTTGTAGGCTAACCAAGCGTGCCAGTTGCCTGGAGTGGGACCTTCAAGACAACTTTGGGTACTGTACTGGCTTTATAAACAGTCTTCTAAATCTTTCCGTACACTTGCAGAATTAGGGACACTTCGGTTTGTCTGTAGGAACCCTTTTACTACCACAAAAGTGGATTTTTTTTTGTTGAGAAAATAGTTTTCAAAACAGTGTTTTGTATCAGTGCAATGACTTTCCCCTTGCACTGCAATTGTAACATTTTTGGTTGAAATTGCAAAAAAAAAAAAAAAACAGTCAATGCACATCTGATGGATGTGATTGTGCTTCAAAAACAATGTATAAAGTCCTCATCATCTGAAAATAGCTCTAGTGAGCCTTTTAGTCGAGATTTTTCCTTTAATGATGGAGGCCTAATTGCAAAGAATGTCACATGCCTCTAAAACCTACTTCGGTGTGCGTGCAACAGGACCGTTTTTGCTTGTAAACCTTAATGTTATGTGTGAGTATAGGGAATTATGACTTTATGATTTGGGATATTTTGTTGGTAGTTGTTAGCCTGGTGCACCAAATGCTTACACATATTTCACTTTGTGCAAAGTGCCTGGAATCCCTCAGTTGGCATACGTTTAATTTCTCATGGGCAGATACTTTCTGTGAACTTTAAAAATATGGGGCATGCCAGACCCGTCTGTTTGCTGATTGGACAGCCAAAAATTTGTCGAAGGAAACCTAAGCCAATGGAGAGATCCCTGACTGTGATACTAAATGGAACTAGAATCCTTGTCGATCTGTCATGTAAAGTCATTATTTATACTGGAGCGTGGAGTCTCTGCATGCAGTTTTTCTGACACCTCCTTATGTTGACAGTTTTGGAAAAACTGTACATGTAATGGTTTGATAAAGACAGATGTGGGACTGTGTGTGTGTGTGCATGTGTGTGTTACTGTTAATGCCCAATGTCTCTTGAATGATATTATCAAAATGAGACAACTGTCAACATACTCACATGCATCCATCCATCCATCCATTGCACGCTAGATATTGTGTGTAGTCTCCTCCATCCATGGTAATCATTTATCTATTTCATCAACTGATCACTTGTCTGAGCTAGGTTAGCACAGCAAGAAGCTGTGTTTGGTCTGATGACACACAAACATGATTTCAGCTACCAAAAGTAATTTAGTGCAGAAGTGTGTGTGTATGTGTGTGGTTGTGGTTGTGTGTTTGTGTGTGTGTGTGTGTGTGTGTGTGTGTGTGTGTTTGTGTGTGTGTGTGTGTGTGTGTGCGCATGTGCGTGCATGGTTGGTTGTGTGTATGTGTGTGTGTGTGTGTGTGGTTGTGTGTGTGTGTGTGTGTGCGAGTGTGTACGTGTGTGTGTGTGTGTGTGTGTGTGTGTGCAGCAGCAGATTCAAGGTTCAGTTGATTGGGGCCAGAGACAGTCCTCCCTCTTGCCCAGCTGTCATTTCCTGTTATCTGAGCAGTTAGCGGCTATGGATGAATTAGTGAAGAAGTCCCAGGCTGCACCTCATGTTAAATGTAAGAAGGCTAACAGGACTCGCTCCTGCCCAGCCTCAGTGGCCCATCTCTGGGTAGATATCAGAGGGCGCTGGCCTGTGGGTTCTGGCTGGACAGACCATGGAGGCCTTTCTCAAGTGATGTGTGTGCTAATTGCTAGCTGTTGGAGACAAGGGGGTAGTAGGGTGTGAGCTTATGTGTGTGTGTGTGTGTGTGTGTGTGTGTGTGTGCGGCACTGAGAGCAGGGACGGTCTTAGGACCCAAGAGAGTGCCCTCCAACCTGCCTGTCAGCTGCTGTTAGATCACAGAGTGGACCATGGCAGCGTACAGCCACAGCACAGCCACACACACACACACACACACACACACACACACACACATTCACATGAGGCACATAAGGCACATACGGTGTACTGCAGACATTCACACACACAACACTCACACACACACACACACACACTATGTATAAGCTTAAGTTATACCAAGCAGGCACCCTCTTTATTGTAGGCCTATTTTCTATAACAATACTGTGGAAATATACTCTGTATAGGGCCTCTGCATGTCACAAATAAATTATTAGGATTTCAGCTACCTATGTTACATTAGCTCTCTCTCTCTCTCTCTCTCTGTGTGTGTGTGTGTGTGTGTGTGTGTCAGAGAAAGAGGTGGAAGAGACGGTGGTCAAAGGAAGCAATTTTAAAATCAAATACACACTATAGTCATGCTTGTCATACCAACACTTCAGTCAACACACACACACACTCAACCACAAGACACATGCACACACACACACACACTCAACCCACACAGACACAAGCACATGCGCACTCAAACACACAGACACACACACACACACACACACACTCTCAAATGCACACATGCACATGCACATACACACTCAAATGCACACAGACACATGCACATACACACTCAAATGCACACAGACACACACACACACACACACACACACACACACACACACACACACTCAAACACACACACACACAAATGCACACATGCACGCACGCACACACACACACTCAAAGGCACACAAACACACACACACACAGCATGACAGCAAGATAGCATGCTCCACCAACCTGCCTGTTTTGTCCTTGTGCATATTTAAATGACATCATCAATAATGGACAGGCTCTATCAGTGTCAGTGCAGGCCTGGATCCGTGTGCCGGGCTCATGTCTGATCCGCAACACGGCGCCGCTCTGACACTCTGCAGTGTGCAGTTCAGATGGCGGTCAGTATCTTTAATTAAAGACGGCCCTCGTTAACCTTGTTTGTGCGCGTTGGCCAATAGGAACTCACACTGACCACTCCCAGCCAATGGGTGCAGGAGGCTGAGTGGGTTGACTGGCCCCTGGGAGGGTGCCTCTCCTGAAGCCTCAGTTTTATCTCAGACTGGAGAAAATGAGTTGCAGTTTGGATGACTGACTACCCTTTTTTTTTTTACATCACTCTCTCTCTCTCTCTCTCTCATTCTACCTATCTGTCTGAGTGTCTTTTAAATCTTCACTCTCATCTCTCCCTGTAGAGCCTGCACGCCCCCCCCCCCCACACACACACACTCTGTGTGTTAGTGACGTAGTATAATGTAGTGCACCGATCAATGCATATCAGGGTAAGCCAGTACAGACTGGGCACAAGAGCCACCATCACTCCGTAAAATAGTTTCTTCCGGCTGAACTCACGCTGGAGTCCTCGAGACACTGCAACAAGAACCCTTACAGTGAACTACCTGGGTCACCTTGACATTCTCCACCACCACCACCACAGACAAACAAACACATGTATACACAGGAGGGCACACAAGGAGGTACATCCAGGTGACAATCATCAGGGATTTAACTGACATTTCTGTTGGTCTGCATATATTGTAACGCCTTATATTGATAAGTTAGAAACTACAGCAACCGCCACCGTTGCGGACCCAGAGGTCAGGGGAATTGCTGAGCAAGATGGAAATCATTACAGTAACAGAAAGTGTTTGAATACTGGACTCCACTTTACTTACTTATATAAACCAGACTAGAAAAAAAATTCAAAGCATTCTTAGATAAAGAGGTTGACAGGGGAGTACGATCAGTACATTCTGAATGTGTTATATATTTTAGAAGCACATCTCAGATTAAGTCTAGAATTTTTACATGCAATTTTTCCAAAATACAGTCATAAAAATGTCCACTAGATGGAGATATAATGCTTCCAACAGGGCCCTGAGCGGTGACCAATACTCTCAGAACGGTATAGGCTGCTGAATCGCCCTGGCAATGTTAGTATATCATTTAGGCATCCAATGAAAACCGACAGCACACTTCAAAATTCCTCTAAAATATTATCAGTGTGGAAGGCGTTAAGGCCTGAAAGGATAGAGGAACAGAGAAGCCTTAAATCATTCTCACAACTCACCAGCTTTTCCATTCCATGTGTGTGGTCAGTGAAGACTCTCAAAAAATGCTCTCGAAGCTCTGGCACTGTAAATAGGAGACTGGTCTAAAGCTTTAAACAACTACAGCCAATCATCAAGACGATTGGGAGAACAACAAGAAGGGGGTGATTTGATTTGTAGACTATGTACATGTACATGCATTTTTTTTCAGGTTCTGATTATTGAAATATGTTTGAAGTAAGTTAGATATTGTTATCATTATTTTTGTCAAATAGAAAGAACACAACATCTTTGAGGAAACCTCTCTATTTTGCCAGTAATCTGTGCATTATGTTTGACACTTAGAACACATGTGTCACAGCGATGAGTCAAGGCTATTAGCATAGCTTATGTTTGAAGGGTGGAGGGGTCTTTCTACCTTTATGCATATATAGGCTAGTTTTCAAGATACCCCTCCCGGAGGTCGTTCTACCTCTGTGCATACGGGACAGCACAAATTTGTGGCAACACCAAGGGGGAGGGAGAATGGGGTATGGAGCCACTGGACCGAATCAAACCGGGATCCCTGCAGGCATGTGAACGTCCAAGTAGTCCAAATACTGCTGTTGGCTCCACAGCTCCGCAACGTCCACGCAGGTTTCACCTGATGGCGACTGACTGGCTGCGCTGTTCACTGTGATAAAACCTGATGTTCACTCGTCATGATCATGGACTCTCGTGACACTGGCTGTAGATATTAATGAAAGAAGAAGACCAGGATTGTGGATGTGTGGGGTGTCTCTGTTTTGTGCCTGTATTTATGCACATGCATGTTTCTATGTGCATATTTGTGTGTGTGTGCGTGTGTGTGTGTATGTTTGTGTCAAATATGTTTGGTTATGTGTGTGTGTTTGTAAATATGTGTATATGTGTGTGTGTGTGTGTGTATATGCAAGCATGTGATCTGTGCATAGTTATTTGTATGAGTGTGTTTTGTCTGTGTGTGTGTGTGTGGGGGGGGCGTTGTGCAGCTGTGCTCTCTCCCGCCCGTCTGGGTCATGCTACTGATTTTACCATGCCGATCAAGACACAGACACATCCAGCCAGGGGAGGAGTCAGACAGGGAGCAGTCTAGCAGTCTCTGACAAAACAGCTGTTTAATAAGAGTAATCTCATTATGGCAACCTAACAGCTTGGTTATAATGCCCAGCTCTCTTTCACTCTCTCTCACTCTCTCTCTCTCCCTCACACAGACACAAACACACAAACATTCAAACACGCACAAACACACACACATGCACTCAAACACAGACACACACACACTCAAACACACACAGACACGCGCACATACACATTCAAACACACACACACACACACTCAGACGCACACACACACTCAAAGGCACACAGACACACACACTCTTGTACCTCTATTGTATTTCCTATGCCATACACTTCTATGTAAGGGTACTTTGCAGTCCTCACAGAACAATGCACACACCCCCTGGTGATGAAGATTATCTCACCCTTGGACACTCACATACATGTGGTCATCTTTGTTGCATATGTTATGTCGTATGAATATGTAATATATAGAGAGTGAATATTGCAATACCAAACTATCTAAGTGACATTTTTATTTATTGGTGTACCTCTGCAATAGATGGAATAGATGCAACAGATGACACATACAGTGACTGAATGAATATTTCCTATAGAACAGTGGCTGTTTCCTAAATGGAAAACTACTACTTACTGCATGGCTCTGTTATGCATAACCAGTACAGTAGTAAAATATTCACACATCCTCTTGGTATGAACATAAAAAAAATTTAGCAATGGTACACACCAGACTTTCTGTATGTTGTATGCTGTAGTCTAGGAGTACGGCACTTGTCATTTCAGTGGATTTATTATATTTTGTAATTTACTGTATTCTGTATTGTAGCATATTTTGAAACAGAAAATACAATGTGTATACTAGCGTACCATGTTACCTTGTCTCTTGTTCCTGCATGTTACACTGCAAAAAGGTCAGTGGTCATTACATGTGTATTACATTATATGAGGTTCTCATATAATGTTCCACTACAAAAAGTAATACATGCAAATAGGTCCACAATACAGTAAATAAGGCAAATATGTTAATAGAGTTAATATATTATAGTGAATATATTGTATTTTATTTCTTTTAGGTTCACAGCTAACTGCACCTAAATATCTGCAAAACCTGCTGTAGCTGTACATGATTTTGTTGGAGGTGAACACTAACCAGAAGAAGTATCCATGACTTTCAGATGAAGTGGTGATTGAATACATTTTGTCCTAAACCAATGCAAAAGGGAACATTGCGTGGCTCCCATAGTCTGTGGTTGTTGTGAGAGTGCTAAGAGTTGAAAAACATAGATACTGCATTGAGAAGTGTGAAAACGATTGGCAAAAACTTTAATGATTCAACGATTCAAAATCATGATTTACCTTGAACTTTTTAGAAAACACAGCAACTCCATTTTAATGTGGATAAATGGATTGGGAATGATGGTCATGCATCTGTCACATAACTTGTTCACGTGATCCTTGCAGGGAAGACAGGTATCAGAAACTAACTGTCTAATTATCCATTACGATTATGTTACCGTAAAGTATTTTCCAGTCAAGTCAAGTGTTGTTGTCTATGCTAACTTTACCTTGTTGTCTATGCTAATGCTAAAACAGCCTAAATATGCTGAGGTAAAGTAGTATTTCGCCAGCATGAATACTACAGCAGCAGAGAGCCCTCGAACCCAGAAACAGACTCAAGACATGTGTGTAGAATACTGTATTAGCCCGACAAAAGCCCAGTGTAGAAGATGTTTCAGAATATAGATTATATTGCTGTATATTGTATGGGAGTAGTGGTGAACTTCTCCTCTGCCAGGTGACGCTGAGGAGAGATCCATGGTTGAGTCATTGTGGCAGTGCGTTTTTGACCTCTCTCTTCTGAGGGAATGCTATTCTGGGGGCTGCGGGGGAGCTGTAAGACTCTTTCTCTACCTTTCAACATACTCTCTCTCTCTCTTTTTCCCTCTGCCTCATTCTAATTTCACTCCCACTTGCTGACAGTCAAAACTGAGAAGAGTCAAAAACTGTGAACAACTCCGAAAAGGCTGCATGATGATGTGATGTGTTCTCTGTTACCTGGCGACTGAAGCCTACTCACACATACACAGACACACACACACACACTTCAGCTGTCCCAACACTTTGGAGAAGGAGGGAGTTCGAGTTGTTTGGACGTTTAGTGTCCCACAAGCAAGCTGAGGCAGCTGAAGAGGGTCTTCTAAAAACATGAAGATCCCCTGTGTCCAGAGCCCTACACTATAGTTTCCATGGCGATGAATGGCACTCGCTCAGCGGTCTCCATAGTGATGGCTGTTGAGGAGCAGTCGAACGAGTGTGGAGGCTTGGAGCCATTCGGTCACTCAGCTCTAGTGCTAGGTTAGGCCAGGGTGATCGCCACAATGGGCACGCTGGAAATAAATGTATGTCTGGCCATCTGTCAGGTGGGCTGACACCAAGCCTGAGTGGTACTTCATGCTATTGTGCATGTATGTATGAGAGGCCGGGAGGTGGGAGAGGAAGAGAGAGAGAGAAGTGGGGTAAAGAGAGCAGAGAGAGAGAGAGGTGGGTGGGGTTGGTTGCACTGGGGGAGAGGGAGTTGGACATGAACAGGGAGAGAGGCAGAGAGACTGAGATATTTAACAGGCTTTAAAAACACTCGAAATGCTTTCTTTTCATTTAAAACTTTTAGAAAATTCCTTTTTCATTTGCAGAACTTGTAAGTTGATACTGCGTTTATATTTCAATGCTTTCTGGGTAAAAAGTGACATCACCTGGTTGATACTGATGGTGTATACGTGCAGCAAAAGATTGGACTTGATTATCTCAACCAGGTGATGTTACGACTGAAAGAATTTTCTAAACTTTTAACTAGAGATGCAATTCCTGAAGAAATTACCACCGCATGCATGTATGAAAGGGGGAATTTTATTTTGAAAGCATATGTGAGTTTGTGAGCAAGGACTTTTATTTTGGCAGAGTTTTATGCACATGAAAAACAACTGATCAGAATCTGTCCTTTTGGGAGCTCCTGATTGTATGCTTAGACGCTAAGGCAATTGGATGAGTTTCAGCAAGGAGTTTGATTTTGAAAGTATCCATGATTTGTAGCATAGACTTTTATTTTGGCAGAGCTCTATGCACAGGATAAACACATGAGCAAGATTTGTACTTTTTGGGAGCTGCTTTGAATTGTATGTTTAGAAACTGAGGCAATTAGATTTCTGAAAGTGTACATAAGTGTCAGCTATGATTTTTTTTTTAGTTAATTTTTCACCTGAAATACAAGCCTATATTATTATGCTGAAAATACAGATAGGTAAGCAAGATATTCAAAATCAGCTACTCAAAATGTGGTAAAATAGCCTTACCAACACAAAGCATAAGCAAATAACTGAGTGGAAAATTTCTTTGTCAAGAAGTCTTAAATGGTGCAATGATGCCTGTAAGTCTGGTAAGGCATGATTAGTGAGAAATCATTTGAACCTCAGGACGCTGTTCTGTTTACAGACATTAGCTTGTACACTAAGGTCAGCCATTAACATTATATAGGCACAGCCAGCCCAAGGCATACAAGAAAAAAGCGACCTTTAAGACCCCCACCCACCCAAGCTCTTGGCAATTTTTATAAAATTTAAATTTCTTATGGTAATTTAGGGTTATTCTTTACACTTTATAGTTAGGGTTTATAGTGTTTATCTGGCTAGCAAATAGGGTATCAATAACGATACAAAAGTTTCATTATGGATATTCTATTGCTTGTTAGAGCTGGGCTCACGATGTGCCTGAATGTAAACAAAACAAGACAACATCCATGATACAGCTAGAAGTATCACCAACACCTGTTGCATCTGGAGCAGGACAAAGTTAAGGGCGATAATCAGCAAGATAAAGGTATGGAATTATGGCGATTTTAACTGTATTTAGGTAGATTTAATAAAGGATTTACAAGTTAAATGTGTCAGAGAAATCATGTTTTCACTCAAGGTAAACCTACAGTAGGCTAATTGCAAGAGTAAGGTCAACTTGTGTATTTATGCATTAGAAGTTTCTGATTGAACTGTAGCAATTGATTCTGTGTTTAAAGTATAACACAGTAGGCTCTAATAATTGCTGTTGAGTGTTATATTGTCTGTTGTACAGAATCTGAATCAACTGGTCCTATTCTGTTGTCTTAGTGTAAGTCTTGATTGTTTTGCACTTTTGCACAATGGAAATATTTTAAGCCAAATGAGATTAAATCGGTAACTTGTTTGCAATATAGGGACGTCTAGTTTGTTACACTTAGTATCAATGTTTAATACTGGGACTACTGTTGACTTCACCTTCCACATCTTCTCACTCTTCTTCTCGTTCTCATCTGTCAGTTTCGTCATTATACCATTTGGCCGGCTGGTCATATGTCACTTCAGGTAATCATTATGGGATGGAAAGAAAAGAGAAATTCAGTTTTATTTGTTTGTTTCAGCTAACTATGTTGGCCAAACACAGCTTTAGCAGAATAAACTCAAGAACTGTTATCTGAGCTCTGACCTCTGACACAAATGGATATCACACACCCATCTACAGGCTGATGAAGGGAATGACAAACAGGACACAAACATACACACACACACACACACACACACACACACACACACACACACACATAGCTGCATGTGTAGTGTAGTCTTACATTCTACGCTTCAATGCATGATCTACCTTTGGTTACTGCTTGTGCATGTGTGAGTCAGTGGCAAGTTGGATGTTTTCATGCTTTGACAACACAGTAGGGTTATCTAAAGCATCAAAATGTAATTGAACTGAACTGAATTCTAAAAAACCCAGGGAATAATGATATTTTTTTCGGCTTCCTTTTTTACTGCATTTTTTCTCATTATTTAGAGAGCTTGCTGAGTTGGTAGTCAAGGAGAATGGTTCTTTGAAGCATCTTGACTTTTAGTGGGAGGTGAAAGAATTTGTCAGTGCCCAAAACCTTAGTTATAAATATGGATGCCTCTAAATTTGTAGGATTAATTAATTATAATGATATGTTGAGGGAAATAATGCATTTTGTTCTTATTTCTGGAAAAAAAAGAAAACGCAGTCATAGCTTGTCTGTACCCTAATGGACAAGAATAGAAACCAATTTTATATTTCAGCTCACTGCGTTTATGGTTTCTTACAGATGATTGGACAGTACGAATCAACGACCCGCCCCTAGGCCTGGACATTGAGCCCAGAGAGAATTGTGGGCCATCAATGGAGAAACGAAGGAAAGAACGTCATCTGTTTGTAATAACTAGCGACCTAATTTAACTCATTATTTTGTTAAAAATACTGTCATTCTCTCAGTTAATGAACCTCTAAACCATAACACTTCAAAGAGTTATTGGTGAGGTGTCAAAAATGTACGAAAAACTCCCTGTTCCGAACCGGGAACTGTTAAAGGGAGAATTGGACGTGTAACGTTAAACCTTGATTGCATTAGCTTGCTCGCTAGCTGTAACATTACTTCTGGTTGGTGAGCTCATGTAAAGGTATCTTCATCAATCTGCACAAATATAAATCATCTAGTTGAAGTTGTGAAAATATCTCCGGTGGCCAGGGGAGAGGTCAACTATTACTTCATCCTGAAAACGTAAAGGTAAGTAGCTAACTATCTTTCGTTAGCGAACACAAATTAGCAGCGGGCTAACAGCATAGCTAACTCAGTTGTGTTTCGTAACCTACTGTCTGCGGAGCTACTGTACAGTGAACTAAGAAACTGATTTCCAGATTTACACCTGTAACTAGCATTAATCAGTGTGTTGTCAAGTATCAGTATCAGTAGACGTAATAGGTTGTGCACTCAACAAACCTACCAACGTTACGCTACTAAAATGCTAACGCTAACTGATGTTGAGGCTTGTGACACCATGAATTCCGTCATGGCCCGGTTGTCTCGCTAGTTAGCCACGATATCAACACGGGCTTACAGTTTGGCTTTTTGTGCTATCAGAGAAATATTCACGTAACGGTAGATCGATGTCATATTCGTTGGTTTATGGTATGGCTACATGTAAACAGTGTGGGTTAGCGTCAGGTTGGATAATAGTCAATTATTTGCTGTCATTTCAGTGGATGAAGTTATGCATAAAACATGATTCAGAATCAACAGTTTTCATGGACTGTCAGAAGTCTTATGAAAATGTTTCATCTGAGTTCCTCATATCATTTATCACTTACGTTATAACCAAGCCTGTTAGTAAAGAACATCATGGTGAATGGGCACAGCCATTCAGAAAGGAAGTTAGTAATAAGTCTACATTTAGAATTAGCTGGTAGTAACTAACAATTGAGTTGAATTTGGAATTTGTGAAGTAGCTGAAAGTTGCTACTGGTTTGTCATAATCATTTGGCTAAATTGCAATATTTTTAACATGTTAGGGATAGGAACTATCTCTTGGCATTCCCATTTATGAATGTTCTTGAATTTCCAAGTTAGGCTGTGGTATTGAGCAGTTGCTAAATGTACTGATTGTTATTGTTAGCTTTTATGTGGTGTCTAAAAACCTGGAGTGAAGCTGGAGCTGACTCCCACTGACAAAAGAACAGGTCTCTTTGGTCTCCAAGGAGATAGTTCAATGCCTGTCAGATAAACAGCCTTGGATGAGACACACACCCCCTTTATTGTATTTCATGGAGGTAGAGTACGCTGTTGCTCATTTGTTCTATTGCAGGGTCTTAAGCCTGTAACCTACCCACCAGAGCCTCTTGAGTATGTGTAACCATGTGGCTGAAATTTTGTTATGTCCAAGCATATTTATGTCAATAGAGCCCCTCAATTCAGCATTCCTCAGACGGTCTGTGGATCATCTTTGGATCTAACTTTGCTTCTGCAGTGCAGAAGTGTATTGCAGTGGTGATAATCTCAGAAAGCTTTCCAGGTAATAGTTTGTTGAAAGCCTATTCCTGGAAGGATGAGTGAAGATTATAGTCAGGGGAGCACGCAGTCGCTATGGGGTAAGGTGCTGTCTTGGAGAACAATGTGTTTGGCTTTAAGGTTGGACACTAGTTGAGGCGTATGGGGTTTCTAAACATCTTGCATACTATATATCATACTAATTCCTTCGGGATTAATAAAGCAACTCTACTCTACTATTATGGCCGTGTTTAAGGACATGACAGACTTAGCCTAAGTAGAGAGGCTTTGTCCTCTTTTCTGCCATTGGTACGCTAAAGTATGTCTTCCTGTCTTCACTGTGTTTAGTATAGCTGTATTTGAGGGGCATGGAAAGAGCCTTTAGGAGTGAGGGGAGGGACGAACGGCAAGCCAGTGCTGTTGTCATTGTCAGCCTATGACTGGAACCAGATCTGTTAATCACAGCATAGTTGGGAAGTTTCTTTTCTCAGTCCTTTAGAATTTGCTGATGGTCTGCACACACACACACACACACATACACAGTCACTCAGATGATGCTTAAACACAGGAAAAACACACAACTTTAGCATGGTGACGGGATCTGCAGTGTGAATGGAGTGTGTATTTTAAAGTTCTGTTGTAGTTACAAACTAGCACTGTTGCCTGGTGTCGAGTGTGCATGCTCACTGCAAAGTAGCCTATTTTCAGTTCTTTCCCCACCTAGTGACACCATTAGACAGTGGACACGGTTGGATACATAGGTGCATTGGTTCAAAAGAAGGCCAAATTCACATATGTTCTTGCCACTTCTTTCTCTCTTTCTCTCTATCTTTCTCTCTCTCTGTCTCATGTGCTCACACACATACACACACACTCTCTGTGCAAGTTGGTTATTGCTACTCTCTAAGTTACACAGCCTCTTCCCACCTGCCGAGTGACGTCCTTTTAATCTTCCTTTCCACCCTCCTTTCATCTGCCAGGTTTGGGAGGAGGTGTTCTGGGTTTCATGTTGTTTGTGTGTTTGTGTGTGTGTGTGTATGAGAGAGAGTGTGTAATTGTGCTGCTGCTGACCTCCTCACCCTCATGTAAAGAAACACACACAACAAAGGGTTTATTTTGGCCTTCTCCTGAGGCCCTGGGTGCCGTCCTTGAACTCCAAAAAGCCTCCCACTGGGCTTCTGTTGTTTTTACAGCCCTTGCCTACCCTGTGGCACCACTGCTGTTCAACCTGCACCTGAAGAGTCTCAGGTAGCCCACAACTTTAGACAGGCTTTCTGTGCTTGTCACTTGTTAATGGGTTTTTTGAACAACCTAGATCTGGGTGTCTCTATGCTAAACCACGGCACCTTTGTCTTTTTGAAAACAATGTTGTTGCATTAAAGAAAATAGTTTAGAATCACAGCAAACTAACTTGGCCTGGTAGTTTCACATGATTAGCTCACAGAATGGCGTGTCCGTTAGGCCTATGCGGACAGTTCATCTGTTTTTGCAACGGTGATGTCATTTTTGGCACAGTTCTCTTCTTTATTTTGGTTAAAGGCCTACGGTCTTGAGTCTGAAGCATTAAATCATGCGGATTCAGAGTTTGTTTGGGACATCATTTAGCGCAAGGGAGCTTTAATGCTGTCATTGGACACATAGCCACGTCTCTAAAGAGTAAAAGTGAAGTGACAGGCATTTAGCAGGCATTTTTCTACCCATAATGTCTGGGATTGAAAACTTTATCGAGAATCAGCTGATAACCGCTGACAACCAGGTTGGCTCATTCTCTATTGGGGGAAAAAGAACAAGAGAACTCCCTGTCTTTGTGGAATCACTCATTCAGTTTTATGCAAAATGTCATAGGCCTGCGCAATGCGACCCCAACACATGCAGTAGACCTAGCCTACTCTTTGGCCTGTTTCATGTCTGAACACTTGAAGGGAAAAAATGGCCTTCATGAGGCTGCAGTGGTGCATCCTTTTTACTCTGTGACAAAATGTCACGATCTCTTTGCATAGGACTATAAAATGCTTATCTGTGCAGATGTAAGAGTCTGTTGGGTAATAGAGGTCAGAATGGCATTCAGTGTGCTTGGTGACACTTAGCCTACACAGTTGACACTCGCCAGCCTCTGATGTTTGACCTAACAGTGATTCATAATGTGTTTTGTCATAACACATCCATTTACCCTTTTACATAAGTCCATTCCGCAGATAACTAGTCATGTAGGACAAGCACACATTCACATTGACATTTATATGTCTTCCTGTCTACCGAAACCCACGATCTTGTCTTGTAGTGTACTTTAGCGGTGCCGTCAGATCAGCTTAAAGGGCAGGAGCTGTTTGCTCATGTCAGCGCTCTGCGGTTTGTTATTATCATTGTCGTTATTTTAAACAGTTCTAATTTTCCTCCTTGTTGCAAGCGTTGGTCTTCCTTTTTCCCTTTTAAATAACATTCCATCCTCCATTCCACCAAGAACTGCCAGTTGACAGGATTCCAGATTCCACCATGGGAGAGAGGCTGGACCTGCCTGGCTGGCTGCACTCCTCGTCCCTGGGAAAAACTCTTGGCCATCGGAAGGGTGTTAAAGTCTGTGAGGTCATATCTATTGCAGAGCTGCACTGTGGCTAGATGAGTGAGGGCATATCTTTAAGTGGGGTAGTATGAGGGTTGAGGTCACGTCTTTGTCTTTGTGTGTGTTTGTCTGTGTGTGTGTGTGAGAGAGAGAGAGAGACTGTTTTCAGGTCACATCTGCAAGCAGGCCTTTGTTTGTATGTACTGTCATATATTCTGAGGGTCATGCTGTTGTTGACTTTTGCCTGTTGACTGCTGACCACAGCACTTTTGAATGTGTGAGCTGAGTCATGTTTGTTTAAATGTCAAGTTGCCCATTGACATCATGTTTGCTCGTTTTTAGTACAAAGAAAATAGTACGTACAATTTTACGTAAATTTTTACCTAAAAATTTTTGTAAGCTCGTTATTTAGCCTTAAATGTGAGAAGATAGACATAAGTGGTCTTTACTGACAAATATTGTGTAATCTGTGTAAACTGTCAATGGAAACAACTTTTCAGTACTTTCAGGAGCAGATTCAAAATGGCACTGAAAATCGGAGTAAAAAAATTGCATGCTTTCAACTCACAGTGTGAGCGGTACTGTGACCCCTTTATGGCTGTACGCTAGTAATGAGATGGTATAAGGTGTTTGTGGATCTCCCTAAGCTTGACCAAGCATCAGTGAACCTCTTAACAGTCTGTGGTGTTGCTTGGTAGTGTTGGATACATCAATAGGCACCACGTAACTTCCCAGTGGTTCCTTAATTGGATTTGTGTTTGAGGAATATGAGGGCCAGTCAGTGGCATCAATGACTTGTCATCCAGGAACTGCCTACACACTGACAACATGAGGTCAGGTATTGTCCTACATTAGGAGAAACCCAAAGCCCATTCTGCCGTCATAATGTCTAAAAATTGGCTCTGAAATGTTATCCTGATTTCTAGAGTCATTTTAGCATTGGCTAGCATTATGGTTCAATTGCCGAACCCCTCATTGTGAGTCAGTGTTGCTTTGGATCGATTCATCTGCTAAATTTCAGCCAACTTTAACTTTTAAAGTAAGTCTATAAATAAATATGGGTGTAAAACTAGCGCACTAACTTCATAAAAGGCACTCAAAACCTTCTGGATGTTTACCAAAGCCGTAGTGGTCCTGCTAAAAGATGTTTTGATGACCATACAGTCAGCAGTGTCATCCTGTAAAACTTTTTCTTTTATTTTGGTTATGGTCTCCTACCCTCCACCCAGAACTACGCAGTGCATATCCTCAATGGCTGGTTGGAATAATGTCATCACATGACTGTATGGCATCCAAATAAAAATGAAGATGGTAACGCAACAAATTATCTGATAAAATGGATACCACAGTTACAGTTACTTTATAAAAACATCTGCTAAGCAAACCGAAACACAGTGCCAGTCTAGTGAGGATGTGGTGGTGATTGTTACATCGCAGAGGGACTTTGGTTTGGAGCTAATGCCGCATCACAAGGATCTAATGAAAGGATTACTAAATCAAATTAGCTCGTTAACTTCACTCTCTGAAGTAACTTAGCCCTTCCTTTTTCCTGGGCAGTCCTGCACCTATCCAGTATGCTTTGTGGAGTGTAACAAGTGTATGCGTGTAAGTGCGCGCAGGCTTCAGACTTTATTAGGACTGGATAGGTAATATATTGGCACATTTCCATTACAGACCGGGGCCAGCCCCAGGCTTTACCCTGGTCTTAAACACAGGTGCCTAGCCCCAGTCCTCTATTTCCATTCACTGGAGCACAGGGGATTTTGCAAACAATGCTAGAAACTTCCAACAGTAGTGCAAGCTACATGACAAAATTAATGAACATTTAAACATGTCATTGATTAGTTGGAAACCATTATTCTTGGATCATGTGCAAAGATTTTGAAATAACTGTAGATCATTTTTGTCTATAAATACAAGCTAAACCATTTCTGTTGCTACGCAACCCTAAACAAATGCTACCTGAAATTCTTCAGTTTTATTGTTGCATCACATTATATTCCATTTCAAAAGTCCCAGTTGGCCCCAGTTTGGCCCTGCTCTACTCCAGAGCTGGCCTGAGGCCATTTGAGCCCGGCCCTATCTAGCCTCGATCATGGAAAGAGGAAAAGCCTGAGGCCTTATGATCAGGACTTCAGATTAATGTTTTTAATTGGTTGAACTGGTGCACCCTACCTCAAACCGCAAAGGGTCATGTCATGTTAGATGACCAAACCCAAAAGATGACCTGGATCTCACAACTGTGTAGAGTACAAATGTCCCAACTTTTCAACAAACAGCGTCTTTATCAGTCAACCTTCTAGGCCACAGGGAACCATACTGAAATGCAGTGCCATAGTCAGACACTTGCATGCCTTAGGACATGGTGTCAGACAGACAGAGAGACAGACATAAGGAGCCACGCTGAGTTACCCCACAGAAAAATCCTCTTCAAATCCACCACTTCAATGGAATGCGCCTTACCTCAACCAAAGATCACTGAATACTGACCAAGCTGTAGCAGCATAATATGTTACTATGGGAGCAAACGTAAATAGTTCCTGTCTGCATATGTGGGAGTGTGACATTATGTCACAACATAAACTTTTCAGTGATCTTTGGTATCTGCGTATGAGAGCTTGACTCTGGTCTGCATAAAGGGGGATTTTCCCCTCTCCCGCTTGCGAAAATAGAACACAGAAGTTGTTGAATGTTTGCGCCTCTCCCCCAGCGCACACAGACACCTTTCTTAGTTCGTCTCCCTTTCTTTCTCCCCATCCTTTTCTTTTACTTCACACACGACAGGATATGGTCTCTTGCCTTGTGAGTGTGTGTGTATCAGGATAAACAGATAAACATAAACATCTCTAGAGGCTCAATACACACTCTGTTTGTTTTAGTTCTCCCCTCCTTCCACTATCACATCGCCCCTCGGTTTTGTTAGTGTTGTCATGTTGTCTTCTTTTGCTGTCTTTCGTCACTCCATAGACATCCTACTGAAAGGTCTCTCTCTCTCTCTCTCTCTCTCTCTCTCTCTCTGAAATGGAAGGCACTTGTCCAGTGCTTCAGTATAACTATCAGTACAACTATCCAACAGATCATTTGCCATGGAAGGCAAGGCACCAGCTCTGTGCTTTGTTCCATATTGTCTATTAGAATAGCAACACAGATGTCTGTCTTCTGTTCTTTTATAGATTTCCAAATTGTGGAAGTTCCAGGCAACCAGAACATTGCGTTCAGAATATGGCTATCTTGGACATCTTGGATTGTACAGTTTTTTTACTTGAACATGCCTCGATACCTCACTGCTCTATACCTTGCTGTATGCTTTGTTTTGTTGTCTCTTGAACTTTTCTGCTCTCTCTCTCTTTTTTTCTTTCTTTCTTTTTTTCTTTCTCTCTCTCTCCTTCTTTCTGTCTTTCTTTGTTTCTCTCTCTCTCTCTCTCTCCCACTATCTCCCTCTCTGACTGTGGTGGAGATGCCCTGTGCAGTGGTGTCCATGTAAGGCCAGCTTCTTTGCCATGGGTGTGTCTTGGTGAAAGCTGGCATTACCATCTGAAGAGTGCTACTGAATGATATGGGGGATGCGAGGGGGTGCTAGCCGTAACCTGGTAGTGTTGCTTTGCCAATGTTATTTTTAGTTTTAGGTGGAGTTTCGAGCCTACTTGTGTGTGACAAGGTGTAGCTGAGATTGGTACCGGAGATTGTCTGGGTATCATAAAAACATGCGCATTGGTTTGCATACATGTATTGATACTGTAGGTTTAGAATCAGCACATTGTTCCAAGCATGACATAGGATAGAAGGACATTTGCTGTTTGATTGCTTGTTAGATCACTAGTCTGTGTTGTCTGTAGCCTATCCTGACGGACTAGAATAAACTTGTGACTAGAGTAAACTAATGGACTCCTTTAGTTGCTTTGGACAAGAACGTCGGCCTAGTAACAAACCTAACATAGTTAACCTAGCGCTCTAGAATCTTTGATTAGAACAAACCCCACATAACAACTGACATGGTTCTAGAATAGGTCTCACTTATCAATTTATTCTGGTTCTAGAATCCACTCTACACAAGAGTGGACTTAAGATTTATAATAAACTTCACATAAGAGTTGGTCCAGGTTAAATGAACATACAATGGATCCACATAACAATGGATTTTGGATTAGACCTGCCCCAGATCTGGAGCTGCTGAGATGCTGCAGTCACCCTGTCAGCTTGTCAGGGTGGGGGTGGTGGCTTTGGTGGAGGATTAGGTAATGTCCATTGCATGCTGGACCTGTTGTTTACAACACCATGCATGAATATGGCTGGTTGCCTAATAAGGTTGGCTTCCCATATTCCCACATGGAGAAAAAGAGGATCATAGATATTCCATTCCTGAGCGTCATTTTTTTGAAGGTCTCTGACTGGAACATTATCTAAAGCAATAGGCTATTTGGTCACATAAGATATTCTTTTTAAAGAACTTTTAGACATGTAAGAAAAGTACCTAAACATTTTAACAGCGAAATAGGCCCCCTCATTATACCATGATACTGTAGGTAGACTACGTGGTGCATTGTGTACTTTATTACTCTCTTATGGCAAGAACAACAACTGAACCAACAGCCAGAACTGGACGTATAAGCTTTCAGAGTGATAAATGCAAACCTTACATCCATTCTATTCTGTGTAATTCAGTGGTTCCCCCTGCTCTGTTGCATGGCTCATTTCTCTGCAAGACCCTCACCACACACACACACACACACACACACACACACACACGCATACACGCATACACACAGAGCACACAGCTGCTCTGGCGCTGAAATAACAAGTGTTTGTCTTTCACTCGGGCTTAGAGAAAGAGGGAGTGTGATGTCAGAGCCCACGATGAGGGTGCTCTGATGCCAGGAGCGGAACACTCTTGATAAGACTTTTTGAACGTAATGCGTGTGTGTAGTGTGTAGGCTACCCCCTACACCATGGACCGGTTGCTATAGCACTCAATATTTTTGCATAAATAAAGAAAATGCTACTGAAAATGTTAACACATATTACACGGTACACAATTGTGTTGTGTTGGGGATAGTCTGAGTGTGAGGTCTTTTCCCATATGTTTATGCTAACGAGAGCTGAGAACTCATTCACAGAATTTTTTTTTGTGTACCCCCTAGAACTGATCCAAGTACCTCCAGGGGTACTCGTACTCCAGTTTGATAACTACAGATCTATTTCCGTGTCAACTTGAAAGCGAAATTAGAGAAGGTTGGTTGCTTGACCACCTCAGAATCTCTTGAAACTTTGGAGGAATGGTCTTTGGCATCTGAAATGGATATCAGACAGTTCCAACATTCCAACATTTTCATAGTTTTTTTGCCTACTGGAAATTTTCAATGAATTGGAAGTTGGAAATTGAACAAGATGTCATTTTCAGGTGTCCATATCTCTTGAAATATATGTCCTAGAGACTTCAAATGTTCATGTCATATTGTCATATGATTTTGGTGAATAGAGAGAATATAACAAATGTTGGCAAACATTAACTACCTTCCGCTGAGCTGACACGGAATGACTTGATTATTTTAGCTTTTAATCGCTTAGCTATTTGATCTATAAAATGTGTTGAAATCGTAAAACAAAATGGCGCTCTGTCTCCTAGCTCCCCAAATTTGCCCTTCAACATTTTGTTTTGTCTTTACACCAAGATATTTAGATTTAGTTAACTGTCATGGCAGAATATATTAAGCAGAAATTAAAAAAAAAAGCAGAAAACAAATTAAGCTGCATTCGGAGCATGTTGAGGTTCCTTTAAAAAAAAAAAAAAGGTTAATCGATATGTAAAATATGTTGATTAATCATACTGATTAGTCAATTAACTAATTTGGCTAGAAATCAGCGAAGACTTCAGTGCAGGTGTTTGGCTTTCTTCTTGCGTCACTGTTTCTATTTATTCAAAGTTGAATCTGAGGAATGGCAAAGTGCACCAATTTCATTGTCAAGACATTTCAGCTCAGGCTGAATGCTGTTGAAATCCATTATCGTTGTCTTTTGAAAACGACAGTATGTGTGTGTCTAAGTGTGTGATTTCATTGACCTGTGTTTCAGCCTTCCTGTTTTCTCTCAAGAGTATGCTTAAGGTCTTTGAGTACTTGTGTGTTTGCCTGTAAGCGACCGCCAATGTAATCCTCCTCATTGCCACTGCTGTGCCCAGAGAGCGCTCGGAATACAGGCAAGATGTGCTTAAGAGCGCTGTTGGTGCTTCCTGTTGCCATAGAAACCACTCTGCTGCCACTCCAGGCGATGTAGCCATAGTGACGAAACACATGACAGGACCTGAGTGGTTACATCATTCTAGTGCTATAGATCCTTGGGGTTGGCTTTCAAGCCCAGCTCCCCTCTCGCTCTTCCGCTCTCCTTTCTCATTCCTTTCTCAAGCTCTCTCAAGCTCAGTGGAATGCTTCATGGTGCATCTGGTGTGGTGTTAGTGGGAGGGCATATGTGTGGTTGGATACGTAAAGGGCCTGTGAGGACAGTGTGCCATTTGAAGACATGCTGCTGTTGATTTCTGGCCGGCGCTAGGTAAGGTAAGGACATGTGTACTGACTCTATGTGAACTAGATGCGCTGGAGAATTTGTGATGGATAATATCTTGTATGGGGAGCATCGCTACTCTTTTAATTGTGCCTGTTTGTGTTCTCAATGTAGCTTATGTTAAAAATTATAGGTCTAATAGTAATCCAAGCTGTCAGGCAGGTGATTGCCGGGGGCTGGGGATATGTAGATGCTGGGAAGGTAATTCAACCGTCTGTCACCGAAGAGCTGCAGCCGGTTCTCTTTTTGCTGCCTTGAACCTCCACACCCTCTCTCTTTTTTGTTTGTTTTTTACGCACCTGAAGTGGATCACCAAAAAGCCCCCACCTGTTTTCTCGCGCACATCCATAAGCAATGAGTGAAAGGTTATTGTGTGGCTAGACTCACAGTCGCAGTGTAATGCAAATGGAGAAAGACATCAAAGTGTATGGACGTCTGCTTGGGCCTCCAGATGATCCCCATCACCACCCCACCTCTCCATTGTCAGTGTATGGTCTTCAGGGTGCTCCCTTTTAGGGCTGGGCGATATGGGAGAAAAAAAAAGAGATTCACAATATCACCGTTTTGATCTAAGTTGATTTTTTTTTTATCACGATTAGGGCTGGGTGATTTTTCTGTGTGACAACAGTTGTTTGGTAGATGGGGAATTATTGAACTGTGTGGAGTACCTTGAGTGAAATGACACCTGTGGTACTTTGCACCTGACACCTGTGGTACTAGTGCATACAAGGTTGGATCTGTGTTAGGTTGAGGCTCTATTCATTAATTCCTGTCCAGGCTTGTGATTTTGTGCCTGGAGAACTTGCATTCTAGCCTGATATTTCAGACTCTTTCACTTTGTGCAAAGGGTCTGACATCTCATCATAGATGTTACTTTTGGTTTACTTTCCGGTATGTGGGCGCTTTGAACTTTTGGGGTTGCTCTCAGTCAGTCGCTAACATTTGGTCAAGACGTATGGTATGCTCAGGCTTTGACTCGTTCGAACTCGTTCGTTTTTCTTTCAGCCTGTTAACTGATTCGTTGCTAGTTTGTCAGAGTCGTCAGAATCCACTGGTCCCTTTCATATTTTATGGCTAATTTAGCTAAGTTCAGCTCCTGCTTTCACAATTTTTCCCCTTCATGTTAGAGTACTGAATGTTCTTGTTCCTCTTTCAACCAACAGCACTCAGTGAGCTTGAGTAAGAGGGACATGGGCTGATTTACACTGAACTTCTCCTTTAAATTTCTGGGATGTCAGGGTATTTTGTCCAGTGTATTCCTATCAGTCAATGTGTGACCAAACTGTTTTATGAGTTGCTAGACCGGGTGTCTGCCACAGACCCAAATTCCTGGGACAGAGACCAGATTTAACGATTGACAGTATTTCCTTCTCAGGACATGCTCTGGGTGTAGAAGAACTTGAGAATGTTGACGTCAGTTGGAAATGTGTCCAGTCAGCAGATTGCTAAACATGCATTGCAAATGTTTGGGTCAGGGAGTGGGGGTGGGGACAGTGGAATTCCATGGTTGGAGTGTGCTCAATGTCTGATGTAGAACGTCACATCTTTAGTGAGGATCAGATCTCACTGGCTGACTTGCGTCTGTAATGTTGCGTAACCGTCCATTCCTTCCTTTGGCACACACATTTGCAGATTCATCATCACTCCAGGACTAGACAACACCCCACCCCTTCCCTCCCTGTCTTGTTATTATTTGGGCCCAGACCAGCTTTCTCCAGAGGCCCAGGCACTGGGAGGGGGTCTTGAGGAAGTGTGGCTTCCCTCTCAATGAAAGTTGAGAGTCAGGAAGGGTTTCAGGGGCTGGGACTGGACTGTGCAACTAGGGAACCGGAGGAGGGTAGGAGGGCATTAGGGTGCTCTCAGGAGTGTAACTCAAGCCGAAATGGGTATTTATAGCCTTGTGGGAGTGAGGTGTGCAAGTGGCAGACACTGTGGCATGCACGAATGCCGCTTGGTTGGCTGTGACACCACGCAGTCCTGTGCTCTTGATGTCTGAGGCCAGTCCTGGGTGGATAGGCTTGATAAACAAAAGAGTTGAATGTAGTATGGGGAAGTTGTGTTATTGAAGTGGCTTGTATCTGTGGGTGTCATTTGCTTTAAAAAAAAACAAACAAAAAAAAACCATCTGACAACATTATAGAGATTTGTGAATTTAGTCAAAGAATAGCTGTTTTTAGTTTGTAGGTAGCTTTTTATGATGTTCAAAATTCATTTTGGGGTTTGTAGTCATGTGAAGATGACACAGCACTCCTTTTTCTCTTGTCTGGGCCAGCACTGGCTATTCAGAGTGTAGTTTGTAGTCAAAAATACTGTTGAAATGCAAATGCAACTTTTAGCATCAAGCCAAACGACCAAATAAAGGTGAAGTTGTTTTTTTTGTTCCCTATGCTGATAGGCTCTGCTATTTAACTTTGCAAGTGATGCCCTCTTGGCTAAGTAGTAAGCTAAGTAGTTCACTATTTTAAGACCAAACTAGTGCTGCATTATTGTCTGTTTTATTTTGTGCATATAGGAATTGTGTGGGTGTATTTTTGCTTGTGATCAGTATTTCTGAAGTGCAGTTAATTTGTTGGTACAGATTTAGCTTTAGTTTAGTGTTAGTTTAACCAGTGTGCTAAATTGTCCTGATGGATGTTGTGTTAATTAGTCTAGTTATATTATTTGCTGGATCATGATTTGCATGATTAGCTTGCTAATAACTTTACAATAGCACCCAGTTGTTAGCTTTGGAATAGATGTGCTCTTTTGGATCGTTGTAGTGTTTTAGTTTGTATTAGTGTGTAATATTTGGGATGTCGGTTAAATTAGCTTCTCCTATGACTCGGATATGGGGACTATGGTGGGACCTTTGACAGTTTCCCATGGAATTCACAAAACATGGTGCACAGCTGTCTGCCATAAAACATTCTCCAAAAAAAAACAGTCTGACCTTCATTACCCCAGGGTGGAGCAGCCACGGTTGAAATGCTTTTGTGTTGGAGATGATTGTCTCTGTCGTGCTTGCTTTTGTATTCCTCAACCATGTGACATCATCTAAGGAAACCAGTAACCTCTGTGCACTTATTAGTTTTGATTTGAAGCGCTCAGGTTGTGCGACCAGCAGAACAAGATATAATTTTGGCTGTGTGTGTGCCACATGCATGTGGTTTGATGATATAATATCAGAAATGGATGATGCTCAGTAGCACAGTGTCTGTCTGTATCATAGGCTATTCTTGGCTGTGTGTAGCTTAACGTTCTTACGAGGCTAGGGGTTTTGCCAAAGCAGCTTAAGTCTGTTCCACTCCTTGCAACACGCTCATCCTCTGTGTGACGGCAGTTGTTTGGTAGATGGGGAATTATTGAACTGTGTGGAGTACCTTGGTGACACCTGTGGTACTGGTGCATACAAGGTTGGATCTGTGTTAGGTTGAGGCTCTATTCATTAATTCTCGTCCAGGCTTGTGATTTTGTGCCAGGAGAACTTGCATTCTCGCCTGATATTTCAGACTCCTTCACTTTGTGCAAAGAGTCTGACATCTCATCATAGATGTTACTTTTGGTTTACTTTCCTGGTGGATGGGCGCTTTGAACTTTTGGGGTTGCTTTCAATCAGTCACTAACATTTGGTCATGAGGTATGGTATGCTCAGGCTTTGACTCCATGCTTTTTCTTTAAGCCTGTTTGGTTGCTAGTTTGTCAGAGTCGTCAAAATCCACCAGCCCCTTTCATATTTTACCAGCATTTGTTTGGTGGCTAATTTAGCTAAATTCAGTTCCTGCCTTCACATTTTTTCCCCTTAATGTAAGAGTTCGGCTAAGGTGGGAACTGTCACCACCATTCATCCTCTCCTGTGGAAATGACCATGAGAAGAAACAAAGAGTGCCGTGGGGGTCACTGTTCTGTCACTGTAGAAGCAGCTTTCGCTGTGTGCCAACAGTCCCCGATTTGTTCCAGAACTTTCCCTCCCACCGCTGCAGTGTTTTCACGTCAGGGTAATGAAAGAGAGAATAGCAACATGTTTTGGGGGGCAAAAGTGTGTGTATGTGTGGAATGTCTGGGAACCACACACACACACACACACACACACACACACACACACACACACACACACACACACACACAGTGTTTTTGGTGATGGCTTGTAACTTCGGCAGGAAATTGTAACTGTGACCATAAAATATATTACTTGTTCATCCCAAACTGAGGGTATCCACTTACTATAGAAAAGCCCTTGTTACTTAGGGGCTTTCTAAAATAAAATTTACTCCGGTAAGTCTTGTAGATAGGCTGTTGTAGCTTTGCCTGACAATGTCCACCAAATGATTAAATGTGAAATGTGAATATAGTTAGCTCAGCGGTTTGTCTGTAGCCCTACTGATATGTCAGGACTTCACTGGGTAGGTTGGGGAGAAAGATCTGGAACCTTCTTCGGTGTGGGGGCTGAACCTGATGGCAGTTGGAGGTGTCGAGTAAATCTGATGAGAGCAAATCCCCTGATCCCGCTGTGTGAGAAGTTTAAGCTTCTCTACTCGGAGTCTGCCAGTCTGCAGATGGGTCGCCTCGCATTTAATGAGTGCTTGTTGAGACGCTGAAGACCTAGCAGAAGAAACGCACACACAACACACAAGTTCACACACAGTTGAAGGGTTGAAAAGTTGAAGCCAGATTCCATTTTAGTTATTGTTTTTTAGTGTTAGTGTCTTTCAAACACACTTGGTAAACTTGATTTGGCAGTTGCTCTCCCTCTTGGTTTTGCATGCTGTGCACACACACACACATACACATACACACACACACACACACACAGGCAGAGACAGACACAGCCACACACTCTTTCTGCAAGGCGTCTGTCCCCTTTTGATGAAACCTCTCCCAGGCCCGCAGCCTCCACCACTTCTGTCCTCATCACTCTGAAGTCGCTGCGAGTGCTTTTGACAGCAGGCATACCATTTTGAACCGGTCATGTTGAAGGAATTTTGTTCACTAACACGTTGTGTATTTAATCCTTAGCTAAGGAAGCGAGTGAAAGTCCACGTGGTAACTAAGAGAGAGACGGAGTGGGCGGGAGGCGGGGGTGGGGGGTGGTATTCATTATGAGGACACAAAGCACAGGCCGTGGCCTCGTCTACCCTGTCTGCTCACGCTGGCTTTCTGAAAAAGTGTGTTTGTTTAGTTGCACTAACCTGCCCTGGCGGCACAGAAAAGGAATGTTATGTGTGTGAAGGCAAACTAGATAGTGATGTAACATTAACTCGCAGAAATATGCTCTTTGGCCACAGTAGAGCTTTTTTTTTTTATTTTTTTTTTTTTTTTAAAAAAGCATCAAGCTTTCAGTATGGAAAGAAATTAGTTGATTTTAATCATACAACAGATGACTTGAGAAAAAAAAACTTTCACAAGGTTCCCAAACATCATGAGCAGTGAGATGTAGAGATGTAGTGAAGTGGGGGAAGTTAAGGGAAAGACTGTTAGATTGGCCCTTATTTGAGCTATAGGCGAGAGCACAAATGTTTGTGCCATGATTACAGGGTGTGAGTCAAAACAAGCAGCATTAATGGACCTTAGTGGACATTAAGCTGCTAGACCCAGGCTGTCAAATCTCCTGCACTGTTTGTTGACCTTGTGGTCATGTAACTTCATATAAGGTCAGTATAAAGTCAAGCATGCAATGTGCATAAGGCATCACTGCAGATGTCCTGAATCAGTTAAGTTCCACAAGTTCAAAAATTTCATAGACTATTCCTTTCTTGTCCTGAATCAGTTAAGTTCCAGAAGTTCAAAAATTTCATAGACTATTCCTTTCTTGTCCTGAATCAGTTAAGTTCCACAAGTTCAAAAATTTGATAGACTATTCCTTTCTTGATAGTTTCAGTTCGACTACTGTACCATTTTTGCAGTCACATCGTTGTCTTTTTTTATTCACTTTTCTGCAGGAAAGCATATTGGCACATCAATTTTAGTATCTCATCAGTCAGTATTGAATGATTCAAATAAAGATAAATTTAAATCGATTTTGTAATTTTTCCTCAAACACATCCCTAACAGTGTTTTTAACAAGACCGATGATCTGTGTGTATTATGTGGCACTCAGCCAGTTCTGTAACACCAGAGTGCTGTCAGAATGTTTGAGACTGAATGTTGTATCTGGGTCCTTCATGACTAGAACCGTGGATTTATCGCTATGAGTGAGTCTAATTCTTGTGGCAGAATGTTCCGCACTACCATGCTTGAAGGTTTTGCTGAATCAGAACAGTGTCTAATGTCAGGTTTCCATAAAACTTGCTTGTCTTGCATGATCGGTAGGGCTGACAATGTCTTGTGTTCATAGGACAGTATCTAGGGATTCTAGCACTTGAAAGGCAATCTTCAAAGCGTTCCACAACCAGAAAGCCATCTTGCGCAAGGCTCTGTGTGGCAGAATACGTTTTCTTGTTGTTATAAGCCTATGTTATGTTTCCTTTGTTTTTTGCGTAACCATGGCAAACCCTGTTGGCGGAGGCCACACCGCTTTATGATGAGTCAGCAGTTGAAGCGTGTCTGTGTCTGTGTGTGTGTGTGTCTGTTTGTGTGCGTCTGTGTGTGTGTGTCTGTGTGTGTGCGTCTGTGTGTGTGCGTCTGTGTGTGCGCGTCTGTGTGTGCGCGTCTGTGTGTGTCATGCCGTGTCTCCCTTGCATCTCCCTCGGCACCTGTCTCTGTGTGGCGTTAGCCAGAGGAAGCACTTGACTGGGCCATTGTGGTGGCCATTGCGTATGCACCTCTCCTGTCAGAGCAGTGACGCCTTGCTGCAAATATGGACATGTGAGTTCAGTGAGTTTGACGGTTTAAGGACTTCTGCATTCTCGGTTGCTATCAGTTTACCAGGAACCTCAATTCGCAACACTGATTGCAACAGAGTTGCAACACAACACATGTGTGTGATAGATGATAGTTGTAGGCCTATTACAGGTTTATTTATATGGTGTAGATGTATTAAGACAAAGGTTAAATTACTTGTAACTCTGTTATCTTTCTGTGTGTGTTGTGTGTGTGTGTGTGTGTGTGTGTGTGTGTGTGTGTGTGTATGTGTATACATATGAGCTGTGGATGTGTAACATCTCTGGTGGAGCTTGCTTCGTTTCTCTCTCCGTCTCCCATCATTTTATTTTCTTCTCTTTTCTTCTGTACAACTCTGGACCTCCTCTCATTCCTCCTCTTTCTCATCCCTCTCTCTCTCTCTCTCTCCCTCCCTCCCCCTGTTCCCTGACCTCCCTAGTCCCCACTATGCTCTCCATCACTCATGTTCAGAATTCTATATCCTGTCCTCAGATCTACTTTAACCTTTGCTTCTCATTCCTAGGCGGCACCCTGAGCCAATGGGGGCGTTCTTGGACAAGCCGAAGACGGAGAAGCACAACGCCCACGGCGAGGGCAACGGCCTCCGCTTCGGCCTGAGCAGCATGCAGGGCTGGCGGGTGGAGATGGAGGACGCCCACACCGCCGCCCTGGGCCTGCCCCACGGCCTGGACGACTGGTCCTTCTTCGGTGTCTATGACGGGCACGCGGGCTCGCGCGTCGCCAACTACTGCGCCAAGCACCTTCTGGAGCACATCGTTGCTGGTGCCGGTGGGGCCGAGGAGCTGCGCAGGGCCGGGGGAGGACCACCGCCAACGTCCGGTGGAACCTCAGCGCTGCCGGAGCCTGGCGCGGTGGATGCGGTAAAGAGCGGCATCAGGGCTGGCTTCCTGGCGATCGACGAGCACATGCGCAGCTTCACCGACCTGCGCAATGGCATGGACCGCAGTGGTTCGACGGCGGTGGGCGTGCTGCTCTCGCCCGCGCACCTCTACTTCATCAACTGCGGCGACTCGCGGGCGCTCCTGTGCCGGCGCGGCCGCGTCTGCTTCTCCACGCTGGACCACAAGCCGTGCAACCCGCGCGAGAAGGAGCGCATCCAGAACGCTGGCGGATCCGTCATGATCCAGCGGGTCAACGGCTCGCTGGCCGTCTCGCGCGCTCTCGGCGACTACGACTACAAGTGCGTGGACGGCAAGGGCCCCACGGAGCAGCTGGTCTCGCCCGAGCCTGAGGTGTTTGAGATAGCGCGCGCCCCGGAGGACGAGTTTGTGGTGCTTGCCTGCGACGGGATCTGGGACGTCATGAGCAACGAGGAACTGTGCGAGTTTGTGCGCTCACGCCTCGAGGTCAACTCCGACCTTGAGCGCGTGTGCAATGAGTTGGTGGACACCTGCCTACACAAGGTGATTGTGTGTTTGTGTATATATACACGTGTACATGCATGGGTGTGTGTGCGTCAGAACAACAATGGCTGAGTTTCAATGTCCTTCCTTAGACCACACGGACTTAGCCAACTCACGCTGTTAAGTGAATGAGTTTGCAAAGCTTTGAGTGCTCACCTTGCTGTTTGCATTATTGGAACACCACCTGTGACAAATCGTTCAGTTAACAGCAGTATAGTCACATTGCAAACACATTTCTATTGCTTTTTTTTTACATTTCCATTCTTCTCCATTGTTTCGTGTCACTATGCTACAAACTGCGGTTAATATCCCTTAGCAAAGTCTGCATATGATGCTGACTTTAGGAAAAGGGTCAGAAGGGTGCAATCTAGTCCTTGTGCACTCTAGATTTTGACAGCACCCCTTAATCCTCGCAACCTTAGCGTGACTGCGCATTTAAGTCTGTGAGTGCGGACATTGAGACTGTGCCAGTATTCACCTTATCTGTGTCACTTAGCCAGGTTGTGTATGATTGTGTGTGTGTGTGTGTGTGTGTGTGTGTGTGTGTGTGTGTGTGTGTGCGCACCTGAGCGTACACCTCTGGGTGTGCCTTCGTGAGAGTAATTGCATTCAGTACGTCCGTAGTAGTGTGTCTATGAGTCAGTGTTTGTGTGTGAGTGTGTTTGTTTCTAGTGTTGGCCTGAGTGTTTGTTTATGTGTGCCCTTTCTTGCGCATTAGTGTTGATTTGGTGTGTGTGTGTGTGTGCTGTGTAAACATAAGAGGGCAATTCCACGCAAACTGTCACGTCCGTAATGGCAAAGAAAGCCATGGTATTTGTATGATGCAAATGATTGTGTGGAAAGTTTCATAAAATTAGTTCTACAAGCAAGAAGAGTGAATTCTCAAATTGTATGTAATCGTCATTCACATCATACCATAGCATGGCGTTGTGTTGGCGTTATGGACGTGACAGTTTTTTGCGTGGAATTGCCCAAGAGGTTCATGTTTGGCTTGGCCCTAACAATCAGCTCCTCTGAGCATCTGTAGCCCACACTATGCACGTTCACTTTTGATCTTCAGTGGTTTGTTCAGCCGCGAGGATTTTTTCCTCAGCAGTCTGCCCTGTCTGCTGATGTTATTGTCTTGGCAGACTGCATGACCTCATGGTGTGTGTGTGTGTGTGTGTGTGTGTGTGTGTGTGTGTGTGATGGAACCAATTTGCTTATTTCAGGAGCTAAAGGATTTGTATGTGTTGTATGTATAGATTCAAGCTGATGTGGGTCTTCAGCTATGTGCGTTCCATTCCATAGTCTTCAGATATTTAGAAAAGAATAACACAAACATCTGCTCTCTCACAACCCCCTCCTCACCTCCTCACACATTCACTCACTCACACACACACACACACAAACCCTTCTTTCATTACTGTTTTTTCACTGTTCGTCTCCTTCCACCATCCTTATACCCTTTCTGTCTTCCTTCCTCACTCTTTTCTCTTTTCATCTAACTCCTCTCACTCTCTCTCTCTCTCTCTCTCCCTCTCTCCCCCTCCTTCTCTGCATCTGTCTCTCCATCTCTCACTCTTCTGCTCTCTTACAACCCCCTCATCTCCCTGCCCCTCCATCTCTTTCTCTCACCCTCTCCCTCCGCCCATTATTCTTCTGTTCTTCCTTCCTCTCCTTTGTCTCGCTCTCTCTCTCCTCCTCTTATTCCCTCTCCACTCCCCTCTCTTTTTCCCTCTGTCTTCATCCATCTCTCTCTCTCTCTCTCTCTCTTCTTTCTTCTCTCTCTTTCTCTGTCTTTGTCTTTGGACTCCAGGGAAGTCGAGACAACATGAGTGTTGTTCTTGTGTGTTTGCCAAACGCACCCAAAGTGTCAGAGGAGGCGGTGAAGAAAGACGCAGAGCTAGACAAGCTCCTGGAGTCTCGTGTGGAAGGTGAGCACAGCTGTATACACACACACACGCACACGCACACACACACACACGCACACACACGCACGCACACACACGCACACACACGCACACACACACACACACACACACACACACACACACACACACACACACACACACACACACACGTGCACAAATTGCATATGCTCACTCACAATCCACACACATGTAAGTGTGATCCCTCGGCTCATGACATGGCTCTTTTCAAAGATTTAGGTCGAGTTCACCTCTTACTCCCTCAAGTGTGCACATTCCAAACTACAGTACATGGACCAATGTCACAGCAGCCAGTAGTCCCATTTTACAACAACCATTTTTCCAAGATTTCAGAGGTGTAAGCACAGGTGTTATTGACAAACTGATTCCGCTGCACTGAATCAGAATCTTATTGGCTGCCATTAATAACACCTGTGCTTACCCCGCGACTTCTTTGAAAAATGGCTGTTGTGAAATGGACACATTTTCTAGGAAGTAGCAAAGCAAGTATGGGTGTAAGGTGAAAAGGGCATTTTGGCTCGTCAAAACGCTTTAGCCAATTACAAAGACGGTGATAGTGGGGCAAAGCATTGGGCTA
>PYXC01002692.1:420000-457500 GCA_015244755.2 Tenualosa ilisha
TTGAATATGGCAAATTTTCCCAAATGTTTTTTTTTTTTGTCTCATGATGATGATGTCATCACCCGAGTCAAAACAACTCAGACACCTATTACTGTTGCATGATGGGACGCTTGCTGAGAGCCATGTGATCCAACCACACATGAGGTAGCCGTGGTGGAAAACCTCCCACACTATGCCAGATATAGTGTGAGCCTCTGTCTACTCTGGAGGCTAAGACGTGTGTGTGTGTGTGTGTGTGTCTGTCTGTGTCTGTGAGACTGTGTCTGTGTGCAGAGACTATGACTTGTTTGGAAAATGATGTCAACACCATCTCTGTGGTTGCTTGCTACTCCTGTTGGATGTATTTGTGCGATTGCACCCCCCTGCCTCTAGGGGGAGGTGTTCTATACGTAGATAGCCTAGCTGTAGTGAGCCGTCTGTCAGTCTTGTTGTCGTGTGTTTGTAGCCCCTTAATTATTGCATATTTACTTAGGTCTTCTCACTGGTTTGTTCTTAGCAGTGTGTGTGTGTGTGTGTATGAGAACACCTGTACATGACAAATACCTGCATCACCCTACATGTTCCCCCTTAAATATTGTCTGTATTAGGGCAGTCTTGGGTTATACACAGAAACTGCAGTGACAAACATACAAGTCAATATATCATTCTCAATGTATCACCTGATGAACAAAACACTAAGGCACACAGACCGACAGGCAAGCAGTTACACACACACACACACTCTCACACACACACACACACACACACACACACGCACTACTACTCAACTAGTTCTGGTCACTGGTATTTTCTAACTGTGTGTGCATTCATTTCCTTAATTAACGCAGCCCTCCTGTTTTGTTTGGTAAGTTTGATAGACAGTTTCCTTGACCAATCACTGCGATGTTCTCTTCCCCTCCACGTGAAAGAAGTTTTAGTGCGCTACAACCCCTCCACACACCGTTTTTGCTTAAATTTAGCCTCATCAGCAACTCCTAGAATTAGGCTTCCACTGATTTAGATCTTTGTCCGTGTCTTTAAGCCCCAAAAGAGTCAGACTAAGATTAATAGCTAGACTTGTTTGTAGCTCACTAGTTGCTTACCAAACTCTCAACTGGTTAGTTAGAGTAAGGCCTTGGAGCCCAAGCCTTTGAGAGGAACACTTAGATGCATTAGGCCTACACACACAATAGCTGATCCTTCTGTCTAAAGCGAATTACAAAATGAACTACCATTCAAGCCACACAGGAAATGGCAACCTTAAAAGCTACTTTGCCATAGAAGACAATATGGTCAGTGGATTGTGTTTTTTTAGTGGATTATGTTGCAGATTGAGTGAGAAAAATGTAAAAATAAAAAATAAATAAATAAAAAAAGTAAAAGATGAAAGATTGGTAGTTAAACGCTTCTTGGAAAATGCTCATCTTTGTTCACCCACCCAGCACGGGGCATAAGATAAGGGATTGATTTGTCATTAGTCATTCAGTGTTCTGGTTAACTTCAGTAGTTCACCCTTGCCCATTTGCACTCAGAGATAAATGTTGCTGGCTAGTTCCTGCATTGAGACTCGATTTCATTACGCCTCATATTTTGCAATGTGATAGAAATGGAGGAAGATGCAGCAAGATCACCTCCATGATATGACTTTGTGTGACTTGTTTTACAGATTGTATGTTTGCAGAGTTTTGTGTTTCGAAACTGTGTGGCTGTGTTTTGTGTTTTCTTTGCATTGTGATTGACAGAACGCAGCAGTAAAGACAAGGTCGTAGGACTCTGGGGCAACACTTTATTTGATCTATGTGCATCACCTGCAGAGATTTTGCATAATCGTTAAAAGGGGCACCTCTTCTTGTAATTAGTTTTCATTAAAAAAAATGTCAAATAATTGAGACATTGTTTGTCCTCAACCTTTAGCTTGATGCTAAATGTTGAATTATTATACATTGTGTCAGCAGATAGTGTATTGATCTACAGAAGATCACACATCACAGTGTTACATTGCATGATGACTGACGGTCTGCCTTCAATTGTAAATATTCTAACAGACTTGGATAGGTCAGGTGATTAATCTCATGTTAATGCCATTCATTCTAAGTATGTTTTGTGTGTGTGTGTGTGTGTGTGAGTGTGTGTGAGTGTGTGAGGGATAGTGAGGGGCTCAGCCAGCTCAGTCTTTACTTGACAGCTAAGGTATGAAAAAAGCAAGTGTGGTCTTTTAAAACTAGCAACAACATCGTATTTTCTAAAACACGTTTTCAGAACAGAAGTGTATGGTGTAATGTGAAAGAGAGAGGGTGGGAAACACTAATGATTCTGCCTGGGACAACAGGTCAGTTCCACATAGCAGTGAAGTTTCAGGAACGAGGTTAATGAAGAGACTCCATTATGGCAATTTTTGACATGTTATTTCTTCAATTTGGCACGAACTAAAGCTTTATCATCTCTTTGTTACTGCTTAAACGTGAGAAAACCTCACAAAAAAAACAAAAGCATGAATAAACAAGGTGTGAAGCTTCACTTTCTCTCTCGCTGTCTCTCTTCAGAATGGAGCAGACCTGGAGGACCCCTGGTAGCTGTCCAGAGTGATTGCCCGTCTACCCAGGACTTCTTTTTACAGAAGACATTTTTGCCTCACTTTCTGTCTCTTTTTTTTCCTGTTTTTCTAAGATACCAAGAGATCAATTGGACCAGACATGAAACATTTAAATCCTTCCCCCCCTCTTCTTTTTTCTTTCAAAACACAACACAGTCCAAAGGATTGCAAACACCTTTTTTTCTATGAATGGGCTGGAGGAAAAAAAAGAAAGAAGAAAAAAAAAACACAAAGGAACTTGGGTGTTTTTGGAAAAGTCTTCTCCATGAATAAGAAAAATAACATACACATAGCACACCATAGGAAGACAGTAAAAGACTTGTTTTACTGCTGTTTTTTTCTGTTGTTGTAGTTGTTTTACTCCCGTGGTTGCTGTTGCTGTTGCTGTTGTTCCTCTGTTTTTGAATATTGATAATGTTTAGGAGGAGGAGGATGACGATGATGATGACGTTTGTGATGGAGATGGATCATATAGACACTGGGCCTGAAGCAAGCCGTCTGCGGTGCCTTCTCTGTCACGACGGGGTTGAGTAAACCAATGGGGGCCAGCCCTTTGTGCCCCTTAAAACACGGGTTGAGTAAACCAATGGGGGCCAGCCCTTTGTGCCCCTTAAAACACGGGGTTGAGTAAACCAATGGGGGCCAGCCCTTTGTGCCCCTTAAAACATGTGGCTTGGGACAGAAGTAGGTGGATGGGGGACAATAGGGACAACGTGGGGTCTCCTTCCTCTAAACGCCCCCTCCCCAGCCCCAGTCGGATTGTGGATTTAGGTGGAGGCTTTGGACTGACGCTCCCCTGCCCCCCCAACCCCCAGCCCCCCAATTACCCCCGGAGTCACCTGGGCTAGCAAGTGAGCGTGGGGGTTCCACAAGTGTGCGTTGATGAATAGGACTGGCTGACTTGAAGCTACCATGTTTGGGGTTGATTACTGCGTGCTGTGATTTGTACCCTTCCCTCCCACCTCCCTGTCCCACTCACCCGAGCCCACCTGACCCCACCCATACACACACCCCTCCCAAACAAGACATTCAAAAAAAGAGAAGTGGACTATGTTTTGTTTTTTGTTTTTTTTTTTTTGCATACACACTGCCTCAGCTTGCTAAGGATTCACGCCCTCTTTCTCTCTCCTTGTGTGTGTCATTAAGCTTTTTAATCCTGCTGGTTAAGAGAGTATAGAATATATGAATATATATAAATATATATATAAAACAATATATATATATATTTTTAAGTTACCAGTTTTTGATTTCCTGTTTAGTTTTGTCTCTCTACAGTGACTGTTGTGGCCTACTGTGTGTAAAGGACGTGAGAAATGATGACCAGGTGACGCAAAGAATGAGCTCTGGAAACTTGTGGACACAATAAGCTTTGTGCCATTTATGTGTGTATATGTGTGTGTCAGAGAGAGAGAGACTTGGTAGATGAATGTGTGTGTGTGTGTGTGTGTATGTCTGTGGAGCTTATAGGTAATTTCTCTCTGTGTGTGTGTGTGTGTGTGTGTCTGGGTGACGTGTGTGTGTGTGTGTGTGTGTGTGTGTGTGTGTGTGTGTGTGTGGTGTGTGTGTGTGTGGTGTGGTGTGTGTGTGTGTGTGTGTGGTGTGTGTGTGTGTGTGAGATGGAGTGCAAACCTGCCGCTCGGGAACTATGGGTATGTTGGGCTAGAAGGGACTGTAGATGCCCTAAAAAGCCACACTCATTTCCAATGCCTCTTTCTCTCTCACTCTCTCTCTCTCTCTCTCTCTCTCTGTCTCTCACCTCTCGCTTTCCTTATAATGCAGAAATGGACTCTTGCAACAACCTGCCTTCATTTTTTTCCGCTAAGAGTATATTGTAAAACTGTGTGATTTCTTTGTTTCCCTGTTTTTTTTTTGTTTGTTTGTTTGTTTTGGTTAGCCAGGCTAAGAAATAGCTTTATGATGAACTCACTTATTATTTCCAGATGCAGCATTGTCATGTAACCTTGAATGTTCAACCACATTTTCAGCTCTCAGAGACACCACACAGAAATCATGAGAAATAACATGGAAAAAAAAAACACAACAAAAACAAAGCTATGAACCTCTGCTGAAAAAAAATAAAGATTTAGTGACACCTGTTCTCTCCTCTTCATCTGACGTCTGCCAAATACTGTTGCGCACCTTTCAGTTGTAAACTGATATTTGTGCTGGTGGTGGTACTTCGTCCTCAGCATCGTTTTTCTGTATTTTTCTTGGTCTGAACCTGTAACAGTAGCGGGTGGCTGGTGAGTAAAGCATACGCTGGCTTTTGCTACCAGTTACCTCAATCTTAGCCTGTCTGTGCATTCTTAGCACTTCTGCTTGATAATCATCTCTCTACAGTGCTAGTCTGGATTTGATGCCATTGAGCCTGTTGTCTCAACAGGCATTTTAACCTGTCCAGTCAACGAACAGTGGGAGGCGTTGTGAATGCAGAACTAGAATGCTATCAGTCAGGGCAAGCTGTCAGTCAGCGGCTGATCCAGTATTTTTAAACTTAAACACCTCAAGCAAGTTTTCGAATGTCACCACCGAATGTCCAGACCGTCGTATGAAACAAAAGTGTAGAATGAGGGTCTGGTTTTATTACCAAGCTACCTCAATCTGAGACAGAGTTTGGTCTGGATATCTAGCTGTCATCTCAAACTTCTCTGGGTTTAGATCAACGAATGTAGATCAAAATATCTCTGCTGGTTGTTTCTTGATTTCAGTTTTGGGGGTGTTGAGGTTTGGTCGTGTCAGGGATATAAGCCCGTTTTTCCCCCTCAGGCAAACGAAAAGAAGTGCAAATAGGCCTGCTTGCCGGTAACACTTTAGGGTACACGTGTTCCCCATTAACTAGCAGCTTATTACTATGCAAATTAATAACATACTTGCCATTTGTTAGTCATTACAAATCAGTTACTAATACCTTATTCTGCATTACCTTATTCTACCCATAGTAGGCCATTAACTAGAATTTCTCCAATATAAACTCTTAACTGCTTATTCATTGTAAGGTAGTTGTTGTACATGAGTTATGATCTCAATATGCTTTGCTCAGTAAGGGGCTTATAAGGTCGTAGTGCAACAGGAACAGTTCTCAGGAACAGTTACTCCTAATCAAAAAGACGTAATTAGGATTTATTTGGACACTATTAGGCACTTGCAGTTTTAGGTTTTGTTCTTAGGACCATCTTTTCTAAGTATTATTGAAGGGGAATAACTGCTCCTGTTGTACTACTGCCTTATAAGCCCCCTACTAACCAAAGCATATTAAGACCATAATTCATGTACAACAACTAACTAACGAAGTATGAAGAAGCAGTAATGGAGTAAAGGAGTTTGTATTGGAAAAATTCTTAATTAATAGTCTATTATGGGTAGACTAAGGTCATGTAGGATAAGGTATTATGACCAACAAATGGCTTGTATGCTACTTTGCTAGTCAATGGTAAAGATGTGTGCCCTAATCTAAAGTGTTACCTGGTCGCCATACTAAGATGCACTCTATAATAGGCCTAGTTCCTACATATACCAATGAACTGCTAAATAGAATGTGTTTTGGATTTTTTTTTCACCCACCCCAGGCGTTAGCCAAATGCATAATTAGTCACTATGAACAAATTGAAATAGATAAATAGATAGATATTTGGTTCATATTTATAGAACCCTCAGTCAGTACCATTTGGTCAGTACCAGCCCCAGTGGCAATAGATTTAGGCAAGGGTCCCAGGCAGTGCCACAACTTGGGCATAAGACAAGCTGTTCATGTTTTGGAAATAGATTACACTTTCAGACAGAATTTTTCCTTGCTTTATGTTCTGTAATTGAATAACTGACCTGTCTTTCACCAAAGAAGTTAATAGGCAAATCCACCTTCAAGAAATTCTTGAAGACCCAGCTCTTCCAAGAATATCTCCTGGCTTAAATTTTGAGAATGCACTTAACATCTTATACTTAATTTCTCTTTTATACTGCACTTTTTATCACACTATTGCACTTTCAACTTAAAATAGTGCAGTTTTAATGTTGGCATAACGCACTCTTTGTTAGTTTCTTTCACTGTGTTGTAGCTTGAATGTTATCCTCTTTTTGGATAAAAGCGTCTGCTAAATGCATAAATGTAAAATGTAAAAGCAACTTATTTTAATAGATGCCTACTAATACAATGACTAGGGGGTTAAAATAGACAATATGTCTGGACTGCATACATATACATGCACAGTATGCTCCACATTTCCTAGGAGCTGTCTGACTCTCAGAAGTCGACAGAGCTCGCCTTACTGTGGTTTACCATACATTTTACCACCCCCAACGTAACAGCAACTGCGTGTTGTTTTTCTGTTGGAGATAAAGTTGATTCCATGTACAATAAACCACGTCAGGTGGGGCAAAAAACAGATGGGCGTCGGGGAGAGGGGAGGAGATGGTGCTGGCGGCATAATAACTAAGGTAGGGTGGAACAAATTGAAGCATTCCACACCCTTTATTCTCAGAGCGCGCTTGTGCTATTCTGACGGACAGTGGAACTTAAAACACCAGGTGATAGCCTGACAACATGAGCTTGGTTGGAGTCACACGTAAGAACTCTTATGAACTTACAGATGGGGTCGACAACGCCGCATTTGAAGAGGACGGGGGTCGCAAGAGCTCTGAATGCACCGATGCACAGGCTCCTGCTGACATTCCCGTTGACCTCGACGGAAAGGAACATCTTTACAACCAGATCAAACCGTTTGCAGGTATGCCGAAAGAAGTGCTGTTGCAGTACTCTGGCCAGGCTCGCTATCGACTGCCCCGGGAGATCCTGTTCTGGCTGATTATTGCATGCACACTGGCCCTCATCGCGCTTACCATCACGGTCATCGCATTGTCGCCGCGGTGCCTAAGCTGGTGGCAAACCTCGCCGGTCTACCAGATATACCCGCGCTCCTTCAAAGATTCCAACGACGACGGCATAGGAGACTTGAAAGGTACTGTGTCACAGCTGCACGCGCAGGTTATTTTCTTTATGCAAGTTAAAAACCTTACTAAGTTCAGTTGGCACTAGTTTATGCAATAGGGCTTTGACATAAACACGCTTTATTCTTCAGGTGTTGTGACAGATGCAATTAAACCATGATGGGCCACCCTGGGTCCATCCAGTCTCATAAAATGTTCCGTTTTATGACCTTAGATAGTGTTAAAGTCCTCTCTTTGCAGCCCATAATCAGCTGAGTGGCCAGAATGAGGCCCATAACAAACTCATTCATGTTCATCTTCGACAAGGGAGTGTGCGGCCCTTATTCCACATTTAGAGCTGGTTTGTTTTCCATCATCATAAACAACTGGGCAATTCCACAGAAAGTGGACTTTTTGTCACATTTATAGCCCCAATAAAATGCCATGGTATTTGTATGATTTGTATGAATGATTGCATGAAACTTGAGTATCCTCTATTTTTAACTATAGAATTCACAAAATCAAAAAACGTACAAAAATGTAATACTACAAATACTATTTCATAATACATATGAATATTTTCTTATGTCTGTCACAGCCATAACATGGAATTGCCCCCATACATAGTCAGACATAGTTCTTGTAGTCTTAAAAACATATACAGCGCTAATTCTGGGGCTATAACTAGCATCAAATGTATTATGACATTGCATAAACATTCATAGTTGACAAATGTAAGTCGCTTTGGATAAAAGCGTCTGCTAAATGCATATATATGCACAGTATGCTCCATCTTATACATGACATAAACATGCTTTATTCCTCAGGTGTTGTGACAGAATGTAGAAATGTAAATAAATGTAAATGAACATACACCTGTCTAAGCACTGAAGACCTCGCCTGGTAACAAGAGCCAGCTACTGAAATGAAATAAATGAAATGTTGAAAGAAGACCTGAAGGCTGGATTAAGGTTAAGAAGGCCTCCATGTCTAGGCTCAGTGAGGTATTGGAGGGATATTTCCTGCTCTCCCAGCATGCTTCGAGTGGGTGAGGTCAAGAACCCATCATCTGCTTTCAACTGAGAAAGCACTCACTGGTCCCTGCATTCTCGGAAAGCCTTAGACAGTATTCAATCTGAGACAGAGAGGAAGAGAGATAGTTTTTGAGAGTCCCCTAAACTATGTGCATATTTGTGCACCTCTGGTGGATGGTCTATTCATCTATATGAGCAATAACCAAGTGACCTATCACTGTCCCATTAACAGGCATTGAGGACAAACTGGATCATTTTAATTATCTGAACATCAAGGCCATTTGGATCAGTCCATTCTACAAGTCCCCAATGAGGGACTTTGGCTATGATGTGGAAGATTTCCGTGACATTGACCCCATTTTCGGAACCATGACAGACTTTGATAATCTTCTTGTCGCTATGCATAATAAAGGTCAGTTCAGTAGAACAAGTTGCTTTATACCACACTATGTGTTTAACGAGATTAATATTAACAACAGAGGCATTAAGCAGATATTAATAGTTATTAATCTTAAGTAACTAGTTATTAAATAGTTATTAATGTAATGTTTTATTATTATTAAATAGTTATCAATCAGAGGCCTGTCCAAATTACATCTGTGTTACTCTGGCAGGACTGAAGCTCATCATGGACTTCATTCCCAACCACAGCAGCGATAAGCATGTTTGGTTCCAGAAGAGTCGCCAACGCGAGGAGCCCTACACTGATTACTACATCTGGGCCAACTGCACCAAGACCAAACCACCTAACAACTGGGTAAGAGGAATGATGCCCAGTGGGTTCAGGTGGACTGTGTGTGAGTGTGAAGAGGCAGCTTAAAGCAACCCAACTGCAGATCCACTGATATATCTGAAAAACTAAATTTTGAAAAACAATTTCTGAAAATTCATTAAAATGGTGGATATAGCGTTTTGAAACCAAACTCTTCATATATATATATATATATATATATATATATATATATATATACTGCACGTGGATATACGGTATATGAACTGACACACATGTCTTTGACCAATCATATCCCTCATACACACCCTTTTATCTAAATCCCAATCCAATCCCAGTCTCTGATGTGAGTTTCTCCTCTGTAGGTGAGTGTATTTGGGAATTCCTCGTGGGAGTATGATGACGTTCGGGGACAATGCTACTTGCACCAGTTCCTGAAGGAGCAGCCTGACCTAAACTTCCGAAACCCTGAAGTCAAACGAGAAATGAAGGTAAGATGCTTTCATTCCCTTGTCTTGGGATCCAATTGTAGAGAGGGACACAGACACCACTGTGTGTGCCATGACCCCAGAAGGCACAGAGGGCCCATATTTCCATTGAGGCTGTGCTTAGCGCTAACCTGATGCTACCCTAACTGTGTCATAGGGTTTATATGACGGAGGAGAGAGAGAGAGAGATTGTGTGTGTGTGTGTGGGTGTGTGTGTTTATGTGCAGATACATTCTTCCTTCCTCTATATTGGACCGCACATTCTGAATGAGAAAAGGTGTATTGCTTAGTCAAAAGGTTCCCCTCATCTATAGCTAAATTGCTGTACATTTTACAGTGTCATTTTATGAAGGTCATGTGAAACGAAAATTTGTGAGCCCAGACTGCTGAATGCTTGTGCACCATGACACTCGTGATACTGGTGATCCCTGACAGTCCTTGACACTCGTAATACTGGTGATCCCTGACAGTCGTGATGCTGGTGATCCCTGACAGTCCTTGACACTCATAATACTGGTGATCCCTGACAGTCCTTGACAGTCGTGATACTGTAGCAGTGAGGGAGAGGTTTTTGCTTTGGCCTCACAACTACATATTATCTTTCCTCGTTTACACCATGTTAGGTATTGACAGCAGGTTTGGAGATAACTAACCAATGTGTTTGTGTGTTTGTATGTGTGTGTGTGTGTGTGTGTCTGTGTGTGTGTGTGTGTGTGTGTGTGTGTGTTTGCTCATGTGGGTGTGCATGTTTGGGTGTGTGTGTTATCTACATGGTTTACACATGCCAAGATTAGTAACATATTTACTTGCAAAAATGCACTCAACTCAGAGATTCATGTGTTCACTCTGTTGCTGTCTCCCTCTCTCTCTCTCTCGTTCTTTTCCACACACACTCTTATTGTTCTCTTATCTCAATGATGTAATCTAAAAGAGCCTTTCTAAAACTGGACCTCTTGTTTCTGCTCAGTACACTGGTGTCTTGGTGTTTTTTCATGTTCTATCAGACTGTTCTGGAACTTTTGCATGAAGTGCCAGTATGAGCACTACCTGGATAACATCAGCACACATAAACAAGAACCTGAGTTTGGCACCCACGCTCTCCAAGAACAAAACATTGTTAACACACACAGTCTTTGAAAAGAGTTCAGAGAGTCTTTGTGCAGTGAGTCTGGCACACAACTCTGTAAATTGTGTGTGAATCCAGATCCTGTGATTACGTTGAGATATACCCCGCAGTGCAATCATTACATGTGAAATAATAACCAAGTGCTTGAATGTGTTCAAGAGGTGCCATTTTCTTGATGCATAATTAGAGAGTTATTTGTAAGACAAAACTCGTAGTGTAATTGCCATCAGTGATTTTGTTTGCCCCTCGTTAATTGTTAATTGCTAAACACCAGAATAACAATAGATGTGATGTTTGAATCAAGGGTACATACCATCTTGCCACAAGTCATTACACATTGCCCCAGTGACAATCAGTGACATTTTAAAGATTTTAAAGACACAGGGGTTTAATTCTTGCATTTTATATGAGTTGTAAAATTACACGGGCGCTTTCAGCATTATGTATTTTCATGGTCACGCTACATGTTTACATCATAAAGATTCAGGCCATTCTGTAGATATTTATAGGTAGCTTATAAGACAGTCATTAAGACACAAACATTCACAATGCTATTAGGATGAAAAATATACAATACAATAGAAAATAAAATGTTTTTTGCAGTGATCAAATTTACGATCTGCACCGGAGGGAGACAGCCCACCAGCCCACTTGATGCCAAAATGGCAGCTCTCAGCTCTTGTTGTCTGCACTATATTACTGTTGACTGCAGGAAACAGCTACTGACTTTGTTTTCACCACTGCATGCAGGATGTCATTCGCTTCTGGCTGAACAAGGGCGTGGACGGATTCCGCATGGACGCAATCAAGCACATGCTTGAAGCACCGCACCTGAGAAATGAGCCCCAGGTGAACCCCAACCAACCACCAGTAAGTCATTGCCTCCTCTGCGCATCATGCTGTCCAGTGAGGGAATCCTGATTGGTAAAACATGTTGGCCTCATAAGAGCGACACTGACATCAGCAATCTTTTAGAAAACTTTTAAAACTTTTAGGAAACATGTTAATTTGTAGAGATTGAAATCTGATTGTAAGCTGCCATTGCCATTACGTCTCGCTACTTTCTGGGGAACAAGTGATTCCACCTGGTTGAAATTGGGAGTGTCTATGTGCAGCTTGGACATTGATTAGTTCACTTTTTACAACAATGGCAGTTTATGAGTGAAGGGATATTATTACCCTCTAATAAAACCAAAAACTGCTCATTTCTCCCTCTGCCTCATTGAACTTGAACCTATTGAACCTACCTTTCCCTGTTCAGTGCGTGAATGCACAATAAATCACACTGAACACACTGACCACTGACATGTGTGTGTGTACACAAATAATAGCAAATGTGGGGGAACCTGCAAGCAAAATCTGTCAAATCTGTGTCCAGTGAGTTCTCTAACCGGAACCCTAAGTTCATATCTCACCACTCAGTCAGACCAGACCCAATTTCCCTGGAGTACCAGACTCCTTTACACAAAGTGAGTGCACAGTAACTGCATAATCCAAGCTTCTACTCTTGAAGTTATTGGTGTCTTTGCTAGGCAACAGGTCTTGGGCTTTGAATGTGCCTCCTATAATGCAATAAGGACACAGTGAACTGTCGTCAGCATGTCTTGGGATCATATAGAGTTCAAAGAAACACTAAGCTTTTACAGTTTTGGTACTTCAGAGCATTCCCTGACATTTGCCCCACTGATTTTATTTCAAAGATGAAAATCATACGAACAACATCAAAATACTCCATGAAGAATAATGAACAAGCGTGTCGGCTTTCGCGGTTTAGCTTAGTCATCTGGTAAGGTTCAGCTACGTTTTGTACACATGTGATTATGGGCTGTATATCACTGTTCCTGACTATTCACATAGCTCTTAAGCATCTTGGCCTTCTCCTAACCCCAAGACTGAAGCTGCTGATCATGACTTTAATCACCAAGAACAGTTGAACTCTGAAGCTCAAAATGAAACCAGCCTCAGTCAAGCTTTGTTTTGTAATCCACACCGGGACTGGACAAGTGACACCAAATCCTCCCCAGGCTAGCTAATCTCCCCCCCCAGTGTGAGGCACACAAGACTTGGAGAAAAAAGGCGCAGAGATTTTAAAAAGTCATGTGACTGTTGCCTGACTTTTAATGTTTGCCGAGGTTTCATGATTTGGATTTTCATTTTGTTCCGGAAGCTCTGCTTGCTTTCAGCACTTCTCTGCTTCTGTGAAAAATCTTTTCTTTTTTTTTCATTCTTTCTTTGTGCTGTATAAGTGTGTCCGGTGAGAGGGGCAAATGCATGTGTGTTGACCTCCCAGGGTCCCAAGAGAGCTCGTGCTCACACACACACACACACACACACACACACACACACACACACACATAGAAAAAAGGGGATTATGAGGGGGCATATTTCTGTGGATTTGGTGGCGGCTCAACCTCATTATTCTAATGCTGTGCAATTACATCAAGTCTGAGCCCTCTGTCTCCACTTCGAGGGGGAGGTCGGTCTTGGGCAGTACACACACACACACACACACACACACACACACACACACACACACACACACACAATAGGAACCACTGAATCCCCCTGAACTCCTGCCTTATCTCTCAGGGCTGTCCTTATGACCCTGGACAATGGGAGGGAGAAAGAGAGAGAGAGAGAGTGAGAGAGAGGTGGGGAAAGTGAAAGAGAGAATGAGAGAAAGGAGAGTTTGAGCGAGAAGAAAGAGAGAGATAATGAGAGAGAAAGTGTGAGGAAGCGAGAGCGAGAGTGAGACTGAGTGAAAGAGAGAGCAGGTTAAAGTAAAAGTGCTGGCGACTGCACTCTTTTTCCCCCGTGATTAAATCCCCTGCCGTATCGTTAGTCCTTCTCGCACGTCTTTGTCCGTGAGAGTGAAGGGGAGAAGCTCAGGTGAGGAAGTCATTTAAGGGGTTTTGGAATCAGCTAATGCCCCAACCCTGCGCCAGCCATCCGAATCCGTACCATTATCCTCCCTAGACGGCAGCCTGGCGGACTACCCCGTCGCTCGAAAAAGCTCAAATGTCCTCTACCTCCTCCTCCTCCCTTGCTTATTTTCTGCATTAGCGTTATCATACCCTGAGACCAAAGCTATCGGTCTCTTGTTCTCACTGCTCTGCCCTCCCACTCTGGTCAGGTCTGTTCTGAATTTTTTGCACCATACTGTTCTGTTCTGGAATGTTCTCCTGTAGGTAGGTGTTTGATGTCCTAGGCATCTCTAAAGGCCATGGAAGTTTTATTTTATTCGGTTTGTTTTCTTTGAGGTCATTTTTGCACTATTTGAACTGGTTTTTTTTTTTACTAAGATATATTTGCTTTCAATATCTGCTGCCTTTGAGACCTTCTTCAGGTCAAGGTGTCATCGAGGTGAAGCAAATCAGGACAGGTTTCTAAAGTCAGATGACAGATATCAGATTCAATTTCATATCTCCCCCTTCTTTATATACAGTAATTCAATTCATCTCCACCTCCTCTGTTTCTCCAGGAAGAGGTGGACACTGAGTTTGAGCTGTACCATGACTACACCTACACCCAGGTGGGCCTCCATGACATCCTAAGAGAATGGAGGGCTGAACTAGACGTCTACAGCCGAGAGCCAGGGCGCTACAGGTACCAAACCTCTCCAAAGTCATTGCTGCCCATGTTTTTTTTTTCTTACAATTAGCATGCTTTAGGTTTTCTCTGTAAGATTTTAATATATTTGCTAAGCTGTCATATCAGCCTTTAGATTTCATGGCTATGCCCTTCATTTTAAACTGTTACTGATGAGCTACTCTTTTAGCATGGTGGTTAAGTGTCATAATAAGTTCATTTGAAAATGGAAAATAAATTCATTTTTAATCAATTAATTATTTAGTCCTTATAAACTCTTTACATATAAGAATCATATAAATGCTTGTTGTTTTGTGTTGATGAATTAGCAGACTTACAATAGCAACGAAAACCAATGATAAGAACTGACTGTGTGTACTACTGTATGTAAAAGCATACACTTCTTCAGGTGGTAACTGGAAAGTCTGTGACGTTCACCCAGGTTCATGGTGACGGAATCATATGATTACGAGGAGATTGAGAAGACAATGATGTACTACAGCACAGACTTTGTGAGGGAGAGTGACTTCCCCTTCAATTTCTACCTGCTGGATCTGCCCCAGGGCCTGTCTGGGCAGAGGGCCCACGAGCTGGTCAGCCTATGGATGACCAACATGCCCGAGGGCAAATGGCCCAACTGGGTGGTAAGTAGTATGAGAGAGTAGACAAGATACAGTAAGATATACCTTATTTATTCAGAATTCAGAGGGAAATAAAGTGTTACAGCAGCACTGTTCATACATACACACACACACACACACACACACTCAAAGGGAATAAATATGGACAGAGAACTGTATGACTGTTTCAGGTACTAGTTGGGCATACTGCTATGATGAGTTTAGTAGAAACAGAAGTACATGGGGCACTGTGGCTCAGTGGGCTAAGGCTTCATACCATAAACCTGGGGACCCACATTTGAGTCCAACCTGCAGATCATTTCCCAATCCTTCCCCATCTCTCTCTCCCACTCATTTCCTGTCACTTTCTACTGTATATACTGTATAATAATAATACTATCATATCATAAAATCATAATATTTAAAAAAAAAAAAAAAACAAAGCAAAAAGCAATGAAAATAGATACACTGCTCAGTATATGCATGATATTGTAAACTGGGTTGTGTTAGAACTTAGTAAGTAGTTGTAATTCATAGTAGTTCATAAGCTTGAATGCCTCTCAGAAACATGGTGCCATATGAATAAGAGGACCTTAGAGACAAATGATGCTCTTGTTTGTGAAAAAATTAATGAAAGGAGTTAATGCTAGAGGTATAGGAGGCATTAATCTCTGTGTAATATTTTAGGTTACCACTGCATATCAAAATGTTGTTTTGTATTAACACTTTATGACTGCAGTCATTATTATCTTTGAACGGTCAATCAACTTATCACAGTCATCAACTTATGTCTGTCATTATAAGGTACATTATGAACAGTTACCAGTAACAGAACCCTTTATTCCCGATGGATACTGAGTTTAGGTAAAGTGTTCCCAACAAGGGCTTTGCAGATTCACTTCATCTGCTCTTATAATCTTTTGGGTTGTTCTGTTCAGGTGGGGAACCACGATAAGCCTCGCATGGCATCCAGCGTGGGGAAAGAATACATCAATGCAATTAACATGCTGATGCTGACCCTGCCTGGCACACCCACTACCTACTACGGCGAGGAGATTGGCATGGAGAATATCCATGTGAAAATCGAGGACATTCAGGATCCCTTTGGGAAGTTTGACCCTGTAAGTGTGTACGCTGCCTGGACCTATCTGTTCTTGTCACACATCCAACATGTAAAGTAGTCGTTTCCTGTTTGAACCTAGATTCTCATTTTTGTGGAAAAGTTGATTGTTTGTCCTTGGATTTTTTTGTGCTGTGTGTTTCATCTGTCTTTTGATGTAGAATGGTACTGTTAGAGCAATAGAGAGAGAGAGAGATCTAATTGGCTCAGCATTCCACCATGTCCCATGGGTTCTGATTGACATTCTTTTCAGTAGTGTGTCTGATTCTAAGTTCGGCTTCCCTACCTTTTTCAGTAGTGATTCTGATTCTCAGCTCTGATTCTGCTCCATTCCACCTGTAGAATATGACCAGAGACCCGTCGAGGTCACCCATGCAGTGGAGCAGTGATCTCAATGCAGGCTTCAGTGGTAATAAGTCAGGCACGTGGCTACCCGTCAGTCCTAACTATACCACCATCAACGTGGCGGTGAGTTGATGTCAGAACGCCAGCCCACAGGTTCTATTAGTGCACTAAAATTATATTGTTTTAGACTAACTATTAATCTGCCCAGCCCTTTTATTGCAGTCAACTCTGTGATGCAATGCTTATGTGAGGCAATGACCTATCTGATCCGTGTCTGTCCCTCTGAAGTTCCACTGTTCTGAAGTTCTAAGTTCTTGTTCCTCAGGCCCAGATGGAAGACTCAAAGTCGGTGCTGGAGCAGTACCGGCGCCTGAGCCTGCTGCGAGAGTCGGAGATGGCGCTGCACCGTGGCTGGATGTGTTTCGTGTGGTCAGACGCCAATGTGTTTGCGTACCTCCGTGAGCAGGACGGGATTTCCCGGGCATTCCTAGTTGTGATCAACCTGGGTCAGGCTGCATTTACAGACCTGTCCTCAGTCTCAGGCCTACCGGGTCAGTTCCGAGTCCACACCAGTACCGTGCCAGAGAACCAGGGGAAGAAGTATGACAAGGCTTCCATTCCCACAGCAAAGGGGGAGGGGCTGCTGCTGGAGTTCTCGTCCAATCAGAGGTTCCACACGAGCCACACCTCCAAGTGCTACATCTCAGAGAGGGCTTGCTACCTGAGCGTGTTGGACATTATGTACAAATGCTGAGTGTGTGTGTGAGTGTGTGTTGTGAGAATGAGTGTATTTGTGTGTCTGTCTCAGATCACAGCACTGACCAAAGTAATTTAAAAAGGAAAAAAAAACACAAAGACAGAAATATTTTTGTTTGTCAGCCTATTTGTAGAAATAATAAAAAGGAAAACTTCATTTAATATGCGCATTTGGCTTCTCTGAGAGTTTTTATGCAAACAAAATACATGCTGTATATATGTAAGGGACAATGTATTGTCCGCCGATCATATAGGAAAATATTTCCAGTATTGTTCTGAAGGGAAATATTTTTCTATAATGACCGGCAGACAATACATTATCCTGTTTACTATATGGCTACTTGCGACGCAACAACAACAGAAAACTTCGTCTTTAAAATTGTTACCGTTTCATGGTTACTGTGGATAAACAAATAGAACGCAACTTGAACTAGAACATGAGACATTCTTTAGAATGCATCTTATCTCCAAGTTCCATTATGATAAGCAGGGGCGGAGCCAGGGCAGGGGTTGGGGTAGCGCCGGAGCCCACTGGAATCTGATTGGCCACCACAGGTGCACCCCTGAATTTCATTCGCTAATACTGATGGTTGACAGTTTACTGCAGGTCTTTGTAAGAAGCGCTTTTTTAAAGCTGGACAGCAAGGAAGTGTGAACATTTGCAGCAGTCAAGTCACTGTGAGGAAATTGAGAGGTTCTACAGTGAAAATATCATTATGATGTAAGTTTTAAGGAGTAGCTCAATAGTTAGTCAGATAGAAGATGAAATTTGTGCAGCTGTACATTAGGAAGGATAACTTCTCAAAGTCATTACTATGTGAGATACGGTGGCCATCAACATTTATATGGATAAATTAACCACCACACACGTCACATAAAAGTGGTACTAGTTGCTACTTGCTGTGATGAATGGTTTGTGAGAAAATTAACTTTGAAATTAGTTACATTTAATCAATGGAGCATATTGCGTTCCTCTCTAAAACAACACCCTTTTTCTGCTCTTACAGTATTGATAACATATAGCATACCACATATCATGTGACAGTACATAATCAAAACTTTCCAATACTAGTAGCTAGTTACTGTGATAAATGGTTCACCAGACAATTAACTATGAAATTACATTTTGTGTAATCATATTTTATTCTGAAGAACATTCTTCTTAGTGCAATAGCTCAAGAACTCTACAAACCTTTAAAGAGATGTCAAAACATCAAAACAATCTTATTGAATACAAAGATATTTCGAGTACAGTGAACATAGTTTAAAAATATACATTTAAGGCTACTGTAATCCAGTTTGAATTGTTCAGAGAACTTGTTTGCTCGTGTGAAGTATACTATATACTTCAGGGCTACGATCTAACTAAATATTTACATGGTTGCATTAGTTTGGAAGATATTTTTAAGGTAGTCTACATGTGAGGATGTGTATAATTTGAGTGGGTTACACATTTTTTGTCATATTCTCTGGACCCCTGAAAGAGCCTTGACCACCCCTCTGGCCACCCTATGTACAAAAGTCTAGCTCTGCCACTGGTGATAAGTGAATGAACTCTACTCACGGAATGATAGGCAGATGTGAATCTTTAGCAAAAAAAAACCCGTTGCCAATGACAGCGGTCATTATAGAGAAATAACTGACCTTCGAACGTTGGAAGGCCCATTCAAAGTGAATGGAACCTCCCGCAGCATTCTGGAGAACTATATGATAAATATATATTTACATACATATACGAAAGACAAAAACCGAACAGTGTCTACAACAGCACACAGGTACCCAGGAAGACTGAAGAACACTTGAGTGAAGCAGCTTTACACTTAGAACTTGAATCAGCCTTTATGTTTCTTGTGACCAGCCACTTGGTTCAGGCCCAGCTCTGTGTGCAGAAAAGCCATCTGTCTGGCACTCTGTAGCGGAAGACAGGAAGAGATTATCTTTCAAAAAGGGCCATATTGCTACACGGATGACAAAAGCACCAGTACACAGTCATTGGTTCAGCCAATCATCAGGGTGTATCTCTAGGTGCCCAGTATTTTGGACCAATCACAGGCGTTTTTTGGAAGAGTAAATCTTAGATAGACACCAAAATGACCCAATCACTACTGAAAGTGACACAACTGACACAATATGCCTTTTTTTCTGATGCTCCTGTAACAGATCAGAATTCACTCTCTCGACTCTCAGAGGTAAAAATCAAAGCCAAATGCACAGACCACAGATTACAAACTACTGAGGCCCAAATCACAGTTAACCACACAGTTACATCATACATGACACAACAACATACAGCTAACCTGGCTCAGAGGTCACTAAGTTTCGTTTTTTCGTTTTAATGGCAATATTTGGTGAGATGGCTGCAATCAAGAAGTTAATGTGTTACGCAGTTCGAGATAAGAGATAACTTTTTAACCACACGGTGAGAGTTTTTTAAAAATCAAACCTTCATTTACAATCAAAGACTAGGCCTTGACCAAGCAGTCATTGAAATCATTTGCATGAACACTGCATTATAGATTACACAATTCAGATAAGGACAGGAGCATCTGGAAATTATGTGTATAGCCACTGCATTACAGATTAGATCTAAATCTAGATCAGGATCATCTTCAGATATGACCTTTATTTACAAGGCTAAAAGAAAAGACACAAGACAGATCTGAAGACCCAGAAAACATTATAATAAGAATGAATCCATGAATGTCCTTCATAAAGATCAAATCCTACGATAAAAATCGTACAGCCATCCTACAGTATACTCTGTATGACATTTATTAAAACTGAGCTAACACAATAATACAATGGTGTCCATGTCCTTTGTACCTACATGTACTGCTGTGTGCTATAAAAGTGTACTAGAGCCGTGACTAGGCATACCTCACACAAGGACATCTCAAAGTCCTCCGGCCCAAAATGGTCTCTGCCAGGCTGCAGGTCCAGAATGATATGAGTCTCCGGTTCTGGTGCTGCAAACGATGGGAGATATTTGTTTTGAGATTTGTTTTAATGTTTGATTATTAAATGTACTGTACTTTACCGGCCAGTTGTTATCAATGCCAGTCACGGACAGCACATGTCAATCTACTGTCCAAACGTTTTAGCTGCACATTTGCCCCAGTAGCATGAGACCTGTCTATAATACTGTTATTACAACTAGGGGTGGGAATCAAGAACCAGAAATCAATTTGAATCGAAAGCTTCAATTCACTGGTATCGTATCCCTCGGACATTATCAAGTCCTCTTATCAATGCTGACATGTTTTTCAGACTATTGTCAATGGGTCAGATACAAAATTAAAATGGATAACACAGCTCTACATGGTTTTCCTCATTCTACTAGGCTGCGATTGTCACCTTAGTGGTACAGGCTATATTACTGGCCTAAGTGTTGATACTGAAATCTGTGTAGAATACCTTCTAAACAGTAAGGAATTGATAAGAGAATTGTTAAAACCAGATTGCTGATCTGCTGAAAAGCAGAATCGATAATGCCATTGATATTGATCAATTCCTAAAATGATCAATTCCCACCCCTAATTACAACGGAATTACACAAACTCACCTGTAGCCAAGAGCAGAGTAAAGTAAGAAAGAGTAACAGTACTATCTTAGATACTATCTTAGACATCAGACATTAGATGCTATGCCATGCTTATTGGCTGGGAGAAGGCAGATGTGTTAAAGCAGATATCAGTGTTTAGTTTGCCTTGAGGATCCATTTTTGATGGCTCTGTGAATGGAGAGATTGGGAGATTTCACCATAGATTTCCATGACCCCCAAGACATGGAGGAAATGTGGGCCAATGAGGGAGGATACCATAGAATAAGGGGCAGCAGAGAGAAGTGAACGGGGGTTGGAGAAACTAGAGGAGAGCTTCTGTCTCCTGGTGGCTAGCCCAGCACTCACCTCGTCCTGTTGTGAGTGAGATGGGCTCTTTGTGTGTATGTTAATGTGTGCGTGACAGGCTGTGATAGTGTATGTGTGCGTGTCTCTGTCTGTATGTGTGTGTGTGTGTGTGAACAACAGAGATGAGATGAGTGTGTGTGATGAGACGATGCTGCTGAGAGCATCACACACTTAATCCCCCCAAAACTCTTCAGTTATCTCACACACACGGTCTTATCTTGGACACACACTTGCTGGAGGTGCCCATTCCTCTCTCTTCCTCTCACACACACACACACACACAAACACACACACACACTCACGTGCACACACACACACACACGTGCACACACACACAAAAACACACACACAGACACACACTCTCTCTATCTTTATTTTCCCGCTATGAATTGCTTTCTCTCTCCTCTGAGAGTCTCTCTCTCTCTCTCTCTCTCATTCTTTCATCTCTGCTGTGCCTCTCGGACGCGTGTTTCACAAGTGTCCTCTTGACCTTGAGCGGGCCCAGTGTATTGTTCCTTATCTCCCGTGACGATGCTCTATCTCATAAACTTGCTAATCGCTGGGGCTGGGAGAGTGTGATCAGCATTTAATCGACCACTAGGAACACTGACAGATTAAACAGAGACAGACAGACACACAAAATTTCTCACTGTGTTTGTGTGTGTGTGTCTGCATGTAAGAAGAGTGTGTGTGTGTGTGTGTGAACCTGCACGTGTGTGTGTATGTGTGTGTGTGTGTGTCAGAGATAATTAATGAGAGAGGGAAAAGGGAGAGAGATTCCGACACACGGGGGAAAGAGAGCAGAAATCAGCTGACTGCAAGGTGACCTCAGCATTTTCTCAGTCTCCTTTCTCAGTTTTGGAATCATCAGAAGTGAATCCTGTATTATTTCACTAAAGGTAAAATGTGTTGCCTTTTGTTAAAGTCCCATTGTCATTACTGTTATACTGTTATTATTACTGTTATTACCTATAATTCACAATCATTCACAGTCATGGTTTTATGTAGTTGACTTCATCCTCGTCACCTCCATTTTGTGTGTAGGTGAACGTCTGCATCTGGATTGTACTAGTATCTATTACTGGTGCTATTTCTTTATGTTAACTACCCACTGGACTAAGGATGGGAATGAGTAATGTTATGTTATGAATGAGGCATGAATGAGTCCTGTCACAAACAAAATAAAACAAAACAAAACAAAACAAACCAAATAAAAGAGGATAAGTGTGAGGTCAGGCCCTTGCTGGTGTCATTAGCGTGTGGATGCTAATGGTGTGTGTGTGTGTGCGTTCTTACTGGGCATGCTCAGGTTGGAGTGTGTGTCCACGGCGGTCTGCAGCCTCGCTACATACTTCTCCACACCAGACACAGGCACTCGAAGGTCCTCTTTATAGGCTGTGATCAGCATAGAGGGGTAGTGCTGTAAACACACACACACACACACACACACAGAGTCAAATATGCACCAGTACCCACATGCACTTATGAACATGCAAACACACATAATCACTCCCTTTCACTTTAAAGCACATACACGGTACGCATTCACTTCCATATTAACAAACACTCACCGACTCACACACACACACACACACTCACACACACAACATTTAGCTGGTTTGTCTACCTTGTGCACAGAGAACAGAGCCATGCATCTGTGTGCTGCAGAAGAGAGAAGCAGGCCCACCTGTGGCGTGATGTTACAGCACGGACAGTAGGAGGCGATGTTGTCCCTGTGTTGAGGGCTGCTCAGGGGGTCTCCCCACTCCCCTCTCTCCTCCACGGTCAGGGGCAGAGAGGGGTCCTGCATGGTGCCCAGGACATCCAGAAACGGTGCCTGATGAAAAATGCATTTCTTCTCTCAGGCAAGTATCTCACAAACCAGATTCCAGACACTACTTCACTAACACCCTTCTCTAGACAACTGAGGACTGTTATTTCCACTATCTCCGGATCAATGACAGCAAACACTCTCCTACACAAAGGCTTGCTTTACAACTGTGAGTGTATCTACATATGTGTGTGTGTTTCCTTGTGAGTGACAGTGTGTTTATGTAGACGTGTCTGTGTGTGTGTGTGTGTATGTGTGTGTGCTTACATGTGTACTCATGCTTCCTCACCTGCACAGTGACAGCCCTGACGAGCTGAGGCTGCTGGTTACACAGCGCCCCCACCAGGACGGCTCCAGCACTGCGGGCAGTCAGGGCGGTACTGCCCGGTGTGGACACCCCCAGAGTGTGGAGCCTCTGGATGCAGGCGGCCAGATCCTCCACCCCTCTCTGCTTCGCCTCCAGACGCCCAGACCGGTGCCAGCCCAGACCCCGCTCGCCTCCACCCCTGAGATAGAGAGAGACAGAGAGGGAGGGATGGAGGGAGGGAAGGAGAGAGGGAGGGATGGAGTGATGGAGGGAGAGAGATGAGGAGAAAAAGACAAAAGGAAATGAGAGATAGGGAGTGGGTAAGGAAAGGGGGAGAGAACAAGAGAGAGAGAGGATAGGAGAAGGGAAAGATGAGCGAGGGAAGGAGAGATGTAGGGAGGGTATGAGGGGGGAGAGGAGAAACAAGAGGGAGCGACAGAATAGGGAAGGAAGTAGGGAGAAAAAGGGAGAGATGGAGGGAAGGGGAGAAGGAAGGAGTAAGAGAAGGAGAAATGCAGAGAGAGAGAGGAAAGGATGGAGAAGGGGAGAGGGAGGAAGAGGAAGAGAGGTATGATGGATAGAAGAAGGGAGAGTGTTTTATGAGAGTGTTTGGAGTTGTCATCTAATACCTGACGTGGCAGTAGGCCAGGACCCATCCACGCTCCAGCAGAAGCCTCTTGTCAGGACTGAAAGCCATGTTAAGCTCCAGGCCGTAGGCTCCATACACATGCACAAGCATGGCCACTGACCTCAGGTCAGTCAGAGGCGGCCTGTGGAGAAGGGTGATGGGCACCATGGTGCCATCCTACAAAGAGAGAGGGGCAGAAGGAAGAGTGGTGTTTACCTTTGATGTATGTTATAACATGCCAATAACACCATCAAGGGAGGAGTGTAGTGGGGCTATCATACAGTTAATAACATGATAATAAAACATTAAGCAAAATAAATATAGGCCTTTGTAAATAAAAGCAACCTCATGGATAATATAAGAACAGAGTATAGACAGGTAAATAAATGCATATAACACTTCTTCTACCACTATAATTACTGGTATAGTTACATTACATTGTGAATGATCTAGCCTAAATAGCTAGATGTAGCAGTAGCAAATGGTTTTACACACACACACACACACACACACACACACACACACACACACACACACAGATGAGGAGCGCATTGGGCAATAATGAGAAGAAGTGATGATTCCCCTTCGGGAAGACCCTGTCCAGATCGTCAGTCTTTCACCAACAGATTAGAGGCATGCCCCCTACAGACTACCAGGGGACAAGCTATCTCTGTTACACACACACACACCTTCCTGAAGCACATGTATTCAAACACCCCCAGTAACACAAGCACACATGCATGTTTAAACACACACACACACACGCACGCACAGTGGGTCCCCTCCGACAACAGCACTGATCCAATTACTTAACTCTTTTATGCCTGTCCTACAGTCAGTTCTTTTGTCCAGCTCTGATAATCTCTGATTTATCATATCACTTTCCCAAAACAATACAAACATGCAACACAAGACTGCAGGAAAGAGTGTCCTTTGCATGTCCTTTACAATGGCTCTCACACACGCACACACACAGGTGTGAGCGTGTGTGTGTGTGTCTGTGTATGGGACAGTGCGTGTGAGACACAAAGTACCTTACTGAGGGCCTCGATGCGTGTGGTGTGGCAGACTTGGTGTCCTGAGTCCTTGGAGGTCTCCTCCTCTGTGAGGAGGAGGTGTGGGGAGGAGAGTGAGTAGACATGTTCTAAGGGGGGGTGCACCGGAGACGACAGAAGGAACCGGAAGCTCTGCCTGTCTGTCTGTGAAGCTCTGCGACTCTCCAATACACACGCCCACGCTGGGAGCTGCAAGTACAACAGCAGTGGAAGACAGGCTTTATGTAGGTGTGTGCATAAACATATATATATATATATGCGTGTGTGTGTGTGTGTGTGTGTGAGAGAGAGAGAGAGTGAGAGAGAGAGAGAGAGAGAGAGCTCTGCCTGTTCTATCTGAGGCTCTCTAACACAAATATCTTGAGTGGGTTCTTCAGGAGCATAAGCTGTGTGTGAGTGACCGCACAGATAATATGTGTGTGTGTGTGTGTGTGTGTGTGTGTGTGTGTGTGTGTGAGTGTGGCACCCATAGCCACCATACTGTTTCACCTTAAGGGATGTTACACAGCTGGGGTCCTCCAGGGGCACTGTTTGCAGGTAGAGGCGTCCACTGGGGTGCCTGAGCGTAAACAGGCAGTGGTCTTTTAGAAGCTCCATGTCTTTAACTGTCCACCCTGCTGCGGGAGTGAACACTGGTACCCAGCTCTGCATGGACGGGGACGAAACAGGGGCCCTAAGCAGCTAGAAAAAGAGCATTCATCAATTTCTGTGATCAAATTGCACAAGAGAAATTCATCCATCCATCCATCTATTTGCCCAGACAGATTGTCAGAAAGACATAACACATCTAATCCATCAAGGAAATGACATAATTAGCTCAGTTAGGCATTTGGCATGACACAGGAAAGGCATTGGGCAATTCCACTGAATTTAAAAAAAATAAAAAAAATAAACACCAATAAAATATGATGGTATTGTATGATGTGAATGAAACTGATGTGAAATTTGAGCCTGAAATTGCCCCACTGTATAGCTGAGCTCTTTACTGCTGTACATACTGCATACTGTATATACTGCACTTGCTGCTCTTTGCACTTCTGATTAGATGCCAAACTGCATTTCGTTACCTGTATTTATACATGTGTAATGACAATAAAGTTGAATCTAATCTAATCTAAAGTATGATATGTGTCGTAGAGTGGCCAGGTGTGAATGTGTCCATTAAAGTGCACATGTAAGTGTGAAAATGTATGTGTGTGTATGTACCTGATACTCTTGGCTGGGTCCTGTGTTGGCAAGGATAAACAGCTCCCCTCTGGCATGCTCTGTGTAGTAGACCAGGCCTGGTTGCCGCGGCTGCACCAGGGCAGGGGAGTGTTCTGGGGCGGAGCTAAAGATGGTTCTCACCTCTGAGCTGCTCTTACTGGTGCTGTTGAGTGTCAGCAGCTGTCCGTCACCTGATCGTCCCACCTCCACAAAGAATCTGCCCAACAAGCCGAGATTGATGGTTTTTATTCACAGTGTTACGTTTTTTGAGAGGCAGCCATGGACTTCCGGTTCAGGCTTTGGGCTTGTAATCGCAGGCTTGCCGGTTCGATCCCTGACCAATGGACCACGACTGAAGTGCTCTTGAGCAAGGCACCTAACCCCTCACTATACCATGGGCAGCCAACAGCTCCAGGTTAATGTGTACTTCACATCACTGTGTGCTGTGTGTGTTTCACTAACCCACTATAAGGTTAAATGCAGAGATCAAATTTCCTCTTATCAAAATCAAAAGAGTATAGATTATTTGTAGAAGTGTGTTTTCTTTCCCTCATTCTCTTCATGCTGCAAATCTGAAGGATCTTAAATGTCTGAAAGATCTTAAGGGCTAAATCTAAAACCAGCTTCAGGCTATACGCTATTGCAAAAAAGCTCTTTTATACTGCATGTAAATACAACCTTCATAGACATGTATGTCATGCACCCACAATCTCCACAAGCCCCACACAATCACACAAACACACACACACACACACACACACACACACACACACACACACACACGTTGTGAGGATACCTACTCAGGGTCATGTTCCTCATATACCAAAGTGTTTCTCACTCCTGTCTCTGTCAGGTCCAGGCGGTACACACTCTGACACTTTAGACCCTCCTGCTTACTGTAGAAGAATGTGTTATCTGATGCCCATTCTACAGAAGACACACACACACACACATACACACACACACCATTAGCACTAATTTACATTTTAACCAATCCAAACGCCTCTAGAAGCGTCCAGTGCACTTCTCACCATGGTTACAGAAGTCATGAGTGCATGTGGTGTCTCTGGTCATTCCTCTTACCAAAGCTGAACACATTATCCAGAATGAACAGTGGGGGGTGGGCTGTAGTCATGTCTGCCAGCTGGACCACAATGCACCTGGCCTCCTCCTGGTGTGGGGTCTTGAATGTGGCAGCCAGCAGGTGTTCACTTGGGGATAGGCGTACCCTCTGCAGGGTCTCCTCTCCCACCTCCTCTTCTTCTCCCTCACCTCTTTGAAGCCAGGCAGCACTGAGAACCTTCTCTGGCTCACACTCACCTGGAAGTTAGGGCAAGAATACACACACACACACCCACACACACACCCACCCACACACACACACACACACACACACACACAGATACACACGACATGAAGATACATACATGGGTGACAGGTCAATGCTTTTGTTATTGAACACTCTGTCTTAATTTCAATGATAACAATAGCCCCTCTCAGTACTTCTCTACAATGACCTGAGTACAATGGCTGCTGAGCAGAGGGTGCATAATAATTGCTCACCTGGTCCACGCAAACACCTGTAGATGATGCCTCCATCTTCAATATAGGTATGGAAGCGTCCATGGATCTGCATACACATAACATGGCACCTCTGAGATGCAGGGCTTTATTTTCAAATATGTTTGTCAAATATTACTCTGACGTGGCATGCTGCAAATGTTTTTCTTTGGTCCATTCAGTGTCCAGTTTGTTTTTGTCTTTCTCTCTTACCATTGCATTATCCGGAATATCAGAGAACTTGTTGTAAAGCACTCTCAATTTCCTTCTGTACCGCTGTACAAGGTTTCTGTACCTCTGTTCCTGACGTGGACATTTGTAAAACTGCACATGATGACACTGTATGGAACAAAAATACAAGCGGAATTCTTGTAAAACGCTCAAATTTAGCATCCCCTTCAATATTCAGTCTGAATATTCAAATGCAGCCAGTTACACCTTCGATGGAAAACCCAAAGGAACGATCTCATTACAGGATCGGTTTCTATTCACTATCTAAGGTTACGAAGAGTTAGACGTAGTTTAGCAAGAAACACATTACTCGGACAACATCTTCCATAATAGATGAGGTAGATAATTTGTCAATTGATTAGCCCAGTGTCAAGACGCGTCAACCTTACCGCAGAATGAAACCTAGCTGCTGCTGCTACTGTGGTTGGCTTGACAGTTAACTGGCATGCACCTCCAGTGAAGGCACGCAGTAGAGACCGAGTGATCGAGTACATTTATTCATCGCAGGTGTAACGGAACAGTTCCTCTTTCAGGCTTCCTCGGACAATGACAATACAACGATTTCAGTAATTCTACCGGCCTCGAGACTGTCTGATTACGGGCTCGAAATAAGGCACAAGAGAGCATGTATTTTACCACACTGTTTACATGAAAGCCCTCCACTTGCCCCGGCGCGACACGATGGCGTATGTTCAAGGCTAAAGTAATCGATTCCATCAGTTCAGTGCCATATGTTTGTATGGCGCGTTCGATAGTGCTGCACATGAATTGCTCTTCTGGGGTCTCGTTTCACAGGAAGTGTACGGAAGTGTCACTTGGCATGCTGCAAAGCGGCAGTTGGGATCAGGGATTGTGTTACCGGCGGATTGCTGAGAATGCTCAAACCGTGCAAGAACTGATTTAGTTGTTTAGTAGATCTGCAACAAACCACTGTGACATTAGTCCATCATCTTCAGTCACTGTACATTCTTCTAGGAAGTGCTGGGATTAAGACGATGGATCCACGACAGACAGACAATCAGGTTGTTAACGGTGTAATGTCAGACAAGTCAACTAACGTTAACGTTACTGCAACAAACGAGAGGCATTCAAGCGACGACGGAACCGCACAACAGACGACCAAAGGGACAGATGTGGCCAGGGCTCGATGGACTATTCTTCGGCAGGTGAGAGAGCTGTTACGGGCATGAAAAAGACTGCATTACCTAAAGAGAAAAATCACTTATCATTTGACACCGGACCGCAGCCTGGTGCATGTTAGTGTTTAGCTTACTTTTGATACAGTTCTCTTAGTTGTTTGTGTGAATGTCTTGCAAGGAAGGCAAATCCCTGAATTATGCCTGGCATTAAAACGTCCAGGCTCATTTTGACATAACATTAGGCTGTAACTAGCCAGTCGACGGACAGACCAGTAAGCGCATGAATGATCACCACCTACGTGCAGATGGGTACTTATAAGGGTTTGAGTTGGAGTGTAGGAGGCTGCGCACCCTCAGGCAGAAGTAGTGGAGTCCCACACAGAGTATGGATTGTCTTCCTCTTACCAAAACCAACACACATAGGTCTTGCCTTTTTTGCAGTCAGTTTCACTGATCGTAAAATCACCTTAATTGGTAAGCAAAAAGATAGCTAATAAACACGAAGCCCATGTCAAAAATAGGCCTACTCAAATACAACATTTTCTGTAATCTTCCAACAGTTTCGAGTAGGCATTAGCCTACTGCTAGAAGTTGACCACAGTGTTAGCGTTGAAGTAACGCATCCAGGGAAATGAACTGTGTGGCCTACTTAAGATGACAGAGGTCCCGGGGAATGCCAGTGAGAGAATACAGACGCACTTCTGTAGCGGAGAGGGTTGCTATGGCTTTGTTCTGACTAGATTTGCAAGGGCCCTCACTGCTAGGCCTAGTGCATAAACGCCAGTTGAAATGTACCAGAAACATTCCCCACTGAGAACGGCTTTCAACAGTAGGCTATGCATTGCATTCACAGAAAGTGAATGACATTTTACATCTGATAAAGAACCAGTTCTAAAGTCACATAGTTATTCTTTGTTTTACCATATGATACCTGTCCACATAAGCATACAGATTGTGATTTTGATATGGCGGTTTGAAAAGACAGAAAATATTCCCATAGAACTCCAAATCGCTGTGGTCCAGAGCTGAGCATTGTGTTTCCTGGACTTCTCACTAACAGGTGCTGAAACAGAAGCAGGTGGACAGCAAGAAGGTGCCGCAGGTCTCCGTGCGAAGGTTTTCCTCTTTCAACTTGTTCTCCCGGAGCAGAGTCACGACCCTTGACCCTGATGACCCCTCTGAGGGACAGTGGGTTGAGTACCGAAGTGCCTCCTTTCCTCAGTATAGTGCCTTCCTCAGGTAGGCTCCAGGCTTAGGGTGGTGGTGGGCTTGACTGTCAGTAGGTCAGTACAGTCATTACATTGATGACTGATATCTCCCAATGCCACATTATATTATGTGTCTATGGAATGAAAAAAATATTCAATATGAATCCTTAAAGTGCTTCAGATGTAGTCAAACCATACATATGTGTTGTGCTTATGGTAGACAAACACAACGATAATGTGCCTCTTAATGTCTGATTTTGTGGTAATCTTGCCATGTGGCATTGTGTGTGTGTGTTTTATGGGAAGTGTGCATGTGCTTGTGTGTGTTTAATGAGAGGTGCGTATGTATGTGTGTGTGGAGGGGTTAGAAAATGTTAACTCAGTGTTAATGTGTTTCAGAGACAACCTTGGGCCCATCCGAGTGACCGAGGTGCTCAATAGCTTTGACAACACCGGAAATGTCTGTGAGTAGACTTAACAGTCTCTCTCTTTCTCTTTCTCTCTGTTTAAGGGTGTCTTTCTGTCCTGTGTCCCCTGGCCACTGCCTGAGTTCCAAAGAGTGTAAATTGTTGATCTGCATGTCCAGAATTTTTTGAGTGTAAACAGATGACACATCTGACACACTATTTGAATGATGGGAGGTGGAAATGTGACAGGTGACGGGTGGAATTGGAAGGACCCCTGCAGGTGTGCGATGGCATTGTTGTGCATGTGGGCAAGACCAAATGGCCCTTGCACTCTGCTGCCATGGGGATAAGAATGCTTTGTCCACTGTTGCCATGGTGAAAAATAGCTGTACAGCTAGCTGGTGTGTGTGTGTGTGTGTGTGTGAGAGAGAGAGAGAGAGAGAGAGAGAGAGAGAAAACATGTAGTGTGTGTGTGTATGAGAGAGAGAGAGAGAACATGTAGTGTGTGTGTGTGGGTGTGTGTGTATGAGAGAGAGAGAGAGAGAGAGCGAGAACATGTAGTGTGAGTGTGAGAGAGTGTGTGAGTGAGTGAGAAGGCTCTGCTAAGGAACAGTGCAGATCTTGTGTTTCCCTGTAGCAGGCAGCACTGAGTGTGTTACGGAGAAGCTGAGAACTGCAGATCCTCATCTGTCCCCTGCAGAGTGTTGCTTTGGCACAGAAACTAAGCCAGAGCTTCTGCATGTGTCTGCTTTGACCAGTGGCTTATTGAGGACACACACACACACACACACACACACACACACACACACACACACACACACACACATTCACATACACACATACACACACACACACACACACACACACACACACACACACACACACATACACACACACCACACACACGCACACACATCACACACACACACACACACACACACATACACACAGCAGCTTGTCAGCTGACTACAGATCATATGTGGCCTTGAGAATTAGGATAGTGATAGTAATTTTTAGGTAGACCAAGTCTGACAACGGTTGTAGAGATCAGGAACAGAGTTTTATTAACAGTAATGCAAATGTATTTACAAAAATGCAAATTAAGACTTATGTGAAGCATAAAGATCCACCAGCCACTCTAACTAGACAAGGAAGTAGCCTGACTAAGTACAGCTCCAGGCTGATGGAAGATGGCGTTGGTCATCCCAGTTGGCTTGAATTAGATCAGTACCAACCTAGCACCTAGAGCAGATAACCACTGACTCAGGGGACAAAAGCAGACAGCGCAGGCAGCAAAACACCCAAGAACATCATATTCCACCTCATCTCTAATGACGAGAACCTCAGGGACAGAATGAAGTAAGAACAGTCATGTCATATGTGCAGAGACCGTTGAGTCAGGCCTAGCTCAAACATAATGACCTAAAACTGCACGTACTTATGAAAGTAATTTACGGTTAAATCTTTTATTCTTTTTAGCTTTTTATGTCATTTAGCAGACGCTTTATCCAAAGCAGCTTACATTTGTCAAGTATCAAGTACATCAGGGCCAGTCTCCCCTAGAGCAACTAGGGTTAAGTGCCTAGCAAGGATCAAGGGCACAACGGTGGCAGCCAGGATTTGAAACCACAGAATTTCTAAGCTGCTCGCATGCTAGCCAGGTTCCTTAACCGCTACAGTGGAACCTGGCTAGTGTCCAGTAAACTAATAATAAGACATATATTCTGTTTTCAGTACTCTTAGTAGGATAGGATGGGATTGCTCAGTTTCATATTTACTCGCTACATGCTTCTTTCCAGATACTTAACGCCTGCTGTGGGGTTTTAGTCTGTTAATGTAGGAGTCTGTGAGTTTTGCGCTGTCCTTTAAGTATACATCTGCATAGCTGGAGCTAAACATGTGGCAAATATTTCATTTAATTCCCCTAAAAATGTATTTTTAATAGAAAGCTGTCTGTGAGGTGGCTCACCGCTGCTGGAGGATGTGTCCAGTCCATTTGTGTGTGTGTGTGTGTGTGTACTGTAGTAAGCCAAGATAAGGACTCCTTAGATCTTGTCACGATCATATCGTGTTTTTGATAATTTGATTTTATTACGGAAATTTTAGTAGGGTGCTGTGAACGTGTTTTGACAATGCTTAGCCATTGAAGAAAAGATCAATCCATCAATCCTTGAAAAGAGGAGTTGTCTTTTATGCCTAAAGGGCAGTGTGTTTTGGGAGTGTGTGTGTGTGTGTACGTGTACGTGTGCCTGTGTGTGTGTGTGTGTGCGTGTGTGTGTGTGTGTGTGTGTGTGTGTGTGTGTGTGTGTGTGTGTTTGTGTGTGTACGTGTACGCGTGCCTGTTTGTATATGTGTATGTGTGTGTGCCTGTGTGTGTGTGTGTGTGTGTGTGTGTGTGTGGGCTATGGGTTGTCGTGTCCTGTCATTATAGGGATAGAGTGTTGTTTTCCTCTGGACTGAGTGCCTCAGGCGTCCTAATGACACGAATGGCTGATTTCTCTGGATTAAGAAACAAGAGACTTCCTGCTGTTCTGCAGGAATTCATGATCCCTTGCTGAAGGAGTTTGTGTGTGTGTGTGTGTAAGTGACTGAGTGTGTGTGTGTGTATGTGTGTGTGTATTGATGACTAGGGGTTTTAGAGTTGTTCTCTTTGGCCCCCTGCCCTGCACTAACACGAGGTCACCCCTGCGTCTTTCAGACTGTCCTGTCAAGCACCCCTAATTGATCTCACGCATAGGTACACCCAAACATCTTCCCCAAGCCCCTGTCAGATTGTCTGGGCCTCCCCATTGTCTGAGTGTGGGGGTGATCCGTCCTTCTGGTTATTACCTGATCTTGCAGCTCCCCTTCATAGCTTCTTACCCCATCAAATCCTGCCCTGCAGGGGTGGTGGAGGTGGGGTAGAAGAACTGAAGGCCCTACCTACCCCACTCAATTACCCCAACAGACCCCCTCCCAACCTCCCCCTCCCCCTTCCTCAACTCCTTGTTTGTCAGCAGTTCCTGAAAGAGGTATCAGTGGGTTAGTCAAGCTATTCCCTAAAGTGTGCTGGGTTTATCCGGAACGTTCCGCAGCAGGGCCTTCAGTAAGAGTGAATGAGCGAGCAAGCGACAGAGGAAGCGAGGCCACTGCTTGGAGGGCTCTTGTTTTTTTTTTTGCGGGGGGGGGGGGGGGAAGGAGGAGGAGGGGGGGGGTGTCTGAGTGGGGGGTTCAAGGAGACACACAAAAGGGGTCTTTGGCGAACCCCTGTGTGTGCAGGATGCTTCAGGTCAACAGGGGGACGAGGGGCTCATTGACTAACAGGCTGGTGAACGGCGGGGATGTTGGGGGGTTTGTAGGTAGGCACAGATGGGACCCCCCCACCCCCCAGGTCACATGTTGGGTGTGTCTGTGTGTGTGGGGGTGTTGTTATTGAGATCTGCGCTAATGGGGGTCATCCCAGTGAGGTGCTTGTGCAAGTGTGTGTGTGCGTGATCTGCATGTGTTGCTTAGGTGGGAGGTGAGGTCATAGAGTGGAGAAGGAAGCAGCATGGTGAAAGAGGATAGATCAGGGGATCGGAAAAGGGTGTGTGTGTGTGTATGTGTGTGTGTGTGTGTGTGTGTGTGTGGTGTGTGTGCGTGTGTGCGTGTGTGTGTCGGAGGGGGTGCAGGGGCCCAGGCCAATTTGTTCTCCATGCCGCTGCTCCAGCAAACAGAGGGAGTGAGGTAGGGGGCTGAACGCTGTGCAGATTGTTCTCTCTTGCCTTAAGAGCAGGACACTGATGGGAGTGTTCCATGTTTGTGTTTGGCCGTTTGGCCTTTTGTTTAACAAAACACACAGGGCCGGTGCATGTAGACAGGTCTGTCTTTCCTTATGCAATATGTGTTAGCTGATTGTGTGGGAAAGCCGTTAGTCTCTGTGTGTTTGTGTGTGTGTGTGCGTGTGCTTGTGTGTGCGCATGTGTGTTCGTGTGCGTGTGAGTATGCGTGTTTGAATTACAGTGAAAGATGTAGGCAATTGACATGAAAAAGCCTTCCTGCAGTAGGTCACGCACACACAGACATGCACACACACACATATACACACACCATCACTCATTACCCAAGTGCATGTTTAAGGTGTAGGATATTTGTCACAGGGAGAGGGTCAGGGGTGGATGTTCAGTGTGAGACTGTTTCTCTGTGTGTGTGTGTGTGTGTTTGTGTGTGTGTGTGTGTCAGTGAGAGGAAGCGACAGGGTTGTAGGTAAACACATACTGTGAATGTCTCTCAGTGATGCTTCTCTCACTTTTTCTGTTCAGTGTTCTGTTCTTCATGCATGTGTGTGTGTACGTGTGTGTGTGTACGTGTGTGTGTGTACGTGTGTGTGTGTACGTGTGTGTGTGCGCCTGTGTGTGTTTTTTTCATGAGCACATGCTGTAAAGGTCCCCACTGTGACTTTCTCCTGCGCCTCCTCTCTGGTTAGGGCTGTTTGGGTAATTATGCTAATTCTGAACGCTAGCGGGCAAATTGCCTCCTCCCAGACAATGGGATTCTGCTGCCCCCGTCAGGGTTGCCCCCAGTTTCTCTGGCATTCGTGCCCGTCTCTCTCTCTCTCTCTCTCTCTCTCTTTCTCTTTCTCTCTCTCTTTCTCTCTCTATCTATACCTCTCCCTTGCGTGTGTCCCTGTCTTTCCCACACAGACCTATATCAGTGTCTCCTCTCTCTCCCTCTCTTTCTCTCTCTCTCTCTCTTTCTCTCTCTCTCTCTCTCTCTATCTATCTATCTATACCTCTCCCTTGTGCCACCCCCCTCTCTTTCTCTCTCTCTCTCTCTCTCTCTCTCTCTCCAGTCTCCTCTCTGTGTTGGAGTTGTCTCATTAGAGTTGCTCATCTCCCCAAACAAACCTCAGTTTGAGATATAAACAGGCACAGTGTGTATTTGAGTTTTTCTATGAAAGTCCTTAGGTGTATGCGTGTGTGTGTGTGCGTGTGTGTGTGTGTGTATATGGGGTTGTGGTGGTGCCACGCTGGTCAGGTCTTGGCTGCAGCCAGGGAGGCCTGGATTAAACAGGAAATGAAGTTAGAGACTGGGACGCGGCACAGTCAGAGCAGGGCATTATGTGTGAGTGTGTCTGTGTCTGAGTATGTCTGTGTGTGTCTGTGTGTGTGTGAGTGTGGCCTGGTATCCAATACTGCAGTAACCCAGCAGATCAGCTGACTTTCCCCTCCACTCCTCCTTGTCTGCCACCTTACACCCCTTCATTCCCTAATTGTGTGTGTGTGTGTGTGTGTGTGTGTGTGTGTGTGTTTTGGGGTGGGGGGTGCAGGAAGGAGGCTAAAACCCACAAAAAGCAAAGAAACTCCAAAAGGAAAGAATGAAAGAAAGAAAGAAAGAAAGAAAGGATGATTGGATGAGAGAGAGAGAGTAATAGCATGCCAGAAGCACATATTGCTCTGGGTGACAATTGCTCTCCCCACGCAATCGGTGTCGCCCGCATTCTGCTCGTCTGTTGCCGTGTCAACGCACTCTGGGTAATCAGCAGTCTAGGTTGACCTTCAGCCTCATGAGTGGGTCATTACTGGAGGCTTAGGGATCACCCATGAGGTGAACGCTGGTGCAAACCTCAAACTCAGGGATCGCTTTCCGTAGATCATAGGTTTGTGTGTGTATGTGTGTGTGTGTGTGTCTGGCACTTCAGGACATGGCTTAGGCAATAACAGAGGAACCGTTTTTTGTGGCTCTCACCAGAGGTGAACAGATTAGCAAGCCAGCCTAGGTTAACTCAGAACATGAAGTAAATCTCCTAATAGTTGTGCCCCATAGCTGTGCTCATCATGCAAAACAAAGCTAATAGCGCTCTTCTATTAGCAGGTTTAGGCTACCACTTGCTCTGAGTTAACAGAGTTTGAAATTCTTCAAAGTAAGTTTGTGAAACACCTTCCCTCTTGAGGGATTTTCCAGAACGTTCTAACCCATAGCCCCACTGGTCACTATGTGCTGTCAGTAGGGAAAAAAAAACAGAAAATTTGGTACAACTTGCATGACAGTATTGTGAACTGACAGCTACTGCTAGAGGGAATATTGAATGGCTGGGATCAGAATACCATTTCAGAGAGAGAACGTGTGTGTGTGTGTGTGTGTGTGTGAATAAATGAAAGAAAGCACATTACACAGAATAACTACAGGCGTCAGTGGCTGGGCTCCTATTGTCTGTCTGACAAGCAGGTGTGTGTGTGTGTGTGTGTGTGTGTGTGTGTGTGTGTGTGTGTGTGTTTGTATTTTTGGCATACAAAAAGAAAAAATGAGTGTGCTCCTGGAATATTTAAGTGTGCCTGAGTGTGTGTGTGTTTGAACATGTCTGTTTGTGTGTGTGTGTGTGTGTGTGTTTTGTTTGAACATGTGTGTGTGTGTCTTCCATTAGCTGTGGAGATGATTAGCGCATGATGGTTAATTTGTGTCTCTTTGCTCCTTGTCTGTCGAGTGTGTGTGGCATCGATGTCCCATTGGTCCGTTTGTCGGACCCTCTCAACACCCCCCCTCTGCCCCCGTTGCTGGTGCCCAAAACACTCGGTTGGCCTAGCAACAGGCACCGTGGCGACGGTGGTATGCACTGGGGCTAATGCACTTGATAATGTTTTAAAACAAATACATCATTAATCTCATTAGCATCTTGGTAAGGCAGCACCGTGTGCAAATGGCCACCTAGCAATCTGGGCCTGGGCATTTCTCCAAAAAAAAGGCCTGGCCTGAAAAGGATGGCT
>PYXC01002692.1:475000-477500 GCA_015244755.2 Tenualosa ilisha
ACAGATTACTCTTGGGGTCACGCGAGTCACACATCTCCTGTGTGTGTGTGTGTGTGTGTGTGTGTGTGTGTGTGTGTGTGTGTGTGTGTATGCATGCATGTATTTGCGTGGGTGTATGTGTGTGTATGTGTTTGTATGCATGCATGCATGTATTTGTATGTGTGTGTGTGTGTGTGTGTGTGTGTGTGTGTGTATATGCATGCATGTATTTGCGTGTGTGTGTGTGTGTGTGTGTGTGTGTGTGTGTGTGTGTGTGTGTCTTGGAATTGTACTGATCTGCATCACTTGCATTTGAAGTCGTGCTATATAAAGGCCTGATGTAGTTTGAGTGAAGATTCTCATTATTTGTTGTGATTGGCTGACAGGGTTGGGTTGGCAGAGACAACCCCATTCTGCTTCCCGTCATGGAGTTCTATGGCCTCCGCCTCGTCCATTCATTTCATATATCAGGACACCTCGTCTGCCATCATGCCTGTTGTTTACAAATAAACAAAGAAACAAATAAATAAACAAATCGCAAGCACAGACATAAAGACCTCGTCAGGCTACTGGAGTACTGGAACACTTCCCTCCATAAGCAAACATGTAAACATGCAGACACACACACACACACACACACACACACACACACACACTCACTCACTCACTCACTCACTCACTCACGCCTCCTTGTATCTTGGAATGAGCTGCTTGTTCACTGTAACACACATTTACACACCACTAAACCCTAACCAGTTGCCTACAGCTGCAGATTTGTGTGTGTGTGTGTATGTGTGTGTGTGTGGGTGTTGGTGTGTTTTGTAAAGATAGAAAGAAATAGGCTGTTCCAGGGGAGCGCTTTGAATTAGTCATGACTCTAGGCTTTTACAGAAGGGGGCTGCAAGAAGGGTGTGAACACACACACACGCACACACACACACACACTGTGGCCCGATCACTAATCCTTCTTTTGCCACTCCATTCTCCCCCCTTCTCCCCCTCTCCTGCAGTCTCTCTCATTCTCTTTTCTCTATCTCAGCTCTCTCCCTCTCTCTCTCTCTCTCTCTCTCTCTCTCTCTCTTTCTCTCCCTCTCTCTCCTCTCCCTCTCTCTCACTCCTCTTTTCGGCCTCTTCGTTCCTCTTGCCCGGCTCGCGTATCTCTGAATAATTGCAGTAGGAAAGAATTTTTCAATGCATACGTGATTGGGTACATCTCCTCTGCTCGTCCGCACGGCTGAAAGACCATCCTCTCTCCACCTCCCTCTCCACCTCTTCCTCCTCTCTTCCTCTCTTCCTCCTCTCTCTCCTTAATCCTGAGCTTGAGTGCAGCCGACAGGAGTTTTTTTTTTTTTTTTTCGGAGTGAAACCAGTGTGTTGTTGAAAAAGGGGGGAACGCATGAATGTGAAGATGAGAGGAGAAGAGAGGGGGATGATGTTACAGAGCGGAGATCTCGACTGAGAGTGCAGACACACACACACACACACACACACACACACACACACACACACACACACACACACACGTTCACACGGAGAGATGCAGAAATAGTTAGACACACATGCAAACATGGACAAGCACACACACAACAAGATGAATCACTTTGAATCTAGGAGAACTCAATATAACCATAACTGTCAGTATCCTGCCTACACAATCATCTGCTGTCTATTTTCGCCTGGAAATCAATGCGCATAGCAGCACCCCCCACCCTAAACACTCTCTCACACACACACACACACACAAACTCTCACACACACACACACACACTCTCACACACACACATACACACAGTCGCTTGTCACACTGTCAGATCTAGACTGACTAGTATTCTGTATTCTGAAGAATATTCGCACACACATATACATACACACATACACACACACTCTCACTCTCACTCTCACTCTAACTCTCACTCTCACTCTCTCTCTCTCTTTCTCTCACACACACACACACACACACACTTACGGGCCTCCTACTGGGACATTCATTCAAACTGATGCGGGACTATGCAAATACAGCTGATTTCTCCATGCAAACACATTACATTAAACCTCTTAGTTGTTATTAACCCCTGGTGCTCTTCACAAAGGTGTCTGCACACATTCGTAAACACACACTCACCACACACACACACACACACACAAGCGCAAACACATGTTTACATATGAGGGAACTTACAGACAAATGGTGGAGAGAGGGAGGGAGAGAGAGAGACAGTGTGTGTGTGTGTGTGTGTGTGTGTGTGTGATTGAATCAGTACCTGAAGAAAACAATTTAAAAATAATTACCAACAGTGAAATTAAATAAATCTCTGTTGGGTGTTTATGGCTGTTCCATTTCATTCTATCCACTCTCTCTCTCTCTCTCTCTCTTCTCTCTCTCCTCTCTCCTCTCTCTCTCTCTCTCTCTCTCTCTGTCTCTCTCTCTCTCTCTCCCTCCCTGTCTCTGTCTCTCTCTTTAAGAGGCTCATTTGCCACTAAAGGAGCAGAGAGGAAATACCCCACTAATTATCCCAAAGTA
>PYXC01002692.1:492500-500000 GCA_015244755.2 Tenualosa ilisha
TGTGTGCATTTGACGGTAGACGTCGTTTGTCAGGTCCTGAGTTGATAATTGGACATGTCCCCGCACCCCCTCCCCTGTCTCTTCTTCCCTCCGGACCGCAGGCTATAAAAATGTAAATGAACAGCATGTCCCGCGCGCTCCGTGGAACCAAATGAGACTCATCACAGGGAGCTGGGGGCCCATTTAAAATGCCCACAGGCCCACACACCCAGATCCAACCCGGCGAGCCCCAGAACTGAGACAAGTGTATGGGGTTTTTTTTTGTATGTGTGTGTTTTTTTTCTGAGTGTGTGTGTGTGTGTGTGTGTGTTAGTGAGAGTGAGTGTGTGAAAGTATATGCATATGTATATGTGAGTGTGTGTGTGTGTGTGTAATGGCGAAATGCTGCAGGGGGTTTTGAGGGAGGAGTTGGATGCGGTAGGCTGACTGTGGGACGTGTGTGTGTGCGTGTGTGTGTTGAAGGTGGGGGGTCGTCTAGGACAGAGCAGACTGTTAAATACTCTTTAAACTGCCCCCCAGCCACTGTTGATTTCACTTAACGGGTCCCGTCCGTCAAGCGCATACTGAAACACCAGCACCCTGCCATACATTTTTCATTCTCTCTCTCTCTCTCTCTCTCTCTCTCACTCACTCACACACACACACACACACACATACCGACAAACACATGCATATCAAACATCTTGTTCGAGCTCGGCCTATTCTGTGTTTGTACACCATTTTCTTAACACAACACAAAATTAAAAAACAAACAAAAACTTAAATAAACAACAGCCTCAAGTAGTACATTTTTTGTTTGTTTGTTTGTTTGTTATTTGGTGGGAGGAATCAAATTATTCAGGGGCCACATGAGGTCCTTTGTTGAACTGACTGACAGTACCTGAATACTTTGTTCATCTACTGTTGTTTCACTACAAGAAAGCCAAGCTGAAGCCAGACACAAGAGCCCTCGTTTAAATAGCAGCGGAACCGCTAAACGCAACTCAAGCTAATTTGAAAACTTGGTCAAATCATTTTGCTAATTTAATATATACCATGAGCAGGCCAGTGCAGTGCTTCTTACTCAGGTCAACTGTGTGCGGGGTGAGGGATGCCTCTCGGGATCAAAATGACACACCACACACACACACACACACACACACACACACACAACACACACACACTCATGAGCTGGAGCAGATATCTCCAGACCTCCAATCACGCAGAGCGCTACTGTGTAGCAGGCCCACAATTTATGGCTATTACCCAAACCTCCTTTACCGTACTGCATGTATAGCGTCTCCTCTCCTTTACTCTCCTTTCCCCTCTTCTTTCACCTCTCTTCTCTCTCTTCCTCTCTCCTCTTCTCTCTCCTCTCTCTTCTCTCTTCCCCACTTCTCTCCTCCTTTTCTCTCGTATCTCTTCTCCTCCTCTCCTTTCCTCTTTTCTCTCTTCCTCTCTTCCCCTCTCCTCTAGTCTTCTCTTCTCTCTCCTCTCCTTCCCCCTCCTCTTCTCTCCTCCTCTTTTCTCTCTTCCTCTCTTCTCCTCCTCTCCTCTCCTCCCCCTCTTCTCTCGTCTCCTCTCTTCTCTCTTCCTCTCTTTTCCTCTCCTCCTCCTCCTTCTCTTCTCTCCTCCTCTCGCTCTTCCTCTCTTCTCTACTCTCCTCTTCTTGGAGGTCAGCTCCACAGCCGTTCCAGGCAAACATCATTTGTGGAACAAGAATTTGAGAAGTTTCCGGCACACCGAGCCGTTCACAAAGAAAATCCTTCAGTCAGTATCCATGTATCCTGTTCAATTGTGAGACACATATTGACACAAACACACACACACACACACACACATACACACATCTGTATATACCCACACACACAGACACCAGGAACAAGACAGCAACAGAAAGAAGGTGGGGGGGGTATAAAAAAAAAAAAAAAAAACCATCAACATGGTGATTTACTGAAAGTCAAATCACACGATTCCTTTTAAAAGGGCCACCTGGTTGTGTTATTATCTCAAGATATCCATCCTTTTAGATTCCTCCCCACCCGATGACAGGGAAACCAAGGAGGCGGCGGAGAAGGCAGAGAAAGAAAGCGACAGAGAGAGGATGTGAGCGAGCCAGAAGAAAATAAATATGAATACAAACAAACAAAAGCGACTGAAAAAAAAGAGAAATGTGTGTGTGTGTGTGTGTGTGTATGTGTGTGTGTGTGTGTGTGTGTGGGGGGGGGGGGGGGGTGATTGGGGAGGAGGGAAGAAAATAGTGCATTTTTTTTCCGCCCCTCTCTCATCTTGTTGGGCTATCAATTCCACCTCCTCTGGCGGAGAAAGCGCTGTTGCTGGAGCCATTGTTTAGGTGGAGGTGCGGTGTGCTGGGCCAGGAGGAGCGGGGGAAGAGGGTATCAGAAGAAAAGGGACAATTTGTTGATGTTTGTTGACATCTAGACCACTATAGCTTGATTGCCTAACATTAAACTGGCAATAGCAGCCCAATCATCACACTTACATCACCAGGAGACGCACGGCTGAATTGGATCAAGCATTCCTGTTGCTCCCACCTCTCTTTCTCTCTCTCTCTCACGACACACAAACACACACACACACATACACGTACACACACACACACACACACATTCTCTCTTTTTCCTTTTCACTCTCTCTCATCTGTCTCTTTCTCTCTCTCTCTCTCTCTCTCTCTCTCTCTCCCCCTCTCTCTCCCTCCTCCCTCTCCCTCTCCTCTCGTCCTCTCCTCCACAGTGAAATGCTTATTAGACTGCATTGATCTGCCGTGGTCAATTGTCAGGTCCTCTCCTCCACTGAGTATCGACGTCATAATCAGGGACTGGGAACGACTCAGACATGAAATGTGCGGTTGGTGGGTAAATTATTGGCTGCTTGCCTGTTGACCCGGGGTAGGCAACTAACACCACACACACACACACACACACACACACACACACACACAACACACACCACACACACAAAAGACATAAGATGGCCCACTGTTATTTAGAAGCATGTTGTGATTTTTTTCCCTCTTTGTTTGCGCATCTACAAGTGGTCTGGTCTGTTTGGCCATCTTTCTTTTCCTGTTGCTCTCTCTCTCTCTCTCACCACACACACACACACACACACACACACACACTTCCTGTGGAGTGCCCTCTGCGGTTGCACTTTTATAGTGAAGAAAAAAGAGTTTTCTATCCTTTGAGAAATTGTCGCTCTCCTCATCCTCGTCCTCTGATTGTATTCCTCTACTGCTATCGGTGTCTGTGTTGTTCAGTAGAAAAACATCAGATATTTCCAGGGACAGTTATGAGACAATTGTTTGCCTTCACATCTCCCATTGTGCAGTGGCAAATGTGCTAATACTCCCAAATACTTCCCAACTATTTCTACTTCTAGTTTTCTAGTTTGTGTGTGTGTGTGTGTGTGTGTGTGTGTGTGTGTGTGTGTGTGTGTGTGTGTGTGTTTGGACAAAATTGTATGAAACTATTTTTTTTTATAGCCTCTCTCTTCACTAAAGCCTGACCTTGAGGTGGTTTGTTGTTTCCAGCACCCATCACCATATGCACACACACACACACACACACACACACACACACACACACACACTACCACCAATTCAATGCATCTCTGTCTGCATCCCATTCTGAGAAGCTATTCAGCACCCATATATATAGCAGTTGTGTGTGTGTGTGTGTTTTGTGTGTGTGTGTGTGTGCATACATGTGTCAGTGAGAGTGTGTGTGTGTATACCTGTGCATGCATGCGTGATATGAATTTTGCCTTAGCATCTACACTAGGCATCAGTGCTCTGGGAGTTAATGTGTGTGTGTGTGTGTGTGTGTGTGTGTGTGTGTGTGTGTGGATAGGTGATGTTGATTATCCGAACGGTCACAGCAGCAGCATCATGAAGGAGACAGAATGTCTCTGAGTTTCTCTTCAGTGCCTGCTTAGTGTGAGCCTGTGGGCCCAGAGCTGTTCCACAGAGCAGCTGAGGAGTGCAGGACACACACACACACACACAAACACACCACATACACATAAATGCCTGAGCATTGCAGGGGATCATTACGCACACACACATACACACATACACACGCCCACACACACATTTACACACACACACGCACGCACAGACAGACACAGACATAACTGACTGATCATTGCAGGGGATCATCACACACACACACACACACACACACACAAACACTGGGGGGATCTTCGTGATCATATCTTATTCAGATCTCAGATCTCTCACCCTGGGTCTCAGGCTGGGACTATTGACTGATTTGAGTGGAAAGACTCAAAAATTCTGTATCTAACACAAACACACACACACACATACACACACACACACAATACACGCCACTCATACCAGTATGCTATTAACTTATGTGCACTCATGCAATCTGGAGAAGGGCTATGACCCCCCTACAGAATTTATGCCCAGCTGTTTGTGTGTGTGTGTGTGTGTGTGTGTGTGAGATAGAGAGAGAGAGAGAGAGAGAGAGAGAGAAAGAGTGTGTATCTGTCATTTTTGAGCTTGTGTGGGCTTCCTTGTTTGTGTATGCCCATGTCTTTGTGCGTGTGTGATAACGGCTGTCTGGGCAAGTGTGTATGAAGGGGGTTGTGAGTACCTCTGTCTATGAGTGTGTCTGTTTGTTTGTAAGTATATGAGTGTGTGTGTGTGTGTGTGTGTGTGTGTGTGTGTGAGGTGTGAGGGGCATTGAGCATCTGGCAGGCCCCGTCTCTAGCTGCAGGCTGGTGCCCGCCTCACTGCCCGCTTCGTCTCTTTTCCCCCGATTAACTTTTAATCAGGCACTTAGGCGGGCAGCTGTCTCCGTCACTCCCACTCTGTGCACGGCCGACCTGCTGCCACGGGGGCGATGCCAGGGCCACTGTGACATCGGCCTTCTGAGGGTGAAGAGAAAGAGATGACGCACACACACACACACACAGGCCTGCTCGCCTCTCACACACACATCCATACTCACACATACAGACGCAGGCTTGTTTGTCACATGCACAGTCCACACACACACACACACACACACACACACACACACACACACACACAGACACAGACACACACACAGACACACACACACACAGGCCTGCTCCCTCTCACACACACATCCATACTCACACATACAGACGCAGGCTTGTTTGTCACATGCGCAGTCCACACACACACACACACACACACACACACACAGACACACACACACACAGGCCTGCTCGCCTCTCACACACACATCCATACTCACACATACAGACGCAGGCTTGTTTGTAACATGCGCAGTCCACACACACACACACACACACACACACACACACACACACACACAGACACAGACACACACACACAGGCCTGCTCGCCTCTCACACACACATCCATACTCACACATACAGACGCAGGCTTGTTTGTCACATGCACAGTCCACACACACACACACACACACACACACAGGCTTGCTCGCCTCTCAAACACACATCCATACTCACACATACAGATGTAGGCTTGTTTTGTCACATGCACAGTCCACACACACACACACACACACACACACACACACATGGCTTGCTCGCCTCTAAAACGCACATCCATACTCACACATAAAGATGTAGGCTTGTTTGTCACATGCACAGTCCACACACACACATACACATGCACACACACACACACACACACATATGCACACACATGCACACACACAAGCAGGCCACAGGGGTGCTGGTGAATAGGAAGCAGAGATAAGTTCTGGTAGTGATTTGTAGTGTTTTCAGAATGCTTGGGAGCCGGTGGCAGTTGCAGCAGAATCACACTCATATATTCATACTCAGATATACTCACACACACACACACACACACACACACACACACACACACACACACACACACACACATTTACTCTTATGCTTACACTCTCAGGGTGACAGATGGGGACAATGCCCGTACAGTTCAAATCGGAAGATCCACCCAGCCTTTCCGGGCTGGGAATTGAATGAGAGAACACACACACACACACACACACACACACACACACATACACACACACATACACAAGTGCGCGCTATGTGTATGTCCCTCCATAGATTTATGCATTGAGCTTGCCTGACAGAAATTCATCATTCAGATAAACTGTGGATTCAGGCTTTCCTCTATCTCCCTGAGGTCTGTCTCTACACACACACAAACACACACACACACACACACACACACACACACACACACAGTTTCTTCCATTTGCTCATAGCATTTTAGCTCCCCATGACTCTCCTTACGGTGTGACCAGGGTAAATGTGGAATGTGGGGGAACAAGGTAACGCTGGCAAATTGATACCAATTCAGCACAAAATGACTCCCTTGATTCCAGGTTAGAGTCGAAGTATCCCCTGATTTCACAGCGGAAAGGTATGTGTGGCGTGTGTTTGTGTGTGTGTGGGTGTGTGTATGTGTTTGTGTGTGTGTGTGCGTCCGTGCGCGCATGTGTGTGTATGTGTATGCGGGCATTTGTGTGTGTGTGTGTGTGTCTGTGTATCTGTGTGTCTGTGACTATGACTATGTCTGTCTGTGTGTGTGTGTGTGTGTGTGAGTGTATTGATGAATGTTTCCGTGAGTGTCAAAGAGACCGTGTTCAGGGATGCAGACAGCTCAGTTTTTCGGGCAACTCGCACTTTTTTTCACGTCGTTTTGGGTGACTTGGGTGAGAATCTGAAGAGTGGGGTGGGGAGGTGGGCTTGAGTTGGGATGGAAATGAATCAAGTCTTTCCTGTTCAAAGAATGGAAATGAATTAAGTCTTTCTAGTTCAAAGTTGTCCAAAAGATTGAGAAATAAAAGTTCAATGTTAAATTGCATGTGACCTGGAGCAGCTTGTTATGACATCACTGAAGGTGGTGGCGATAGTGGGCTACTTGCTTCGTAATCGAGCCAGCCAGTGTATGCACCATTACGCAAGTCCACCACCAACGTTAGACATATGGATAAAGTTTTGTTCGTCATGCAGCTATTTCTGGATAGGTTATAGAAGCTGGTTCTGTTGACATCACCAATAATATAATCAGGATTAAAGTCAATCGGCTCCTTATGTCTCCCTAACATGTCCAAAAATAGCCCTGTCTTTTCAGTGTCAGGAGAAGTGCACATCTGTCTGTTGTGGAGAGGTATAGACCTGTCTAAGTGGCTACTTTAGGCCTATCGGGGGGAAAAGAGTACGTTTGTAAGTTAATTTAATGTAATGTTCTGTTGTTTATGGAGTTGTGTAGGAAATAATGAACTTATTGTAGAAGCTGATCATTTATTTCATCATCGTTTGCTTGGTCGCTATTAGCATTGTGGCTAATCAGGTTGGTCTTTTAACTCTATTGAATTTTGCTTTTGGATTACCAACCAGCTATATCCTATCGTTTTATTAGCGTACTATGTTCAGATTAGATGTAGCTGACAGTGCAGCAACTTGCCCTGACAAAAAAAAAAAAAAAACTGTTGGAATTTTGGAGTGTATTATTTTGGGATA
>PYXC01002692.1:515000-517500 GCA_015244755.2 Tenualosa ilisha
ACACACACACACACACACATAGAGCCCGCAGGCACGCTAACATCCACAAAGCAGAAAACGTAGAAGGAGAGAAAAAGAAAAAGGCAAAAAGAAAGGGACACAAAGACGGAGAAAGAGAAAGAGAAAGATCGATAGCATAAAAGAGAGTAAAGAATTTGAAAATAGAAAAAATGTCAAGAGGGAGAGTGAGAGGGGAAGAGAGAGAGAGAGAAGGAGAGAGAGTGATAGAGAGGGTTTGAATGGGACATTTGGCTTGCTGTTGCTGTGTGTGTGTGTGTGTGTGTGTGTGTGTGTGTGTGTGTGTGTGTGTGCATGTGTTTCAGACTTAGACTGCAGTGGCAGACTGCAGGACTGCTGCAGACAGGACAGGCAGCTTATGCTGGTTTCTCACTGGCTACACATACATCAAATGTATGTGTATGTGTGTGTGTATCTGCATGCATGTGTGTGTGTGTGTGTGTATTTACATGCGTGTGTGTGTGTGTGTGTGCGTGTGTATTTACATGTGTGTGTGCGTGTGCGCGTGTGTGTGTGCGTGTGTGTGCATGTGTGTGTGTCTGTGTGTATTTACATCCGTGTGTGTATGTGTCTGTGTGTATTTGCATGCGTGTGTGTGTGTGTGTGCGTGTGCATGTGTGTGTGTCTGTATTACATGCGTGTGTGTGTGTGTGTCTGTGTGTATTTGCATGTGTGTGTGTGTGTGCGTGTGCCTGTGCGTGTGTGGCAGAGATGTTCCCAAGTCTTTTTATGCAAGTCAAGTCTCGAGTCTTTAAGAAGCAGGGCCAAGTCAATTTACAGTTCTTTGGTTTGGTGTCGTTGCTGCCTGTTCTTCATGTATTTCAAATCAAGGCTTCAGACACTAAATAAGAGGGAAAAGCCTGTTTGTTTTTGTGTGTGGATGTGTGTTGTGACAAATAATTGCATAATTCTCTAAAAGTTGCCCTTCTTGGTCTTATAATCTAGAGGCCAGTAAACCAGCTTAAGTGCTTCTTGAATATCATGAAAAAAAAAATTAGGATTACTTCTTACGCTGGATTAGCAGACCGATCCTCTGTTTAAGACATGCAAAGACACCTGCTTTTCCACATCTTATGGAGGTGTGTGTGTGTGTGGGGGGGGGTGATCTAAACAATACATGAAACAAAATCACATACAATTTACAATATTTATGTGTCATCAGAATAGCATAATGTAAAGCACAGAAGTATAGATAAGAATGTTTATTCTATATGTGTGTGTGTGTGTGCATGTGCATGCGTGTGCATGCGTGTGCGCGTGTGTGTGTGTGTATGTTGAGTAGGTTGAGAGGTTGAGTATCACCCTCTTGTAAAGACAAATCATTCGGTCAGACTGACACACTGTCCTTAACGTGTCAGAGATAGACAAGAGCGTAGTGCAACAAACACGTTCCATAAATGCAAATGACTGAATGTTCTATTGCACTTCCTTCTGCGTGTCTTACATGTGTGGGGCACAGAGGCCCACTTTGGTTCCCAGGAAAGATTGAGAAATAAATTCCTCTCTGCAAACCTCTGCTTGGCTGTCATACTTGGATGACACAAACCAGACATGCACTATACTGGGTCTCATGCTGTAAATGTGACCTCGTTCTCTTGCACACACACGCACACACACACACACACACACACACACACACACACACACACACACACACACACATACATACCAACATAAACACACTCAGGTTAACCCACCTGCCTCTTTTAGTGATGGTTCACACGTTACCACCTAACGTAGCGTTCAGCAAACAGTCATGCATGTATGTACATATGATATCCAGCACCTGCGGCTAGGTGAAATATCACACACACGCACACACACACACACACACACACACACCTGGCTTTTTGTATGTCTATTCACACATGATCACACAAGTAAGACTTGTGATCTGGAGTGGTTAATATACGTGAACATGAGCCAAACACCTCTCTCTCTCTCTCTCTCTCTCTCTCTCTCTCTCTCTCTCTCTCTCTCTCTCTCTCTCTCTTTCTCTTTCTCTCTCTCTGTCTTTTTCTCTCTCTCTCTCTCCCCATGTGTGTTATCAGTGGCTGTGTGGATGTCCTGCTTTGGTTTCATCACCAATCTCTCCTTCATCCTCTAGTGACACCACGGGAAAGAGAGAAGGAGCGAAAACACACTGATGAGCGTTAGCTTAGCCACTCGTTACATCCTCCCCCCTTCTATTGCTCTCTCTTTTACTCTCTCCTTCTCTCTCTCTCTTTCTCTCTCCCTCTTCCCATTGAAATGTTTCCAACCCACTCACCTTTCCCTTTCTTGACTTCTCTCTCTCTCTTTCTCACTCTCAGTCTCTCTCACTCTCTCTCTCTCTCCCTCCATCTCTCTTGCGTTCCTTTAATTGTTTATCTACATTAACATTCTCCAAATAGAAAGAGCCAGGTGACAGGCCTATAATTTAAAAAAGGTCTGTCGCTCCGCTGGAGTAGTAAGCAATTGCAGCCGTCCCTGCCACCGTGCG
>PYXC01002692.1:530000-547500 GCA_015244755.2 Tenualosa ilisha
TGCGCTTGCATGCGTGTGTGTGCATGTATGTGTGTGAGGAGTGTGAATTTGTCACTCTTTCTCTTTCATTGTTCGGCCCTCCCTCTTTCAGTTTCTCCTTTTTTCCCTTTCTCTCCCTTACTCCCTCCTCCCCACTGTCGGTGGTTCTGTTCACTCTCTTCCTGCGCTAAACTCTCACAAAACCATGACTGTTATATCGCAAATGCAGAATAGCATGGGGCGCACTGGTACAAACAAAAAACACTTGATATTTTCAGTGAATTCAACTTCAAGAAAACAAAATCTATAAAAAAAACAACTCACACACAAGCCCGTGCGCAGAAATAAACAATCTGAAAAACAAATACACACAAAAAACAAAACTATAACCCAGAATATTATCTGGCTTTGACATTCTCGCGGTATTCTCTCTCACTATGTGTCATTCTGTCACTAACTTTCCTGTTTTTCATTACTCCTTCTTCTTGTCCTTTAATTTCTCTGTTTCCTTTCCCTGTCCTCTTCTGCCTCTCGGTTCCATCTGATCCCCTCTTCCTCCTCCTAGTCACCTACTGTCATTAGTAGTGATCATCTTCCGTATTCGGATCTCATTCTCCTCTTCCAGCTGAAGGAGTATGATGTGTTCTTTACACTCAGTGCTCTGCCCTCCTCTCCTTTCCTTTTTTCACCAGCTCTCTACAATCTCTCTCCTCTTTTTCCTTCTTCTCTCTCTCCATCTTCCAGTCTCTTTCTGTTTTTTCTTCTCTATCTGTCTACAGTTCTCTCTCTTCTCTCTTTCTCTCTGTCTCTCTGTTTCTTTAGGTCTCTTCTCTGTCACCCCCCTCTTTTTCTTTCGTTCCCTCCTCTTTCTCCCTCTTTCTTTCTTTTTTCTCTTGTTCTCTCTCTCTCTTTCTTTTTCTCTGTCTCTCTCTCTCTCTCTCTCTCTGCCATCCCTCCTCTCTCTGTGCCCCTTGGGCATGTGTCGTTGGCACCGCTGCCATCATGCAGGTTGGCTCTTCCGCTTGACTGCCCGCGGTGCCACCCCCTCTGGGGGGGTCAGACAGCAGCCTGTCCATCTGCTGGTGGGCTCTGGGGAGGATGGTGGTGAGGCAGTAGGAGGGGGGGTTATGACCCTCACACCCGCCCCAGGACTAGTGCACCATGCTGGGCACGGAGGCTCCTCATCCACCCCCTGATCTCCAGCCCTCCCCAGCCTTCTCTTCCTCGTCCGGAAATATCTACCTTTGACTAGTCTTTTCATTTGGCATTAATTATAGATACCTATTAGGAGCAGATGAACAGTCTAGTGAGATACGCACTGTCAGGATGGGGAAGTTTTAGTATGTGAATAAAACTAGCATTCACGTCGGGCACTTTAACACACACACACACACACACACACTCATTTGAGAGTGTACAGATGTAAGGACCACACTGGTGCATATATACACACTTATTTGAGAGTGTACAGATGCAAGGACCACACTGGTGCATATATACACACACACAAGCACAAACTTAGGGCTATGTTATTGCAATTGTATACAGCAAAGATGTCTATACACGCATGCAGAGTGCAACACAGACCCGTTGCACACACACACAGAATGCTAGCGACATGCTCACATCATTAAGGAACATCCGCCGCTGTTTAACAGGCATCTCGCGTTCCTTGCTTTTGTGTGCGTGGAGCATGTCATCACCGCTGATTAATTAATTAACTCTGGGACGCGAACAAGCAGCGATTAATATATTTGAGTTTATCTGATGGGCTGGAGCACTTCAAACAGAGGCGATATGAAAGGCGGCTAAATGAAAGGGGCAGCCAAGAGTGGGCTTATCGCTCTTCTTCTGCCGTCTCGTTGAAGAGGCCGCCAGGCCACCGGTGCCACTCTAAAGCATCACAGCGGCCATCAGAAGAAGACGTTCCTAATGAACTAGTTAAAGAGCCCTAGCGTCCGCGCACGGACTGCATATTCACACTGGCTGCATATTCATATTGGGATACAAGGGAAGGCACACACACACACACACACACACACACTTAAATTCTTTTTTTTGCACCCACCAATCATATTTTTTTCCAGACAGGATTCAAATATTTTCAGAGGTGAAATACAGCTTTGACACTCATGGGTATAAAAAACATCACCTGCGCCACACGGCAAGGCTGCCTATACAGAGATACAGAGCAGATCTCTGCAAGTTGTTTAGATTTCCCTTTAGTTAGCCCTGCCAGTCTTAACCCACTAATAGTTGATTTGTGAACATGTCTTAGGCTGCCAAATATCAACACTACCAACTTACATGCAAATCCTAAGTCACTGATCTTTGTAAGAGTGGGCTGATACTTGGCCATGTTATCATAAAAGGCCACAGAAATGTCCATATACAGATCAAAGACACATCCTACCTCCAGGACCTTCCTCTTGTCTCTATCCAAAAACACAACATCAGGGATGTTAGGGATGTTACAAAACACATCATTAGCGGTGTTGAACCAGTGTTGCTCTGTCTCTCTCTTTCGACACACACACACACACACACACTTATACTCATGAACATATGCATTTACATACACAGCTTGTTCAACGTAGCATATAGACCCCTCTACATTGTCCTGCACACACACACACACACACACACACACACACGCACACACACACACAGAGACTCACAAACATATACTATACACATATAAAAGACAAACACTATTATATACTGTCTTCAAACAGAGGAAGTGTATTTTGGTAGATCTGTATAGCAGAGCCAGTCCTGTCGTCTCTTCTGTGGACGTGCAGCCTCCCCCCCCGACTGCTATGGAGATTATTTCTCTTATTTTTTACATTTCACCTCTCCTTCCCCTCGCCGTCTGCCTATCTCTCTTTCTCTCCATAAATTCTTGACTCTTGTTCTCCTGCTCAATCCCTCTCTCCTATCTATCCTCCACTCTATCTATTTCTCCCTCTCTCCCTCCCTCTCTCCGTCTCTCTCTCACCCTCCCTGGTGTCTTTATCTGTCCTAGTGTATGATGTGTTTGGCCTATAGGTCTCTGGCAGTGTGTGTGTGTGTGTGTATGTGTGTGTGTGTGTGTGTTTGGCCTGTAGCTCTCTGGCACTCTTTGTCCCACTGTCTGTCAGATGAAGCTGACTGTCAGAGCCCCTGACTGGCATTTGATAGATCTGTCAGCAGTCCATAGAGCAAGACATGTTGGCTCTCACAAACACTCTAGCACGCGCACACACACACACACACTCAGATACATACACACACACACTCAGATACACACACACACTCAGATACACACACTCAGATACACACACACACTCAGATACACACACACACGCTTTCTCTGTTGGATACACGCATGTTTTACACACCGACACAATGTCTCTTACCACATCCCTCTCTCTCTGTCCCACACACACTGTCACACATGCATACACAGACACACACACACACACACACACAGAAGCAAACAAATAATCTTTGTTTTGCATACACAAACCATAGAGCCATTCAGGGAAACCATCAAATATCAAAAATCACCTGAATGCGTCCACACACATACACACACAACCCAGGTTGCATACACACCTACAAATGTCTGTCTGACCTGGACACCCTCTTCAGCTAACATTCTTCCCCACCCCCTACCTACAAGCTATTGCCCCTTCAGAGAGTCAGTCTTTTAAAGCAAGAATAAGAAGACAAGACACTAAGCAAGCAGCCAATAGACAGGCACACACACACACACACACACACACACACACACAAAATCATTGTTATGGAGGAATGTGGCTGCCATGGCGAACAGCGCTGGGTGCTAGGTTGGGTTGTCTCTCTCTCTCCTCTCTCTCTCTCGCTCCCTCCCTCTCTCATTCTCCCCATCTCACACGACAGCCAAAGTTATATGAAGGGCATCTTGCAGGCAGGCGGGCAGGCGGGCGGGCGGGAAGGCCCGACGAGCCAAGTGCCGAGCGACAGCGGCACGCGATCCCTGCGCCTGATAAACGGGCGCGGGCGCAAATGAAAGCCTCTCGGAGCGCCATCATCCCCTGTCACAATGCAATTACCCAACAGAGAGATAGCAAGATAGCAGCACCGCCGCTAACCGGCCACGATAAAAGTATTGACTGATTTGATTGAATGATTAAAATAATGCAGACATAAAAAAGAAAGAAAGAGAGAGAGAGAGAGAGAAGAGAGGGGTGGGAGGAGAAAGAGAGAGAGAGGGGTGGGACAGAGAGAGAAGAGAGGGTTGGGGAGGAGAGAGAGAGAGAGAGAGAGAGAGAGAAAGTGAGCGAGAGAGAAAGAAAGAGAGGGATGGGAGAGAGAGAGATGTGGGTTAAAAGAGAAAATAAGAGATAGGAGGAGAGGAAGCAAGGGAGAGAGATGAGAGAGGAAGAGAGAGAGAATAGAGAGAGAGAGTGTGAAACAAGAGGAGATGAAGAAGAGGGAGGAAGGGAGGGACATAGAAGGAGAAAAGAAAGAATACATTTTTTTGTAGATGTATGGGATGTGGATATTGTCGTGAATGTGTGTGTGTGTGTGTGTGTGTGTGTGTGTGAGAGAGAGAGAGAGAATATCTGAAGTGTGTGTCCCACCAATTCACTGAATTGTTTTTTTTGTCTGTGTGTGCTTTTTGTCTTCCTCATTCCTCTCCCAGATTGCAGTTTGTGCTGATGCCAGAGAAGTCATCCTATCAGATGGAAACGAGAAGGCCATTCAGAGTATCCTTCAGTCACACACGCACACACACACACACACACACACACATGCACACACTTTCCAAGGCCCACACACTCATCCACCATGTGTATATGAGTGAATACATTTATAGGTAGCTGTTTAGGAATGTTTCTGTACAGTGTGTGTGTGTGTGTGTGTGTGTGTGTGTGTGTGTGTGTGTGTGTGTGGTGTGAGTGTGAGTGTGTGTGTATGTGCCTGAGTGCGGGATTGTTCGAACTACTTTAAAAGTGCAGAAAAGGTTCTGTAGAGAAAAGGACGCTGTGTGTGACTGTATAACTATATTGTGTGTGTGTGTGTGTGTGTGTGTGTGTGTGTGTGTGTGTGTGTGGTGTGTGTGTGTGTGTGTGTGTGTGTGTGTGTGTGAACATTCTCCCCTATGATGTGTGCAGTCATTTCTTTATTCATCTTGCCCTTTATCCCTGAACTTTCTGTAAGAGAACAGTAAGCAGAAACAGCAAAGCACACACACACACACACACACACACACACACACACACACACACACACACACACACACACACACACACACACAGAACTGAAAAAGGAAAACACATATACTAACTGTTGATACAGGTTGGAAGAAAGCAGTTTAGGAACCAAAATAGGCCTTTGCTGAGATCCCATCCAAGGCAATGAGCATCAACAAGGCTATACACACACACACACACACACACACACACACAACCAACACACACAAGCGCACACACACACATATACACACACAGAACTGAAAAAGGAAAACATACATATACACACACAGACACACACAAACACAAACACATACACACACACACGCACACCCATACATAAGGATGGCAAGGTGAGAAAAATGCAAGGAAAGGAGTGTGGAATTGGATAATACCACTGTTTTCTTTTTCCTTCCTTCGTTTCTCTCATTTCTCTTATTCTCTCTTCTTTTCTCTTCTGTTCTTCTTCTCTTCCTCCATTCATCTCATTCAGAGCTCTTTTGTGCTGAAAGCCGTTTACAGCAGACAACACTGGGGAGCAGTTAGGACATTTGTGTCACAAGTCTATGAATTACTTGCAGTGACAATCTGATGATGATAATTTATTAAAGTCAAATGTTGACAGTACAGTCAAGGTTGTGTGTGTGTGTGTGTGTGTGTGTGTGTGTGTGTGTGTGTGTGTGTGTGTGTGCGTGTGTGTGAAAAATACATATGTTTTGAAAATGTTTGACCCCAGGTTTTTCTAGCATTTTTACTTGAGAGGATACACTCAAGCACATATGTGCGTGCACACACAAACACACACACACACTTTCCCCCTGGATGCCCATAAGAGGCCCCTAAGCCCTAGTCAGTGCCAGTGAAGGTGAAGAGTGTGATTGTAAGGCTAGTGGTCAGTCAGACAATGCAGGCTATGGTGTGGTGTGTGTGTGTGTGTGGTGTGGTGTGTGTGTGTGTGTGTGTGTGGTGTGTGTGTGTGTGAGAGTGAGATTAGAGGTCCATCAGTCAGTGAAACGATGCAGACGAGGCTGTGTGTGTATATGTGTGTGCACGCGTGATGAGATCCATCGCTCAGTGAGACAATGCAGACGAAGCTGTGTGTGTGTGTGTGTGTGTGTGTGGTGTGTGTGTGTGTGTGTTGTGTGTGTTTGTGTCTTTCTCCTCACTCTCCCGGCTAGTTAAAGCCCACTTCCTGAATGAGGATTAGCAACGTGCATCTGTCACGGGTGGCTCAGACTCCTGACCCAGGCCTCTTGGGTCAACTCACGCTCTCATTATTATAGTCAAACACACACACACACGCACAGACCCTTAGGCTCTCACTCACAGCTGCTCACTGTTACAGATGCCTATTCGTGCATGCTGCTGTACACACAGATATATGGGCACACACACACACACACACACATACACTTTTTAGAAAAACTCACCTGTGTTCCTACTACTACTACTACTACTACTGCTGCTACTACACACACATACACACTGTTTAGAAAAACTCACACACACACACACACACACATATGTATACACACACACACTCTATGTTTTTACAGTGTTTCACTCATTTTCTCATTTCTCTTCTACCTCCTCCTCTCTCTCTGTCTCAGCCAGTCTGCTTGTCTGTGCCACACACAAACTCACACACAAACACACACACACACACACACACACACACAATGAGTGCTTGATTGTGTGGAGAGTGGTATTGGAGAATGAAGTGCTTCTTTATCAGTGCTAGGTGTCTGAAGTCTTCCTACCTGACCTTGAATTGCAAACTGAAAATCAATTGAAATTTTTTCCATTAAGTCTGATTGATAAATGACGGTTCCTGCCTAAGGTGAGTCGCTGAAGGGCACATGTGCTTCACCTTTAGTGCTGTCTCTCTCACACACACACACACACACACTTAGTCATAAGACAGAAACTCTTACAGGTATACAGACAGACAGACAGACAGACACACATCCACACACGCACAGAGTTAATCTTAAGATAGTAACTCTTACAGTTATACTGACAGACAGACAGACACACACACACAAACACACACAGGTTCACAAATACTACACACATCCATCTACAATGTGTGTGACTGGTGTCAACTAGTGTCATGTGTAAATCCTTGCATATTGATGCAAAGAAAGACATGAAATGTGTGTCAGAGAGCAAGAGTGTGTGCTTGGGTCTGAGCTAGACTGACCTCCACCTTATCCCAGTGATGAGATTACAGGGTTTGCGTGTGACTCTCTGTGTGAGTGAGTGTGTGTGTGTGTGTGTGTGTGTGTGTGTGTGTGTGTGTGTGTGTGTGTGCATCTGCGCATCTGCAAGAAAGACAGAGCTGATGAGCTCTCCTCCATGACATACTTACAGTGGAAGGGAGAGATGCCGGCTGCATTGGTGTGTGTGTTTGTGTGTGTGTGTGTGTGTGTGTCTGTAAGAGGTAGGGGGGGTCAATCTCCATGTCAGGCCTCTTTGATCTTGGATTGGCTCTCACTTTGGTTCCTGGTTCATCTCTGTGCCATGGATAGGATTTACCCACAGCTCTCACACTGAGTGGAGAGAGGGAGAGAGAGAAAGAGGAAGAGAAATCCTAATTGAATTACCTTCAAACTGCAGAAGGATGAGTCTATTATTAGCCATGCCGACATCAATCCCGGCGTGGCTGATTATTGGGGTGGGGTGGTGTGTGTGTGTGTGTGTGTGTGTGTGTGTGTGTGAGGGAGCGGGGGGGTGCTGGAGTGCAGCTGAGGCGCAGTGGCACTGGGTGCGGGTTAAAAGCCTTCTGATCGATCGGCTCGCTCACGCCCTGCTTTGCATGAGTTGCTTTTCAGGCATCTATCCGTCTATATCATCTGTGCAATCAGGCTAGAGACGTGGGAGGGGTGGGGGGATAGAGAGAGATGAGAGAGAGAGAGAGAAACGGGGCGAGGTCAGAGAGTGAAACAGGGGAAAGGAAATGGTTTGTGATGGGGATGGAACTCATTTCATAATCAGGCTTTGTCTTTCTTTAAGGAGTTACATATACTGTAAACCTAGCTTTAGCCAGGTAGTTTTTTAAAAAAACGCCCTCTAAAGTGGAGATTCAAAAAAAGAAACAGAAAAGATATATATCCTTATATAAAATATCTAGATACATGTTAACAAGCCCTAAGACCTGTGCCTGGTCCTCAGAACAAAACACCTGGTAGGTAGGCCATGCGGAATGGTAGGAACCAAAGCTTGGGGTTGGTTATTAGATACAGTGTGGGAGAAAATAAAACAGTATGATTCAGTGTAACCAATATTCTTTTGCACTACATTTCATTACAGCCACCACTGGATCAGTATTTGTTTAATACAGAAATTTGAATTGGATTTGTGGTACGTGGTTTGGGTCGCCTCAAGAAGGCCTTGTTTCCCTCAGCAGAAATTTAAAAAAACTGAAATCAAACTTACAGGAAAGAAAATCTAATCAAGTTGATGGCAGAGATCATAAGTACACAGAAAGTAATGCAAGGCAGAAATAAATCACAGAGTTTTGCCATAGTCAAATCATAATACTTTTGGGTTGTAAATTATATTGCAGTGATGGGATAGTGTCATATTGACAGTATTGTCTTGAAACCTATACTGTGATGGTAGTAAATGTTTGCCATTGCACTCTGTGGCAGTTATTACCACACAAATGATGAAGTTGTTTTTTCTTTTTTTTAAAAAAATATGAATTTACTTGAATCACTTCATTTACTGCCTTAAGTGGCAGTTCTAGCCTGTTGTAGCCACTTTAAGTCCTGCTGATTTGTGTTTGCTCCTGCCTGCTCAGTCAGCTGACACAAAGGGTTAGGAAACAGAGCCACACTAATATGTGTTTAACAGACCACATGACTCAATCAATAAGCCATCGCTTACTTATAGAAACAATCAGTCAATATGCCAGTCAGTTGCTAACAGTTTTGCTCTTTGTTCTCTCTCTCTCTCTCTCTCTCTCACTCCCACTCCCCCCTTTCTCTCGCTCTCTCTCTCCTCTCTCTCCATCTCTCTCTCTTTCACCTCATCCCTCTCTCTCTCTTTCTCTCACTCACTCTCTGACTCCCCCTTTCTCTCTCTCTCTCTTGCAGTCTCTGTCTCTCTCACCCCCACCTCTCTCTCTATATATATATATCTCTTTTTCTCTCTCTCTTCACTTTCAGTCTGTCCACCTGTCAATTTAGAGATGATTTATTATGAAAACTGTCAGTCATAATAACTCTGAGCTGCAGTACAATGTCCAAAGCCATAGTAGAGTTCTACTCTGTTACCACCAGTAATTATAAGACCACAGTACAGTAGTTTCCCAAATATATATATATAAATATATATAAGCCACATCATGTATAAACCTCAGGTCAGTGTTTTATGCAAACAAAAAAAACAAAACCATGTACTGACCTCACCCTTGTATTAACCTCACCCATGTATTAATCTCAGTTTACTAAACATTACCTATTGAATCACAATCAGATCAGACCTAGTAGAATGATGAAAAGAAATGCAATCCTGTATATAGCCCTCACCCATGTATTAAGCTCAGAGATGAAAAAAAATGCAAAATCAATGTGCTAGCCTCAGTTAATAATCGGAAAATTACGGTATTAAGAAAAGACACTTCAATTCAGTGAGCTGTACCACAGAAGCCGAGGAGGGAGAAAGTAAAAAATTCAGTAGAAGTCAGACTTTGTCACTCATACACTCTCTAATTTTCTCTCAAACTCTGTTACACACACACACACACACACACACACACACACACAGAGAACTATTAACTGTCTTTAAACAAGGCCTGTCTTCCTTTAACCAGGTTTGCACTGAGCCGTCTCACCTCCCGTCTGTCTGGCCCTGTCTGCTCTTTAAGCCTGCTTAATTATACGTTAGCCCTTGCTCCAGTCAGGCCAAGCCAGAGTCCCAGTCATTACATGTTAATGGCCAACCTCTCTCATTATGGACCACGGCTCTGTGTGTTTGTGTGTGTGTGTGTGTGTTTGTGTGTGTGTGTTAGCAGAGCAGTGGTATAGGGAGGGAGCAGCCCCTTGGCTTGGCCTTAAACCAGATTAATTCCTCACGGCCGGAGTTGACAGCCAGGGCCAATTGGAGGAATGATTTAAGAGTTTGTGTGCTTTTGTAGTGGCTGGTTTACTGTTGCGGTGGTTGTACACCACTGGAAACCATGCAAAGGTCTCCGGACGCAATGGGGTTACATTAAAAACTTAGACTTTTAGGACCATGGACACACTGGCATAACTTACTGACTGTATGTATAGGAGTGTGTGTGTATATTTAATTGCAGGTCTGATTGTTTTCAACATGTGCACATCCATTGATCACTGTAAGAATGTGATTGCATGTGCAAATCTATACCTGTGCCATTAAGTGTGTGTGTGTGTGTGCCTGTGTGTGTTTGTGTGTGTGTGTGTTAGTTGTTCTTGTCATTGTCCTTAATGCCTTCATCAGACGTGCGAGGGGTGATCGAGAGAAATCGACAAGCAGGACTCTTTACCTGCCCTGATGTCTCCAGCCGGTAAGAAAGACCCGTTTCCGTGGCAACGTGGCCATAGTACTCCACTTACAAACCCCTGTTGACCTTTCACCTCTCCCTGCAACAAGGAATAGTGGGAGAAAAATGCCGTCCCGGTCCGGAGCAGAAACTCCGGGGTGGCTTTGAGGACATTCGTTTCGGCTGATGGGAGGGATGACAGTCGGATGGCCGTGGCGATGCGTTTGCATTAGGCTCATCCATTAGCCGCTGTAATCTCTGTTTGCTGGGTCAGAGGGCTGCTTTTGGTGTGTGTGTGTGTGTGTGTTGTGTGTGTGTGTGTGTGTGTGTGTGTGCGAGAGTGCGAGGGAGAGAGAGAGAAAGGCACTCAATGGAAGCATCAAGCTCCAGTGCTCTCTATTGGTGCATGTTTGCCACACAGTCAAATCGACTTCTCTACCCCGCTTGTCTTTTTATGCAGGTAGACTGCTGATCAAAAACTACAATGCTACAATGCTATGGGGCGGTAGTGGCGTAGTGGTTAAGGAACCCGGCTAGTGTGGCGTAGTGGTTAAGGAACCCGGCTAGTGTGGCGTCGTGGTTAAGGAACCCGACTAGTGTGGCGTCGTGGTTAAGGAACCCGGCTAGTGTGGCGTAGTGGTTAAGGAACCCGGCTAGTGTGGCGTAGTGGTTATAGAACCTGGCTAGTAGCCTGGAAAATTGTGGGTTCGAATCCTGGCTGCCACCGTTGTGCCCTTGAGCAAGGCACTTAACCCTAAGTTGCTCTAGGGAGACTGGCCCTGATGATAGTTAACAAATATGTAAGTCGCTTTGGATAAAAGCGTCTGCTAAATGCATAAATGTAAATGTTAATGCTTTAGAAACTCCCAGGATTTCTCTTGTTTTGGCTCAAAGACCCTGATCACAAACTATGGTGAATTTTCAGTCAAAGCAAACACTCTGAGCTACAGTTACCTCTTCAAACATGTCTTTGTCCTGTTATTGACTTTGTTTTACTTTTTCTGTTTTAAAGCCAAATCATGAACTGTTACAGTGTTACTAGATTTTGCTCTCATGTCATGTAATGGTTTATATGGTTACTATAATAGATAGAATAGAAAGATTGTTTGTGTGCAACTATCATGCATGACTGTGTGTGTGATTGCATGTGTGATGGTTAGGGGGTTTGTAGGGTACCCAGCAACACAATGCCCCCTGACCTTTGTCAGTGAAAGATGTTCTGCTGATTGAGGCATATCAGTGTATGTGCAGGCAAAAGGACTTGATTGAAAGGTCTCAATCGAAGGACACACACACACACGTGTATATCTGTAGTGATGCTAACCTGTGCATACACACATGCACACATACACACACAGAGAAGCCTAGTCAAACAGCGTAGACACTCACACACACATACACAAACAAACACACACATAAACACACACACACACACACCTTACACTCTCACGGTTTCTCACACCTGACACACATCTCTAACTAACTAACCCTGTGATGTAAAGATAGATGCATGGTACATGGGGATTCGCCTCTGAAAAGTCATTTAGCTTTTCAGTGATCTAAACACTACCTTCTGCATCCCCCCCCCCCACCCCACCCCCCCACGCATTTACACACTACTGCTTACCTACCCCCCCCCGCACCCCCCACTCCCCACCCCCAACCCTTTTTGTCTATTTACCCTGAGATGATGAAGAGAAAGAGGTAACCATATAATTAGGCTTGCATTACTTTGATTGTTTTCTTTGCAGATTAAGCCCCCTGTCAGAACACACGGTTTGAGAGGGGTTGAGGTCGTGCGCAATTGGATTGGAAGGGTGTGTGTGTGTGTGTGTGTGTGTGTGTGTGTGTGTGTGTGTGTGTGTGTGTGTGTGTGTGTGTGTGTATGAGAGGGTTGGGGTGGGGGTGCGCTCGCACTCTCAAGTCTGCGGATAATAGCCTGTAGCTCCCCTGCTGTGCACTAAGATTGTATTTCCACAAGACATAATTTTTGTTTACCGAGTGTTAATAATGGCTAATTAATGATCAGATGCGATGGCCTGGAACTCATCTCTCAGCTCTTAAGACAAGGAGGAGAAAGAGAGAGATAGAGATAGGGAGAGGGAGACAAGGAGAGAGAAAGAGGTAGAGAGAGGGGGATCAAGAGAGATAGAACGATAGAAATATACAGTAAAAGATCTACTAAATAGACTGAGAGAATAGAGGAAGAGAGATTGTGTGTTTTATCAACAAGGCCCTAAATTCAGAGCTACAGTCAGGGTAGTTACAAGGGTTGACCTCATAAAAGAAGGATAGAGAGAGAGATGAGAGGAGGTGGAGATTTTACGGAATGAGATGGGGAGCCTCCTGTGGTTACGTCCCGGAGAATCTTTAGCCACCAGCAATTACCGAACATTTAGCCGTGGAGGCGGTAGCCGTGGCGATGAATGCGTCGTCGTGACGATGGGCCTGCTGCGAGCGCCCAGCAGGGACCGGGGGACGTCTGTCTGAATGGCCACCGACCCGCTCATTTCACCTCCCGCCCCAAACACCGCTGCGCCACAGAGATGACCAGAGCACTGACCACCACTTAATCAGACTTTCAGTCACTTCAAGTGCACGCGCGCACACACACACACACACGTGTTCACACACATATGTGTATACACAGCTACCCACAACCACACACTGCACATGAGGGGCAGGTATTACACTGTAGTGTCTCAAACACACATTATTTGTATTAGTTTGTATTTCTTAAAGGATGTAAGATGGAGGCATAAGCCAAACACACACACACACATACACACACACACACACACACACACACACACACACTGTGTCTCTAACAGTTTGTTCCTTGCAGAGTGGTGCGGTGGGACAGCGAGAGTGATGTGTCCGCACTGGAGAGCTGCTTCGATGTGGTGATGTGTGCCGACTGGTAAGGTTCACCCTCACCTTTGACCTTCCAACTCTTGCACTCTCACATCTCAACAACACCCCCCCACACCCCCACCCCCCCTAGCTACTTCTCTGGCTCTTTCTACCTGCTGGTCACATCTTCAGCCAGTGTAAAAAGAAGTGGGGCGTCACGGTGTTATTGTTCCCCCGCAGCACACAGGACGGTTATCAGATGGTTCCTGTCTGCTGGACCCTGCTGGCAGCATTACTTCCTCTAGGATGCCTCCTCCGACAGGCTTGTCGCCTCCCTTTCTTTTTTCTTTTTTCTTTCTTTTTTTTTCTCGTTCACCCCCTTCTTTTTTTCAGAAATTGCCTCTTTTTCATGCTTGGCGTCCCAGCAAATGGATGACTTAGGCAAATTGCAAATAATTATGCCTGGGTGAGGAAAGACAGACGCTGAGTGAGGGAGAGAGAAGGGGAGAGATGCCAAGAGAGAGAGGGAGACAAGGGGAGGAGAGAGTGAGAGATGAAGGAAGGGGTTGAGATTGAAGGAGAGAGAGAGAAAGAGAGATAAAGAAAAGGGGTTGAGATTGAAGGAGAGAGAGAGAGAGAGATGAAGAAGAGGGGTTGAGATTAAAGGAGAGAGAGAGAGAGATAAAGAGAAAGGGTTAAGATTTAAGAGAGAGAGAGATGAAGAGAAGGGGTTGAGATTGAAGGAGAGAGAGAGAGATGAAGAGAAGGGGTTGAGATTGGAGAGAGAGATGAAGAGAAGGGGTTGAGAGTCTGTGTGTGTGTGAGAGTGAGAGAGCATCCCATAAGGAGACAGTCATCAAATGTAGAGTTCAGGAGTAGAGTAGAGTGCGTCGGGAGGCAAAAAAGGTGTGTGAGATGCAAAATCCCACAAAGTTGTCTTGGTGGATGTTTTTTAGGCTGCAGGATACGGAGAGAGAGATACAGAAAGAGAGAGAAAAAGAGAGGGAGAGAGGGAAAGAAAGGAAAAGAGAGAGAGGATCTGCTCTTGTAACCCCACAGCTTCCCTTTGCACACCAATCATGCCTGTCACTATGTGCAGTATGTCTGTTACTATGTTTCCACTCTTTTCCTTACACCTGTTCATATGTGTGTGTGTGAGTGTGTGGTGTGTGCGTGTGTGTGTGCGTGTGTGTGTGTGTGCGTGTGGTGGAGGGTCCTAGTAAATACATGTGAAGTGTTGGTGAAGGTGGGGCATAGTAGTGGTATGTTTTTGTGCGTATGCATTATTTATTGTGTGTGTGTGTGTGTGTGTCTGTGTGCATCTATACTTTTATGTATGTCTGAAAGTTTATTTGTGTGTGTTTGTGTGTGTGTGTATATGTGTATTTCCACTCGTTTGTGTAAGCTGTATAGATTTGTTCTTGTGTGTGTGTGTGTGTGTGTGTGTGTATGTGTGTGTGTACATGTGTGTATCTGTACTTTTATATATGTGTGAAAGTCTATTTGTGTGTGTGAATGTGTATTTCCACTTGTTTGTATAAACTGTATAGATTTGTGCTTGTGTGGGTGTGTGTGTGTGTGTGTGTGTGTGTGTGTGTGAGTGTATCGGTGCTTGTGTATGTAAGGGATAATGTATTGTCCACCGGTCATTATGTTAGGCATAACAGCTGCCGATGTGTCGTGCTGTTCTTCGCCCACGCCTCGTCCATTATTCCCCTGTATCAGGACACCTTAAAGGCCGTTATCCCGCTTGTCAGCCAGTTGCAGCTCGTATGTATAGACAATAAGCAAGCGTTTAAAACCTAAAAGAAATATGTGGTTCAGAACTGTTTTCTTTAGTTACTGACCAAGGTGAACTTGGTCAGTACAAGGTGAACAACTGATTCCATTATTGCTTGCAAGTTCAACTATTGTTTACTATGGTTGTTATAGTTACCATTCAAAAACGCACTGACATGGAACGGTAATGAAACTTTTTTTTGCCAGATCTACGTCATAAGTGTCCTGTTATCAGGGAATAATGGACAACCTATCAGCCAAAAAACGATATTTCATTTCTCCGGGTGATAAAGGAAAATATTTTCCAACAGGACAAACAAGACTTGGTCTTGATTCTTCCTGAAGTGAAATATTTTCTTATAATGACCAACGAACAATACATTATCCCGCTTATTATACAGCTACTTGCCAAATTAACGACACAAAATGTCACACAAACTTTTTAAAATTTAGTTTGATACTGTTTTGTGGTTTCCGCGGATAAAGTTTGCAATGCTACTTGAACTTGAGACATTCTTTAGAATGCAGCTGATCTCCTTTCACTTTCAACAAAGTTCCACTGTCATAAGTGAATGAACTCTACTCGCGGAATGATACGCAGATGTGAAGCAAAAAACCCGTTGCCAATGACAGTGGTCATTACAATCTCGCAGCGGTCATTATACAGAAATAACTGACCTCAGAACGCTGGGAAGGCCCATTCAAAGTGAATGGAACCTCCCGCAGCATTCTGGAGAGCCGTATAATAGGTGTGTATATTTGTGTGTATGTGGTATGTTGCAGCCATGTTCCTTGTATATACGGCGGGGCGAATGGTGCGTGCAGTGTGACATTATTATAATGGCAGGCAAATGGCATGTAATGTGCAGGTGAATAGAACAGCCATGCACCGGGAGAGGCATTTGAGCCGGTAATAGGGGTACTTTATGTTTCTCTCTGTGAGTGGGAGTCCACCCAGTTGTGTGAGTGTGTGTGTGTGTGTGTGTGTGTGTGTGAAAAAGAGAGTGAGATTACTGTGTATCAGTATATCTGTCTTTATGAGTGTATTTACGTGTGTATTTGTTCATGTCAGAGTGTGACACTTGCCAATTTGTGCATGTGTGAGTGTATTGTGAGTGTATATGTGAGTTTATGTATGTGTGTGTGTGTGTGTGTGTGCGTGTGTGTGATAGAGGGAGAGAGTGCGAGAGAGAGAGAGAGAGAGGATGACTCACGCAGCGGTTGTCCGTCCCCCCGTCGCCTCGTGCCGTAATTGCCCGTCGTCAGGGGAGCGATCGCTGGGCGATTAACGTGATCGCTACGGTGACGATCACCTGCTAAAAGGTCAACAGCTACACTTCTGCTGGCTTTAATTATAGTCTTTCAGGCAAATGGCCAAGCAGACAACCAGAGAGAGACAGAGACAGAGAGAGAGAGATGGAGTAAGAGAGAGAGAGAGATGGAAGGAGGCAGAGATAGATAGAGAGAAAGAGAGATGGAGATAGAGGAGAGAGAGAAAGATAAAAAAAAAAAAACAAATGAGGAAGACTGAGGATTATTATCCTTCTGAAAGTTTGTGGAAAGACAGAAAGAAAGAGACAGAGAGAGGAGGAAAGGGAGGAATGAGAGAGGAGGGGAGAGAGAGGTCATGGTGTGTGGAAGTGGTACTGACAGGCTAACAGACAGAGAGAGAGACAAATAAGAGTGAAGGAGAGTATGACCCACCCAAAACAGCACACACACACGAGTGGACAAAAGCAAGTATGTGGGAACACACTCTGGAAATGAAAAGTTATAGTGTGTGTGCGGTGTGTGAAAAAGAGAGTGTGACACTTGCCAATTTGTGCGTGTGTGAGTGTATTGTGAGTGTATATGTGAGTTTATGTATGTGTGTGTGTGTGCGCGGTGTGTGCGTGCATGTGTGTGCTAAATATAATTTTTTTTCCTTTAAAGTGGCACTATCCACTTAATGTACCTTAATTGAACGGGTTACGAGACATTGTGGTGGTTCTGTAACACTTTAGGGGTCGATTGGTGGTTGTTTTGACACCCTCTACCTTATCTTGGTGAAGATAGATACAATGCGAGAAAGAGGAAACGGCAGTGTTGTCAGATATCTACTCCTAAGCTGTAGGGGGAGCTCTGTAGAGAAAAATGCGAGCACAGACCCGGCACAAAC
>PYXC01002692.1:555000-577500 GCA_015244755.2 Tenualosa ilisha
TCCCAAAAGCTAACAAAATAAAACCAGCTGTTTAAAAGGAGATGATCTGCTGTTGTTCTGCTGGGTGTTTGTTTGTTTCAGGTTTTTTTTCACCGGTTACACACCACCCCCCAAACCCTGCCCCCCCCCAAATCTCTTTCACACACACACACACACACACACACACACACACATACATACACACCATTTAATTAAAACAATAAAATGATCAAAAATATGAAATAATATTTAAAGCCGAAGGATTTCAAAGAAACTTTGAACCGGCAGCTAATCCTCTTAGTACTAGGGGTCTGGCTGTGCCCGTTGCTCTGTAAAGTGTGGATGCCTTTCCAGCGCATTGATTGGATTAGGTTAGCTTTAATCGGCCTGTTTATTATCTCCCGTAATACCACAGAGGAATCAAATACAATGAAATAAATGCACACGGCCACTCTCCGCACCGGGTCACACACACACACACACACACACACACACACACACACTGCACACTCGCTCACTCTCTCGCTGGCTGGCAGCCGCCTTCTGCACAGAGAGATGGCACAGGTGGCCAGAGAGAGGACACACACACACACACACACACACACACACACACACACACACACACACACACACACACACAGAGCATTCACACACATACACTCGCATACACAGTGCATGTGTAGACAAAAACACTCATATATACCATATATACACGCATGTATTTTTACATATTAAACACACATGATACATTTGTTTAAATGTACACACACACAAAGAGAGAGAGAGATGAGGCATATGCACATACAAATAAGCAATGCAGCACACACACACACACACACACACACACACACACACAAAGAGTGAGATCAGGATCCCATTTAATGTTTTTTCACGTATGCCCATCTTATGCTGGGTTTTCTCAGTTGCTGCCATCGCCTGTGTTTATGGTGCCAAACCCTGCGTCTGTCGCATGCCACACCAGATGTGCAAATACTGCCCATGGATTCCCCTGCGTCTGGTAAACACATACAAATGATAATAAACACAACAATAAACACATGTCCAAACGCTTTCTCACACACACACACACACACACACACACACACACACATATTTAGAGACACATCATAGAAACATACTAAAATACACACACACACACACACACAGATATTTCATGTGCTGACCTTGGGGTTAGCGGACATCAGTGGCCTTCTTACTTCTCCAGCACTACGTGAGTCATTTCTGTCAACAGCAGGACATCTTTGCACTGCATACTTTCCCCAGAGCCTCATTGGCTTCAGGAAAAGAGAGAAGAGCCACAGAGAGTCAGAAGGTTTCTCTCCACATCTCCACACAAATGAGCTGCGTGTGGCCTTCAAAAAAACAAAACAAAACAAAAAAAAACTTGTACGTGTGTGTTTTTCGAGTGCCGTATTTACCTCGACACTTAATAGCGACGCCCACGCTTGAAAGCATCCAAACAAACGCGTGTAAAGTATCTCAATGCTTTTGGAGAGGCTTTCAAGCGCTTCAGTTTGAGCTCCGTGCCCCTGTGACGTTCGGCTGAGTTTCACGGCTCGCTGGCGACGCAGCGCGGCCCCGACCGCGGGGGGGGGGGGCCCGTCGTGGGGGTTGCCTCGGCTCATGACTGGCGACGCAGCGTGGCCCTGACCGTGGGGCCCGTCGTGGGGGTCGCCTCGGCTCACGACTGGCGACGCAGCGTGGCCCTGACCGCGGGGGGGGGGCCCATCATGGGGGTTGCCTCGGCTCACGACTGGCGACGCAGCGCGGCCCCGACCGCGTGGGGGCCCGTCGTGGGGGTTGCCTCGGCTCACGAGTGGCGACGCAGCGGGCCCTGACTGCAGGGCCCATCGTAGGGCTCACGACTGGCCAAGTTCTGGCGGCTGACTCGACTGCCTGTGGCTCACATGTACTGATGAGGAAAACACACACACACACACACACAACACACACACACACACAGCAGACACACTAAAAGCAGCAAAGGAAAAGCACTCATCTACACAGTGAATGGCAACACACACACACACACACACACAGACACACACAAACACACTCGTACAAAAAAGAATAGCAGTAAAGGCAAACACTCACCTACACATACACACACACACAAAAACACACTCACACAAAAAACAATAGCAGTAAAGACAAACACTCATCCACACATACACACACACACACACACACACAAACACACTGCTCAGAATTAACAGAATGTACTTGTCCACAGTGAAGTGCTCAGGGTTTGGTTGTGCGGCCTTCAAGTGCCTGGAGCACTGGTGGTGAAATCTATCCACTCTGTGTGTGTATGTGTGTGTCTGTGTTTCTGTGTGTGTGTGTGTGTGTGTGTGTGTGTGCGCGTGTGAGTGATGTTTACATTTGTAGAGGAGCCTGCTGGGGACTGTGTGCATTGTGATGTTAATATTGCACTGTTAAGTGCAGGCATTGTATGATGCGTGCTGCTGATGTCAATTGAGGTTTGTGTGTGTGTGTGTGTGTGTGTGTGTGTGTTTTTGAATTGTGTTTGGTGCTGCTAGAGTTGAAAAGCGGCGATATGCATCATTTCATTGCTGCCCTTGTAGATGTGTGGGTGGTTTATTGTGTATGTGTGTGTGTGTGTGCACATGAGTGCTTTGCTTTGCAGTTGTTCTGTGTTAATGTGTGTGTGTGTGTGTGTGTGTGTGTATTCTTTGCTTTTGTATTTGTCTGTGCTAATCAACACCAATGCCATGAGAACAACATACTGATGGACAAACGCTGTACTGTAATGTCCTAAAGAATAATCAAATGTGTGGACAGAAGTCTCTACTTACACGTGTGTTTATGTGTGTGTGTGTGTGTGTGTGTGTGTGTGCGTGTTTTCCCAGGGTACAGCGCTAGTGTTTGCCCCTCCACGAGGTGAGACACTGGCCCAGTTCCGTTCCCTGGCCGAGAAGGCAGGATTCCACGTGTGCCAGTACCTCAACTACGACCAGGAAGTGTGGGACGTCCACGTCAGGGTGAGACACACTACACTATACATGTCCAAACACTCATAGTTTTAAACATAAAAATGGTTTTAAATGACTGGAGTATTTTATGTCCGTTTTGTGTTGTGTTGTTTTGAATGAGTGCAGTACTCTTGCGTCAGGTGAAGCCTGTTCTATTGACTGAAATGAAGGCTAAATTGATGTAGCATGCATATGCACGTTGGGCAACCAGTGATGCTCCCTGCAGAGCCTCCCCATTAAAGGACAAGTTTGAGTTTTTACACTAAAAACCTTGTTTTATGATCATTTATGATGAAATTTTGACGAATGCCTCTGATTTTTCAGTTGCTGCGGTAGCTCTCCCATACCTACAGAATGGCTGCATAGGTGCACAGCTGCCATCTTTCCTAAAACTCATTAAGCTTTTGTTTGTAAAGACATGAAACTCACAGAGTGGCCAGTAATGTTCACAGATACACTGACACAAAAATCTTTGCAAAGTGTGACTTCTGTCATTACTTGTATTGTTTCAAAGTCTTGGGCGGAAGGATACGGGTGTGTGGAGTTTGAAAAAATAGGTCCACAATTGAGAATGAATGGTCAAAAACCTGTTGGAAACCATACAGTTTGCAGCGAATTTTGTGTCGGCATATCAGTGAACATCACTGACCACTCTGTGAGTTTCACGTTTTTACAAACGAAAGTTTCATGCTTTTCAGGAAAGATTGCAGTATTGCATCTATGCAGCCATTCTGTGGGGTGCGGTGTGGGGGGCTGCTGCAACAACCATTTGTCAAAATGCCAATCTTAATCATTGTATTTCATCTTAAACAATCGGAAAATAAGGCTTTAAGCGTCAAAAGCCAAACCTACCCTTTAAGCGTCAAAAGCCAAACCTACCCTTTAAGCGTCAAAAACCGAACCTACCCTTTAAGCGTCAAAAGCCAAACCTACCCTTTAAGCGTCAAAAACCGAACCTACCCTTTAAGCGTCAAAAGCCAAACCTACCCTTTAAGCGTCAAAAACCGAACCTACCCTTTAAGGTACCAGCAAGGTGGAAAGAGACAGGTGGAGCAGGAGTGCATGGCTACTTCTCCAGTTCTACCTGTCATGCATGGAAACACACACACACACACACACACACACACACACATAAACACACACACACACACGTGTGTTTACTCAAACAGTAATTTGCACAGTCTAGTGCATTTGTAAACCGAGAGAGAGAGAGACAGGGCGAGAGAGACAACGAGAGTGAGAGTACTCAGAAGAAGAGAAATGCAGAGTGGAGTTTTCCTCCTCCTCTTCCTCCCTCCGCATCCACTGTGTGATCCTTGTGCACCTGACATACAGCAGGCCTTTGTGTTCCACCTACAGGATTGTTGTGTTGTGTGTGTGTGTGTGTGTGTGTGTGTGTGTGTGTGTGTGTGTGTGTGTGTGTGTGTGTGTTGGGGAGGGGGGGGCAAAGAAGAACTCCTGTCCTGAACCTCCTGTACCTGTACCTTTGTGGAATGACACAGAAGTGTGTGTAAGTGAGTGTAAGTGTGTGTAAGTGAGTGTAAGTGTGTGTGTGTGTGTGTGTGTGTGTGTGTGTGTGTGTGTGTGGTGTACATGCTCTACATAAAAGGCATGTGTAGGTGGTCAGATAATGTCGACCACTTAAAACCACTAAAGCATTCTCTCCTACCCCCAACGCCACCTCTGTTCTCTCTCTCTCTCTCTCTCTCTCTCTCTCTCTCTCCTCTCTCTCTCTCTCTCTGTCGCTCTCACTCTCACTTACTGACACACACCACACACACACACACACACACACACACACACACACCACACACAGATGTTTTGGAGCAGCAGCTGTGTGTTTGATGGTGGTGTTAGCTGAAGTGGTCTCATCATATCTTAGAGTGATTAATTTCCCCTGCTTATCGCTTGATGAACACCCTGCCCCCCTGTGCCTGTTTTTGTGTGTGCGTGTGTGTGTGTGTGGTGTGTGTAAGAGAGAGAGAGAATGATATCATTTTGCCATGCAAAATGGTGTGTCTGTTGAAGTTCACTTCTATGTGTCTGGTGAAACAATATTGAGTCCTGTGGCTATAGATGCACAGTATGAGAGATTGTGTATGTATGAATGTATGAGTGTGTGTGTGTGTATGTGTGTGTGTGTGTGTGTCCCACCAGCAGTGATGAGCCGTTTGCCCACTAGAAGGCTCCCCCTTCCCCAAATCCTCCTCCTCGTCTCCATCCCGTCTCCGTGGTGATAGAGACAAGCCCCCCTCAGTAGTGGGCCGGTGCTGGGCCATCGTGTTATCCTCTTATCCTGTCACAGCACACTGTGGTGTGTGTGTGTGTGTGTGTGTGTCTGTCTGTGTGTGTGTGTGTGAGAGAGAGAGAGAGAGAGTGGTGTCCAGCAATGTGGTGTATGTGTAAGCAGTGTGCGTGTGTTTGTGGTACGTATGTGTGTTTGTGTGTGTGTGTGTGTGTGTGTGTGGCGTGTGGTGCAGCCAGCTGCTGAGGGGCTGGAGGGAGCCTGATAATGCCCCGCTTTGCCCCTCGTTGCCCCCCCCCCCCCCAAACACACACACACACACCCACACACACCCGCCCCCTCCAAATCCCCCCTCTCTGTCACCCGTCTTAATCTGGTTACTCAAACGCCTGGAGGGTGGGGTGGGGGTGGGGTGTGGTCATGAATTTTAATTTTCATGTACCACCCTACCCACACACACTACCACCTAGTGCATACACACACACACACACACACACACACACACACACACACACACACACTCGTATAGACAGACATGCCATGGAGAGAGTGAAAGGAAGATGTAGCTTTCCAGCTGCCTTCACTGTCTCATTCTCTCTCTCTCTCTCTCTCTCTCCCTCCCTCTTTCTCTCTCTCTCTCTCTGTCCCGTCCTCATTCTTTTTTTAGCTGTCCTCTCTTTTACTCTCTCTCTTTCTCCTGTCTCTCTCACTTTCTCTATTTCCTCATCGCTCCCTTCTTCCTCTCCACTCATCTTTCCAGTTGTGAGCTGTTCAGTTCATCCTTCGTTCCCTCGATCTTTTGCCCCTTTTTCTCTCCCGGGAGCTCAGAGAGGGAGAGGGATGAAAAACGAAAGTGTGTTGGTGCAAAGAGAGGGGGTAAGAGTGTGTGTGTGCAGGTGTGTGTGTGTGTGTGTGTGTGTGTGTGTGTAAGGGGAAAGTGGCAATAAGCGAAGTGGCTTGCATCTTGGCAGTGGTGTGATTAAGAAGCACGAGCCGCTTTAGCCAGCCACCCATGAACCTGATTACGCCGCCGGGATCAGGAGGAACAGCTTTACCTCTTCAACTTTTCACCTCTGTGCTCACTCGCTTTCTCACTCCTTCAATCCCTCTCTCTCTCTCTCTCACTCCCTCATTTTCTTCACCTCCATACTCCTCTCTCTCTCTCTCTATCTGTCTTTTCCTGTCATTCAGTCCTCTGGTTTCTCAGTCGTATTATTTAGTCTTTCTCTGCTTTCTTTCTTTCTTTCTTTCTTTCTTTCTTTCTGTCTTTCTTTCTCAGTAATTTCTTAGTAATCTGACACCTGACCACACACACACACACACACACACATTTTAGCATCCTCATACTGTGTCAGGCTACAGCATCTTCTGCACTTAGTCTGTATCTCTGTGTGTCTCAGAATTGTTTTGTTTTGTTTTGTTAAAAGGGATCCCTGGCCTGTGAGACATGTTGGTCTTAGAAGACTGATGTTGGCTTCAGCTACATAAGTGTGTTTGAAAACACTCCAAATGTTTTTATTCAAAGTTTAGAAAAATCCTGGCCCTCGTAAAACTGCCTCTGTTGTAAAAAGTGACATCACCTGGTTGAGCTAATCAAGGTCCAAGCAGCACATAGACACCATCAATATCAACCAGGTTATGTCACTTTTTACCCAGAAGGCATTGAGACATAAACGCAATGGCAGCTTAAAGTTTAAAAAAAAAAAGAATTAAGCAATAAAGCTTTTGAGTGTTTTTAAAAGCTATTGTCAGTCTTAGAAGGCCAACACGTCTCACCAGTCAGGGGTCCTAATGAGAGAAGGTGCATCTCCATCTCAACTTCACCAGTTATGCGGTGGTCACAGACACACTGCTCTTATTGAGGCCATGTGTTTCTTTATTGGGTTGTTTGAATCGGTTTGAATTGGCCTTCTTGATGGCAAGACTGTGGTGATGTTGCTCGTCCTCTCTCACTTTTCCCATTTCTGTCTCTGATTCTAAGATTTTCTTTTTTCCCCTCTCTCTTTTTTCCTCTCTCTTTCCCTTTCTCTTTCCCTCTCTCTTTCCTTCCCACCATCCTCTCTGGACCTCTCTCTCCTATCCCCCTCCCTCTCCGACAACCCCCTCACACACACACACACCCTTGGGGTGATTTGAATGTGAATGTGTGTGTGTGTGTGTGTGTGTGTGGGTCCCTGGTGCTGCTGGGGCTTAGAACTGGGCCGCTGGCCGCCCTGATTACCAGCCGGGTCACGGGTTCAACCTCCGGCCGCTCCTCCGACGAGTGGGGAGACGCAGATAACACCACATCAAGGGCAGGTGCAGGACTGTGTGTGTGTGTGCATGTGTCTGTGTGTGTGTGTGTGTGTGTGTGTCTCACGGTGTGTGTGCTAGGGAGGGTGGTTATCTTTCCCCCAAAAAGCACAGAAAGAGGGATCAGGAATGGGGTGGAAGAATACAGAGGAAGAGAGAACAGAGGGGAGCTGGAGGGGTGCGTCTGCGTGTGTGTGAGTGTGTGTGTGTGTGTGTGTGTGTGTGTGTGTGTGTGTGTGTGTGTGTGTGTGTGTGGTTGGGGTGTCTGGGGGTCTCTCTCTATCTCCAAAAACGAGTGGGCTCTTGGGTCTGTCTGATGGGGCATGTGGGGGGTGTGTGAGAGACAGAGAGAGAGAGTGGGCCCTTTGGTGTGTGTGATGGGGCATGTGTTGGTGTGTGTGTGTGTGTGTTGTGTGTGTGTGTGTGTGAGAGAGAGAGAGAGAGAAAGAGAGAGAGAGAGAGATGGGCTCTTGGGTGTGTGTGATGGGGCATGTAGGGTGTGTGTGTGTGTGAGAGAGAGAGAAGAAAGAGAGAGAGAGAGAGTGGGCTCTTGGGTGTGTGTGATGGGGCATGTGGCGTGGAGCCCTTGGAGTGGGTGTCAAGCCTCCGTTAATCCGTCTTGCTCTCACCGGGTCGGCTGCAACGCTCACAGCCTATCAGAGCAGTCTGTGACACACACACACACACACACACAAATACACATACACAGGAAGTGTTGTGACTAGCGGGGGGGGGCTAGCGGAGGAGTTTTGCGATAAACGCCGGTGTCAAGTGTGAGTGTGATCACACACTGAAGCTCCTGCTGTCTGCAGCGGCGATAACAGTTCACTCCACTCCCTACTCCTCCTCACCTCTGCTCTCTCTCTCTCTCTCTCGCTCTCTCGCTCTTTCTCTCTCGCTTCCTCTCTCTTCCATCTTTCTACCACTCTCTTTTTTCTCTGTTCCTTTTCCATCCCTCTCTCCCACTCTCTGTCCTCTGCATTTTCCATGTGCATTCTTCTTTTCTCTCTCTCCATCTTTCCCAGCTCTCTCTCTCTCTCTCTCTGTCTTTTCTTCCTTCTCATCCTTTTTACTTCTTTCCATCTATGCCCATGTCTGTTCCCATTTAGACATTTCAGCAATGCTGTGCTACTCTGGGAACATTGTGTGTGTGTGTGTGTGTGTGTGTGTGTGTGTGTGTGTGTGGTGTGTGTGTGTGTTTGTGTGTGTTTTGTGTGTGTGTGTGTGGTGTGTGTGTGTGTGTGTGTGTGTGTGTGTGTGTGTGTGTGTGTGTGTTTGTGTGTTGTGTGCTGTGTTGCTCTGAGAAGCTTGGAATCCTTTTGGCCAGGGACCCACATCGCCACGTCTCTCTCTGTCTTGCATGTGGGTCTCAGGTGGTCTGACCAGGGCGCATGGACAGGGGGCACAACCACAAGGCTCCTAGGCCTGTGGCACAGTAGGGTGCATTTCTGTCGAGACGGGTGGGGCTGTTGCTTTCTATTGTGGCATTCCGGTGCTATGTGGCTTGTAAGACCTGAACAAGAAACATAACTTTGCTTTTTTTGATTTTACAATATGGAGATTCTGCACGTTACCGCTTACTGCTAGTGCCAGAGTGAGTACTTTAAGGGCCATTAGTGTATTATATTACATTTACATTACATTTACATTTAGGCATTTAGCAGACGCTTTTATCCAAAGCGACTTACAAAAGAGGATAATATTCAAACTACAACACAATGAAAGAAACTAACAAAGAGTGCATATTGCCAACATAAAAACTGCACTATTTTAAGTTGAAAGTGCAATAGTGTGATAAAAAGTGCAGTATAAAAGAGAAATTGAGTATAAGATGTTAAGTGCATTCTCGAAAATTTAAGCCAGGAGATATTCTTGGAAGAGCTGGGTCTTTAAGCTCTTTAAGAATATCTCCTGGCTTACATTTTTGAGATATTACATGGTAGACTGATATTATAGGGAAGTCAAACCAAAGATGCTTCTTTCACTTATGTTTGATTGATGTGTGTTAGTGTGTTTGTGCGCTGTGCGTGTGTCTGTGTGTGTGCGCGCACATGTGTGTGTATCAGTTTGTTTGTACTCTGTGTGTGTGTGTGCGTATGTGTCAGTGTGTTTGTGCTTTGTGTTTGTGTTTTTGTGTGTGTGTGCCAGTGTGTTTGTGCTCTGTACATGTGTGCACATGTGTCAGTGTGTTTATGTTCCGTGTGTGTGTGTGTGTGCGTGTGTGTGTGTGTGTGTTTCAGGGTGTGCTAAGCGTACTCTAATCTGTGCTCCAGATGCAGACAGAAGAGAAGGACTTGTATGATGAGAACATCCACTACCCACTCCTCCTGACGCTCACCCAGGGGTGTGGATCGATCCTCTCGCTCTGAGGTCGGGGGTGCAAAGTTCGTCCCATGCCACCTCTCACCTGCCAACCGAACCCCAGCCCGAACCATGCCACCTCTACGGCCACCACCTCCACGCCAGCTGTGCCAGTCTGTGTCCTGATACCTCCATGGAAATATGGGTGCCAGGGCACCCGTTTGCATTGACTCTGAAACCTTCACCTGCAGTGTATACTACAGTGGGGGTAAAGACACCTGAGTCCAAATTGTTTCTACTTTTCATTGTTATGAAACAAAGGCAACATTTTATCTTGATAGCCAATCTCAACACACCGCCTTTGTAAGTAAGACAGTTTATAATCTGACATTCACAAACAATGAACACTTTATTTAAAGGGGTCGACATAACGGTGACACAAGCCTGTTATAAACATGACGTGACACGTATCACGAACGTTAACGACACTTCACGGATGTTTATGACTGTTGTTATTAAGGGTCATTGGGTTTTTGTAAGGTCTGCATCTCAAAGTCTGCGTTTCAAAAACCAAATGAAATTTAATGACAAAGAATTAAGTGTCATTAATATTCATGAGATGTGTCATGTCATGTTTCTAACAGGCTCATGTCACCCTTATATAGACCCCTTCAAATAAAGTGTTACCATCCTGTGCATGTTAGGATCAATCTGTTAATCTGGTAATCCTCATCCCGATCCTAGTCTTACTTTAAGACTGGTCTTCACGTCATACCTCACACAAACACATAGACTAACCATCACACACAAAACTCAATCCAGCTCAGGAACTTGCTGTGTTCCTGTTAGTTAATAAGAAAAAAATGTATAATATTGGCTATTAAAATAAAATGGGACTGAGCTGTCAGACGTATTAGCGGGTGTAAGTAATTAGGCGTCAGCCATCTCACTCTATTGTGTGTTGTTGAGCTGTTTATTTTTGGGTAAACCACAAGAAGTGTATATAGTGTTTGTAGATTAGCGTAGAAGTGTTGAGAAGTGGAGTGTTGAACTTGTGAAACAACACAAGCAGGCAACACTGTGCAGGGACTGAAAGAGAAGACATCCTTCTCTGTAGTGCCATTATAATGATGGAGTGTGTGTGTGTGTGTGTGTGCTTATGTGTGTGTACACCTGTGTGCATGTGTGTGCATGTGTATGTATGTGTGTGTGTGTGTGTGCGTGCGTGCGTGTGTACACACCTGTGTGCATGTGTGTGTATGTGTGTGTTTATGTGTGTGTGTGTATGTGTGTACGTGTGTGCACACCTGTGTGCATGTGTGTGTATGTGTGTGTTTATGTGTGTGTGTATGTGTGGACACCTGTGTACATGTGTGTGTTTATGTGTGTGTGTGTGTACGTGTGTGCACACCTGTGTGCACGTGTGTGTATGTGTGTGTGTGTGTACGTGTGTGCACACCTGTGTACATGTGTGTGTATGTGTGTGTGCGTGCATACGTGTGTATGTGTGTACGCACATGTGTGTGTTGTTTTCTGTTTGTTGGTAAGAGGGCTCCGGCTGGGCACTGTGGACCTCAAAAGTTTTCATCGGTTTTGTTTTGACCAGATGCATTTTCTCTCACTGTGCTCTTCTTGTCTGTGAGTCCTGTTAAAGGTGTGTTCAGGACAACGTGCAGAATCAAAGGGATGTGGAAACTCTCCCTTCCGCCACAGATCTACAACACACACACACACACACACACTCACACACACACACATTCTCCCAGCGTTTTCAGCAATGAACTGAAAGGAGAGTTTAGGATAGCTTAAAAGCATCAGAAGCATCATGTCAGCTGGAAAGGACCAGTGCTCATGTCCCTGGTGTTTGAGAAGCGGAGCGAGTGCGGTAGCGGTCGTCAGGGAGCCAGTGGGCCGACCCCGTCCTGCCTCCACGGCGCTCTCCAAGGCTTTTAGAGTCTCTCTGGCCTGTGCTGTGTAAGAAAACCCAGCACTGATTGTGTGCTTCACTGTGACCCGGGAGCCATTTGCTCACACGCCCATAAAAATACATGAGAAACACACACACACACACACACACACACACACTCACACACAGCAAGATTTGTTTTCTTGTTACAAAGCAAGAGCCAAACGCTGGGAGGAAACATTAGCCACTCCACAAATCACTATTGTCCCACCACTGCAGTGTGTGTGTGTGTGTGTGTGTGTGCACGCGTGCGTGCTAAAAACATGCCTACCAGTACAACCCAGCCCTGTCTTCACTGTTGTATCCCATTGTGTTAAAATGCACCTCAGTGGTCACACAGATTACCGTATATATTTTTTTGCAGAGTGTGTATCTCTCAAGTCAGACGGGACAGGAGACAAAATGACATTTTTAATGGTTATTATTATTATTATTGATGATGATGATGATGATGATTATTATTATTAGATAAAACATTTACTTCTACAAATATACTGTGTATCCATGCGCACACAGGCCTGGCTAGCAAAACTGTACTGTACCTCAAGTGTTCTGATGAGAGATGTTTATGATGATCTGCCCCTCCACTGTGTTCTGTTCTGTTCTGTTCTCTCCCTCTCTCTCTCTCCTCTCTCCCTCTCTCTCTCTCTCTCTCTCTCTCTCTCCTCTCTCCCCTCCCCCCTCTCTCATATGCACCCCATATCTAACCCTTTGAAGACCTCAGTCACTGTTTGTGTACAGCAGCACTTCACCTGCTCCCATCAGTGTTAAAGCTGCTTACTGTGCCACCATAGGGCTGCCACCTCAGCACCTCACGCACTGTGTTGGTTATTGATTATTTTGGTTTCTTTTTCCTTTCTTTCTTTCTTTTTTTTTTTGGGGGGGGGGGGGGGGTGTTAATTTCCTGAAAGTGATGATGCATCTGGTTGTTGTGTTTAGACTAAAATAAAGTGCTATTTGAACTCCACCTCAGAGGAAATGTTTTTAATCTGATGTGCTGTTGTCCTGTTATTCAATCAAACTTCTCTAAAAATGTATGTTCTCAAAGACTCTCTGAGACTCTTAGATTGAAATATCTCACATGTCCAGTCTCAGCATTCACCTGCATTTTCTCAACTGAACTGAAATGAATCTCATCAAACGTGAGAGTACATCACTGAACTTCACTAGGTAGAATTGCTGGTGTGGTTGCCATGGAGTTTGTTTCGTTTGAGTGGGCCAAAATCCACTGAGCCCAAACCCAGTGTCCGATTCCTCCCCAGAGTCAGGTGCATTATGGGTAAAGGCATGAGACAGTCCTAGGTTTACACTCTAGCAGTTGCATATTCACATGCTGTGAAATGTGTCAAAGACATTGTCGTGTGCCATAATTCATGGTGCCTGGCTCTGAAACCCAGTTGCTTTGCATTATGGAGTGGTCAGGCTTTCAGGGACCTTGTTCCCTGCCCTGGGCTGGGCCCCACATTCCCTCGCTTTCTCCCTCTCTCCCCTCTGCTTCCTCTCTCTGTTCTCTCTCTCTCTCTTCCCGTTTTGCTCTCTCTCCCCCTTTCTCTTTCCCGCTGTCCCCTCTGCTTCCTCTCTCTCCCCTCTCCTTCCTTCTCTTTCTGTCTCTCTCCCCTCTGTTCTCTCTCTCTTCCCTTTTTTGCTCTCTTTCTCTCTCTCCCTCTGTCCCTTGTGAATGAAAAATGCAAGCTAAGAGAGTGTGTCTGTATGCAGGCTAGGCCCCTAGACCCTATTTCAGCCTTACTATGCACCACTACTGCCATCACCCCACTCTGACAGAGAGAGAGAGACCCTGTAGAGGGCAGAGGAGGGGAGAGGGAGAGGTCGAGAAGAGGAGGTTGGTGGGGGGGCTTTGGAGATCCACATCTCCGCAGACTCATCTAACCCAGGGGGCTGGACGGGGCCGATCCGAGAGAGGGGAGAGGAGGACACAGAGAAAGAGTGCAGAGCAAGGGAAAAAAAAGGGAGGAGGAGAAGGGTGGAGAGAGGGGGTGAAAATGAGTGCCCAGCAACTGCTCCCCCTCCTTCCCACTCAGCGCACACACACACACACACACACAGACACGCTTTTGATATTTTAAAAAGGGCCTGTTCTCTCCTCCCCTTCCTTCAGCGAGCAAGAGAGAGAGAGAGAGGGTGGGGGGGATGAGAAGGGCAGAGGGAGTGGTGGGGGGGGGCATACAGAAAGAGAGAGGGAAGTGGAAAGGGGGGGAGGGGCGTAGAGAGAGAAAGAGAAAGCTGGGGTGAGTTGGAAGAGGGGATGGGGGGGGTGAGTGGGTAGGGGGGCTCAATGCTGCTCTATCCAAGAGCCCATTAACTTGACCACTTGGCCTTTGCACACAAAGGCAGGGCCTCCCCTGTCCCTCCTTCCCAATTATGTCCGATTAGGCTCACTGCGCCATGTCAAGATGCAGAGGGAGGGACAGAGGCCTGCTCAGCCAACTACACACACCCACACAGGGAGGGGGAGAGATAGGCATCTGTTTTGGGTTGTGTGTGTGTGTGTGTGTGTGTGTGTGTGTGTTTGTGTTTGTGTGTTATGTTGCATAAAGACAGGGTGGTGGTGGTTTGGGGTTTGGGGAGGATGCATTTGGCTGTGGTGAAGGCGTGTGCGTGTATGTGTGTGTGAATGTGTGTGTGTTTGTTGTTGGTGGGGTGGGGGGTGTTCTGAAATCGTCATTATCATTTGAACTGAGAATAAGAGCAGCTGGTCACTGACATGGTCCCAGTTTTCTCCTAGTCAAGCGCGTGCTGAACCTAAAAAAAACACACACACACATACACACAAACAGACGCAGGTGAGCAGTCACAGATGCCATGTTTTTGTTGTTGTTGTTGTTTGTGGTGGTGGTGGTGGTGTGTGTGTGTGTGTGTGTGTGTGTGTGTGATTGGCTAGTCAGTATGCACTGCAGGGAGTTGCTGGGTGCTTTGTTGCTGCCTTGGCAAGTGAGCAGGCAAAGGCCTGGTGAAATGCCACACACTCGTCCTAGGCCAGGTAGGCTCAGGTGACACATCAGATGCCCATACACTCAATTACTCCCATACACACACACACCCTCTCTCTTTTTCGCTCTCTTTCTTTCTCTCTTTCTCTTTCTCTTTCTCTCTCTCTCTCACACACACACACACTCACACACTTGATCTCACCCAATTTTTCTCACTCCCTCTCACATAAACACACTTTGTCTCTCATTGACACACAAAACCCATTTCCAACATTTTCTCTCTCTCTCTCTCTCTCTCTCACACACACACACACACACACATTTGATCTCATCCAATCTTTCCCAATCCCTCACATAAACACACTTTGACACACAAAACCCCTTCCTTTCTCTCTCTCTCTCTCACATACACACACACACACACACACTCACACACCACAAAATCCCTTCACACACTCACACACCACAAACACTCCCTTCACTTTCTGTTATGTGCTGTGGCCATTTGTCTCCTCCGTCTCTCCGCTCCGCTCTTTGCTTTATTTTGACACGTGCTGTATGCGCCTCTGGACCTCTCTCATACTGTCTTTCTTCTCTCTCTTTCTCCTCCATTTTTCTCCTCTCTTCTCTGTCACACACACACACACACACACACACACAAACACACTTCCCCACTCAGTATATCATACACCCATAATACTGTGAGCAGCGAGAGAGGTGCTGTAGATATACTAAGGGAGTCAGAGCTGCTGCTCACAATTTAGCCCAAACCCCCTTCCCTATAGATTCCGTTAAAGTCGAGTCCTCTTGGAGAGTGTGTGTATGTGTGCATGCGTGTGTGTGTGTGTGTGTGTGCATGTGTGTGTGTATTAACGGCTAACACTCATCGTTGCACCTGCACAGACTTTGTAATTGTGGCTTGTTACAGAACAGGTCTGTTGAGTGAGTGCAGAGCGCTTGTGTTCCCAAAGGATTAGGAGCCATTTTATAAGTACAGGCTAATAGGCTAGAATTAAAACACTGCACTGTGTTGAGTATTACCTTATTATGTTATTATGTTACAGTGCATTCCTTGAGTTTCTGTGGAACCAGAGCCGGTGTTGATGTGTTAACACAATAAGCTAAAAATAGGTGTAACGCGATGTTTAACGTCATTAACAGACTGACTCATTTTTCTGCTGTTGTCTTTTTCGTTTGTTGTCCTTGCTGTTGTCAAGTGTTGTGCGTGGGTTGGACCCAAAGAGATGTACTTAGCAGACAGCATCTGCCTTTGAGCCAGCGGGCTCGGAAAATGGGCCAGCATTAGTGAATTTGGACCGGAAAATGGCCACCATGAGTCGATGTTTGGCAACCAATGAGGCACACCACTCAGGCTTCTTCGCTGTTTCGTTCGGCCTGACGCCGTTCCCTCCCTTCCTACCTACCTCCAACACTTGTCCTTGAAGCAGTAAAAACGAAAAAAAAAAAAAAGAAAGAAAAAAAAACCTCCCTCCATCTCCCTGCCACCCCTATGTTTCTTTTTCTCTTTTTTTGGATAGGGGCTTGAGCAAAGTGATTTTGAAATGCTTTTAGTGATCCTCTTTGGCTGAGGGAGTGGATTTAATTTCTTACTCCCTCAAGCCAGCAGAAACAGCTAACCGAAACCCCCCCACCCACCCACACACACACACACACACACACACACACACACACACACACACACACACTTACCAGCCCCCTCATCTTATTTGTGCCACAGCTTTTTATTTCTTTCATTTTGCTCCTTACTCCATCCATCATTTGGGCAGCAGCGTCTTACCTTCCTTGCCGTTCCCCTCTTCGGCCATCTTGGCCCTGAGAGAGCATTTTAATGTGAAAGGACTTTGACGGTTAAGCTGCCAGCATGGGAGTGAGCAACCGGTTTAAAAAAAAAAAAAAAAACGGGGTCTCCTCCCCGTCCGCCAACCTCGCCACCTCCATGTACAAGTCGAGCCTGCCACTCGTTCAGCACCTGGCTCCATCCTGAAGAGCGGACCACGTTACCCTTTCCAACACGCTTTAATACCTTGTGAGTGTCAGTAGGTGAATATGAAAGGCTCGGTAAATTAAAAGACAAATTTCAAGCATTGTTTTGTGATTGGTGTTTTGTTTTTGTTTGTTTTTGTTTTTGTTTTTTGTTTGGTTACTAGGCTGAGGCCAAATGCACTTCTTCTGCCAACCACAAGCTGGCTCCTATATGCCTGCAAATGGACTTGAGTTTTTGAGACCAAAATGCCAAGAGCATAACCCATATAAACAGAAAAGTATTCAATCCAATTTAGGAAGCCAGAAAGCTAATGCAGCAAACCACACATCAACTGCAGTTTCTGACCCAACCTAACAGTCTGCAGGCTCTTCTCTCCCCATCCTCATCATTCCTGATCCTAACCTCCTTTATTCTTCTCATCCTCCAACCTTTTCCCTGTGCACGCAACAAACATAACGTCAAGGATATAGCAAATGTTCGGTTCATTTTCCAGATCCCATGGACCACGAATTCTCGTTTCACAGATCTAATGAAGTGCTACATTGGAGGAAGTGCAGAAGGAAACCCTGCGTGAGAAAATGCACATAGCATTAGATTGTGTCAGTTCTGTCAGCTGCCTGCATGGCCAATGTGTGATGTGTGAAACCAAAGTTCATGTGTCACTGACAGCTACTATGCTAACTAGCATCTCTACCTAGGCTAAATTAGCTTGGTTCCCAGGTCTCTGAAGAGGCCTACTGTTCTTCTCCCAGTATGGCAGCCTGCTCTCATCATCAGAAGTGCTCCAGGAATCTAGGCCTCTCCATCAATCCGGACAGACGGACGGGGGTCCGACCCGGCTCTCATGCTAAACCTCAGGAACCGGAGCTCGTCGCTAAGCTGCTGAAGTGGAACTAGCTAATGACTAAGCACTTGTTTGTGAGGGTTGATTGGGAGGCCTGAGGCTGGGGAACGTTGATTTAGTATTCAATCTGAATGATTAGTGCACTCCCAGGTCAGCGGGCCGCTCTCCAGATCGCCAGGCGTCCTCTGAGAACGGAACACACAAAGACAGTTCTGAGACTGGAGTCAGCTGTTTTACCGGACTTTCAATTACAGTTATTTCACAGGACTTTTGATTGTAAATACAGCAATTGCAATTCTTCAAAGCAAAAGCAGATTAAATATGTTTCTAATTCTTAAAAAAACATAACAATTGTTTTATGTAATTCAATGTCTGAATGAGTATGAGAGTCATATGGGTGTAAAGTGACATTTCACCAAATGTACAGGAGAACCACAACAAAAAACGAATTTTTTCCCCTTTCATTTAATGGTTTCACCTTATAAATATTAGCACATCTGTCTACCATTATAGCATGTGTGCCGTGTGTGGGAACACCTTCCTGTTTGCCGTGTTTGTGCTTATGGCCTTTTGGATTAGAGGGTGCAGTGTTTTGGTCAGTTGTTTGGTTTTTCATTACAGTAATATCCTACATTTAGAATCAGAATTTATTCACATTATTTGTTGCATTTCTTAAAAATGTGATGAGGAAATTCTACATACTCAGAGATATATCCATTAAAAAAAGAAACAAGACATAAAAAGCTTATTGTTTATTTTTAACATGTTTAATAATAGGTATAAATTGGTCTTCATTGTCCTTAAAAATGGGAACTGCATTTAATAATGCTTTGGTGTGTGTGGGTGTGTTTTGACTGTTGCTTTGAGTGTTGGTGTGTGTGTATGAGTGTGTGTGTGCGTGCATAAATGTTCTTGAGCATGTGTGCTTGTAGTCTGTGTTAAGAGGGTCTTCACCCTCCTTGTCTACTGTGTTTGTGTTCCTGGCTGCTTGGGTCCAAACGGCTTCATTGTCTAGAGTCTGGTGCCATCGAGTCCTTGGACCCTGCCTTCCTGCGGTCACCCTGGTAACCAGAGCAAAAAGCCTCCTCCATTCACATCTTATTGAGGACCTGCGATTGGTCAACGAGCCTTTTCCTGTTACAAGGGGCCTGTTAGGGACCGAGAGGGTCACTCTCTTTCTCTTAAGGTCAATGAGCCAATGCTGTGTGTGACTATGTGTGTGTGTGCGTGTGTGTGTGTGTATATACACCTATCTATTTATGTGTAGGGGTGTACTCTTGGCAAACACATACACTGTGATGTGGTGTGAACAGCTCTCCATAGTGCAAATGATAATGTATGTAAATCAATCAATACAGTTATCAGCAGAGAAAAGTGCTGCTGTCATCAGTTCATGGGCACTGGAATCTCTATTACTGAAGAAAAGCTTCATTTGTGCATTTGAGCTGAGCTGACTTGTTTCCAATAAGGTCATGTTTCTCTCTGATGACAGGCTAACACAACACTACATTACCAAGGTTAACCAAGCACAACTTGAGTGTGTGTGTGTGTGTGTGTGTGTGTGTGTGTGTGTGTGTGTTGACTCCTCTCTCTCTGTTTTTCTCCTGAACGGATGAACTTTAGCCTCCAGCCCTGTTTGGCACTAACTGAGCTATTTTAAACTCAAAAACATGTTCACAGGAGTCAACACCCTTGAGTGTGTACAAGCTAGGAAGATGTTGACACTGCTGTGTGTAAAACAGTGCGTGTGTGTGTGTGTGTGTGAGGGAGAGAGTGAGAGAGAGAGAGAAGGATAGAGAGAGAGAGAGAGTATGTGTCTGTGTATGTATGTGTGTGTGTGTGCATGTGAAACAGTGTGTGTGTGTGTGTGTGAAACAGCGTATGTGCATGTGTGTGTGTGTGTTTGTGTGTGTGTGTTTGTGAAACAGTGTGTGTGTGTGTCTGAGAGAGAGAGAGAGAGAGAAAGGGATAGAGAAAGAGAGTATCTGTCTGTGTATGTATGTGTGTGCGTGTGTGTGTGAGTGTATGTGCATATGTGTGTGTGTGTGTGTGTGTGTGTGTGTGTGTGTGTGTGTGTGTGTTTGTGAAACAGTGTGTGTGTGTGTGTTGTTTGTGTTCTCTAGCCTATAGCCATGCTAGGGCTCTTAACCACAGCATTGTTCCAAGTCGTCGCCTGTGGACTTGGCATAATTCAGCTAGTTTTGAAGGAACTCTTGTGTTTGGCATTTGGCATCTGCTGTGGGTTTTGAATGAATGAGTGAGTGACTGTGTTGTAGCCTAAGGAAGCATAGGCTAAATCAACCAACATAAGAGCACTACACATCACCCCCCAACTCCCAATCCACATTTTAGCTAAATGCATAGAATTTATTTATATATTAATTTATTTCTATCTATCTATCTATCTATCTATCTATCTATCTATCTATCTATCTATCTATCTATCTATCTGTCTGTCTATCTATCTGCTGTTTTTTGCCCTTTTTTTATTTTTGTTTATTTATTTCCTCATTCCATCATTACTGTATTTGTTTAGTGGTGCACTGGCATCATGTTTATTAAATAGCCATTTGATGTGGTTAATTGGGCTCCTGGGGTTCCACTCATTTACTCTGTACACACAGTCAACACAAAGGAAAAGTCCAAACTAATGCAACAACATGGGTAGGGGAGCTAGAGAGGTTTTATACGCAAGGGCCCTGTGTGTGTGTGTGTGTGTGTGTGTGTGTGTGTGTGTGTGTGTGTGTCTGTGTGTGTGTGTGTATGTGCGTGTGTGCGTGTCTGTGTGTGTGTGTGTGTGTGTGTGTGTGTGTGTGTGTGTGCGTGCGTGTCTGTGTGTGTGTGTGTGTGTGTGTGTGTGTGTGTGTGTGTGTGTGTGTGTGTGAAAATTTGCACTTAAAAGAGTCCTTACAAGACACACTGATTTAAAAAAAAGCATTCCAATATGAGAAGCGCATGGGAGGGGTGTGTGTGCGTGTCATGGCAGGGGTGTGTATACGCGTGACCAGACTGAAGTTGAAAAACATGCCCTTTTGTAATTAATAGGTGTTTAACATGGTAACCAGACACCTGAAATTTCTGACAAAGACCTCATATCCCACATATTATAAATCAGCTTGTTTAAAGTTGGTGACTTTCAGTTTGCAGTATTATTTTTAAATGCCTCATAAATGACATCAGAATTAAGACTATATAAGACTATAATTTCATACATTCATTGCTTAGCTGAATCGCCACAATTACGTGCATATATTTCAGAGCACAGTACTGCTATGCAAGATTGCCTTGCACTCTTGTACTTTGTCCGTGCCTCACGGCCATTTTATTTGTTTATTTGAACGGAGAGGAAATCGCTCTGTTTTATAAACCCTTGCTGCCCTCCCAAACGGCTGAAATGAAAGACAGAAGGTTGGTGAAGGTTGAGTGGTGGTGGTGAGGGGTTGGGGGGGGGTTAACTACAATTACATCTGACACCCCACCAACCCCACTGGTGACTCCCCCCACCCTTCCATCAAAGCAAACGCTCATAAGGAAATGTCAAGCTCCGCACGACAACAATCCAAACGTCCGGCAGCGTTTCATGAACCTGGACTGCTACTGTACAAACACCCAGTGCACTCCAGTTCTGGGAAACATTTCTCCTTTTTAGTTAGTTCCCTCTTTTTGAACTTCCTCCCAGACAACTTGTGGATTTCCTGTTGCAGGGCAGGTTCTAAAGGTTCTATTTCCTGTTTAGGAGCTGGACACGACTGAACGAGGGCCCTCGGGTCCTTCGCCAAAGCTGGCTGTACAGCTGCCTGTCAACACCGGCTGCTCCCAACACTGTTAGGTCATTCCCAGGACACTGATGGTGGGTTTGTGGGGCAAAATGTATTTATTTCAGATTCAGCTGGGCCACCTGGAAGAGCAACAATAGACTCTGTGGATGTTGACAACATCAATGCCAAACAGCAGCCCTGGTAACTTTGCCACGCACACACGCGCACAGACACACACACACACACATACACACACACACACACGGGGGCAAGTGTAAAGCATTGAGAAAGGAAACCCCCCCCTTCCCGTGTCCAACACACACAGAGGCTACAGAGTTTGGTGTTTGGCTTGGGACAAAAACAATATTTTTTTCAGAAACTGGTTCAACATGGCTGGAAAAATCTGGCTCAGAAAACAGTTTAATTAAGAATTGCCTCAAACTTCTGAAAAAGGAAGGTCTAGCCAACGTCTAGCCAAAAGTGACAGAGGGAACAGCATGATGATGGCTAGCTCAGGATGAACACGTGTTTGTCAGTTTGATTCTTTTTTGAAAGGCTCTCATCCACACCATCATCATCCGGACCCAGGAAGTGGTTTGGAGGCAGGGGGGTGTGTGCTGTGGCGTCTCTTTCCAATGGTGCCAGGTGTGCATTTGTTCTCTCAAAGGCCTCATCCACACAGTTCGGCATGCCACACACATGTACATGGGTCCCATGCCAACACAGGTCTGTGCTGCCTGAGATGGCATCAATTCAAACATGGAAACACCCATTGCTTTTGCTCTGGGGAGAAGTTTTGCAGCTTAGGTACGGACTGACTTACTTTGCAACACCCTTCACACACACACACACACACACACACACACACACACACACACACACACAAGGCATATGCATACCTTAGTAACCTCTTGCACACTTCTCCATACACAGTCATTTGAGCGCTCTTAACATTAACCATACACACACACACACACACACACATTTCACCCTGTCTCCACAATGATTTGGATTCAATCAGTATAAGGAAGTGAACAAACAAGAAAGAGACAGAGAGAGAGGGAGGAAAAAAATGGCGGAAATGCTGCTGGCTCTCAGCTGGGTAAGCTCAGAGGAACGTCAAGGGCCTTTTGTCAGAGAAAAATCAA
>PYXC01002692.1:580000-595000 GCA_015244755.2 Tenualosa ilisha
TCCCTCTCTCTCTCTCTCTCTCTCGCGCTTTCTCTCTCTTTCCCTCTCTGCCCCCTCCTGTCTCTGTGTATCTCTGCAGTCTGTGGTGGGGGTAATTCAGATGTCAGTGCGGGGCTGTTCTCTCATCAGGCGCGGCAGCGCTCTCCTCTGCTGTCATTGTTCCCTTTGTTCCCCTGGCCGCTCGCTTATCGAGCGGGACATCGCCGAGCGCCGCCGCTAACGCTGTCGCCAAAACGAGAACGAGAGATAGCAGCGAGCAGGAGGAGGAGGAGGAGGAGGAGGAGGAGGAGGAGAAGAGAAGAGGAGAGGAGAAGAGAGAAAGAAATGACACATTTTCAGAGGCGTCCTCTGTGTTGTTGCTCCCTCCCCTCCACTACCCTCCGCCAGCGCTCCTTACACTATCCCGCTTCACTCCCCTTCCCTCCGCCTCTCCACACACACACACACACACACACACACACACACACACACACCCTGGTTCACCCCACTCGAGTGGTTGTCATCTCACCTCGCTATGGTGACAGTTCCTACTGCCGAGAGCCCCAGCGGGAGGCGAGTGTCGTTACCTGACGCCTTGACCGATGGAGATGTGTCACTCGACGACAACCTTTTTGTCTGTCTGTCTGTCTGTCTGCCGCTCTCTTCTGCCTGTCTGTCTTTGACTGTCTCTCTCACTGCCAGTAATAAGTCTATTTAACTGTCTGTCTGCCTATTTGTCTGTCTGTCTGCCTATTTGTCTGTCTGTCTGCCTATCCTACAGGCCTGTTTCTCTGTCTGTTTGCTTAGCTGTCTGTCTACCATTCATTTCTCCCTGTCACTCTAGCTATTTCTTTGTCTATCTATCTATGTGTGTGTGTGTTGTGTGTGTGTGTGTGTGTGTGTGTCTGTCTGTCTGTTGCCAAGCTAGATATCTGTTTTGTTGTGTCGGTCTGTCCTATTTTCTTTGCCAGCATCATCTAATGTAAATGTCATTGTGTCTGCTGGCGTATCTGATTGCTTGATGTGTGTGTAAGTGTGAATGCTGCTCCGCCATTATGTTCTCACGCCTCGCCTCACGACACGTCACGACATGTCACACCGCACACCCAAACCATCCATATTTAAGGGGTCTTTCAGAGGGTTTAGTGGCCCTGATATTTTCTGTAATCCCTCTGTCTGTCTGTCCGTCTGTCTGTAACCCGTCTGTTTCTCAGGCCCACTCATCACCCCATCACTGCTCTCTCCCCTGAGGTGTCTAATGTCAGTGTGGTCATAGTCTAATGGGGATGGAAATGCGGTAAGGAGATCAGATCAGACTCCATCCTCCGTGTCAACAGGTAAGCGTCCCATCACTCCATGGCACGTCACGATACGTCGTACGACACATCACATGACGCGACACGACACGTCAGCACAGGCCTGGTGCTGCCACGCTTGGCCAGGTCTCACATTTTCAGACCCATGGCAGGTTGTCTCACCTGTCTGATTTATTTTTGTTCTTTTACCTGTCTCTTTCTCCGTCCATCTGGTGTTTACTCAGTCTGTGGTCTTTTAGAGGGCCCAGTTGCTCCGTCTCTAATGTCGTCACTTCTGAGTTTATCATGGTTTTCATTCAGTTCTGACCAATCAGTGCATTTACAAGTTAAAAGCATGTCAACCTCTAAAACGCGGTTAAGCTAGCGACAGAGGAATTGGCCTTTAAAGTCCTCATTTGGAAGCCTCTGTCAATAAAAGTCTTTGCAACCTGACATAATGTAAATATAAATACAACATTTATTAATTTGTGAATATCACTGAAAGAAAACATGAAAAAATAAATGTCACCGACAAATGAAAATAAATCTTAATGCCTCTTTTCTTTCCTCTTCAAATATCAGCATTTAACTTCCAGTGAGAGGAGATATAACAGTGCACGTTTTGCTAGCAGTAATCTGATCACAAACCTCCTAAGTGAGACCTTGTATAAATATTTTCCTTTGTTCAGTATTTTGACAATCTGCGATATGAGATAGAAAAAAATCCCATCCCATCTGACCTGACGATTGGAACAAACCGCTAAGCACCGAAAGAAAAAAGTGAGCATTATTTTCACTTTTATTATTGTCACTGAACCTATTTAGATCATTTTGACAAACATTTTTGCCACATTTCTGTAATTTCGTGATGTGCGAATTGTGTGTGTGTGTGTGTGTGTGTGTGTATTCCCTTGTTACTGAATGTGAGACAGCAGGTATGGTCAAAACATCTCTTATAAATAAGACATTATCAAAAAAAGGAAATTGTTGTGATAACCATTTATGCCTGGTGAACAGTCCCCCCCCCACACACACACACACTCACATACACACACACACACACAGGCTCCCCGTCATTTCCTTCTGAAGGAATAGATTTACAGCAGAGAGAAAGATGTCTTTATTCTTCCTCTCAATACTCAAAACTACCATTTCCTACTGAGGAGCTGTAGCAACAGTGAGGGCTTGTGGATGTCTATAAGGGTTACAACTGTGAATACGGTACATGTTTGAGAGGATACACTGTGTGTGTGTGTGTGTGTGTGATAAAAATAGAGAGAGAGAGAGAGAAAACAGTAGATCACTTCTCAAATCAGTAAAGGTTTGAAATAGAAAACAGGGAAACGGACCAACATGACCAAGAAAGAATGTAGAAAGATTGTAGTATAGCTGCAACTACTCAAAATGTAGTCCAAAAAATAAAAATGAGTGTGAATTGCACAAATGTATAGACACTTGTGTAGGAGCATTATCTGTATTTTCCCACCATAGTAAAATGACTTTGGATTTCTCCTCATCTGGCATGGGCTGTGAAAACTAGTGATCTTTTTATTGTAAAATATTGTTTAATATAAGATAGTATAATATATTATAAGATATTATTGAGGTGTGCAATTAGGGACTAAAATAAGCAACTTCACTTGGATTTAACAAGGATTGGACTGCAAAAACAATATAAATTCTTATCAGGATAATTAAATCAGTGTCAAATGAATCTGTCATATCTGCATCACAAGCACACAAACATAGCATAGCGCCAGACCTGCAGTGGATTGTACTCACAGAGGGCTACATGGCAGTACTTGCTCCTCTCTCCTCTCTTCTTCTCTCCTCTCCTCTTCTTTCCATTCCTCTCCTCCTTTCACAAATCCTCTCCTCTCTGTCTCCTCTCATCCTCTCTCTTCTGTCCCCTCCATGTAGTTGACCCAAAGTCATGTGTGAGGAACTGCTAAGACTAGTCAGTAGGAGTAGTGGACGATTACAGAAAGAGAAAGAAAGTCTGTGTGTGTGTGTGTGTGTGTGTGTGTGTGTGTGTGTGTGTCTGTGTGTGTGTGCGCGGGCCTCTGAGTCAGACCCCTCTCCTGTCTCTCCTCTCCTCTCTCTTCTTCTCTCCCACCCTCTCCTGCTCCTGTCCTCCCTCTCACCTGTTTTTCACCCTCCTTCTCTTCTCTCCTCATGCCCTGTATTTCCAGATCAGCCCCTGCTTTTTCCCAGAAGGCTACATTCAGAGGCACAATAACACTCCCTCTCAAAGACACGCACGCACACACACACACATTCATACACACACACACGCGCATACACACATACACACTTACACACCAGACCAACACAGAGCAACAACTCACATACTCTCTCTTTCTTTCTGCGTGTGTCTCTCTCTCTCACGCACACACACACACACACACACACACACACACACACACCTGGGGCTTTTGGCGACACTTTGACCGGTCGGTCCCCTCTCTAGCCTCCCCTCTCCTGAGCAACAAAGACCCCAGAGGAGGCCAGGCCACCGGGACACAAAAGACTAGCGGAAACCAGGCTAACTTTTTACATAGCCCCCCCATGGATCTGCCTTTCTCTCACTCTCTCTGTCTCTCTCTCTCTCACACACACACACACACACACACACACATACACACACACACACATACTTACTGTGGAGTGTGCAATGACTGTGAAAGGTATGGAGAGTAACCAGTGGCTAGGGGTACAGGATGGGGGTGTGTTGTTGGAAATGCTCAGATGCTCAGGGGCTGTTAGAGGATGCATTGGGCACACACACACACACTTTCTTTCTCTCTCTCTCTCTCTCTCTCTCTCTTGCTCTTTCTCTCTCTCTCTCTCTCGCTCACACACACACACACACACACACACACATACTTTCTTTCTCTATCTTTCCCTCTCTCTCTCTCACACACACACACATCTATTTCTCTGAGTTGAGGTCGTCTGTAGTATGCCCCCCCCCCCCCATCCCCCATCACTCTCTCTGCATCATCCTTATCTATCTTTATTTCTCCCTCTTCTTTCCTGCCCGTGCTCCTCAGTGTGGACTCTTTAGTGTGCAGTGTGGGCTCTGCTCTACTTTGGGCCTTAATCAGAGTGTTTGGAATGCCAGTGACCTTCTCCAAACTTCTTTTCTCTGTCCTCCTTCACTACTTCTCTCTCTCTCTCTCTCTCTCTTTCTCTCTGCCGCTCTTTTTCTGTGTTTTTTTTTCTCTACATGTTTGTTCAACAGCTCTTGGCCTCTTTGCATCCTTATTCACACACACACACACACACACACACACACACACACACACACACACACACACACACAGGCTGTTGACAAAGGTATGTGTTGTGTTGCAGGAGGGGGTCAGCGGTTCAACGGCTCGTTTCTCGCCCAAGAACTCCCTGGAGAGGTTCTAGGCTCCTCTAGACGCCCAGGGAACAATCAGCGTCCTCGTTGCAGCTCTTTCCAGGAAGACGTCCCCGTCTCGCTCAACAACCAATTAGCAACATTAAGAGAAGGGGGACTTAGGGCCAACCACAAACAGCTGCACCCTTAGAGATGCCATCACACTACAGAAGGTTGATGATCACATACAGCCTATCAAATGCATGTATCAATGTTACTCCTTCCCTTATTGGTACAACATTGTTAGCTGCAGTAATTGACTATAACAATAATATGTCTGTTTTACTGCACAAAAAATGGATTTGTTATGACACACTTGGTGTACATGTTTAATTTTACTCAGCGTTGGTACTTTTGTCGTTATTACACTGAAGATTATGGGCTTATATTGAATATGTTTTGGCACATCAAAAAAAAAAACCTGGATTGTACTGAATTCATATTTTCTATACATTTCCAATATCTAAAATGCTTAATGTAAAATGCATTAATAAAACTAATAATAATAATAGTATTAGTCTGGCAGACGAAAGCTTTTTACAATGTTTTGAACACTGGATTCAGGGACTTAATCTGTGCCTCTGCCTGTCACAGAAACCACTGTCCTGCATTCCAGGAGATCCGATTTTGCGGTTTCGTGTTTTGCCGTTTGGTGACATTTTTCGCCAAAACACGCTGAAAGCGCCCAGAAAAGGGAGAGGCCCCTCACCTCTTGAGCCTGTGCATATGGGATCTGTGCATGAAATCCATAATGGTAAACATTGACGGACCGAGTTGGTTTGTGGCCACTGGAGTGCAATTGGGACACTTGTGTGAAGTGGCTCATTGCGGTAAAGACTGTGAATGCCTTTAATAAAGTACTCAGAGAAGGCCTATTGTGCCACTGCTATTCTGCAAGCTCAAAATTAGGCTTCTCTTGCCTTACCCCTCCTCCTCCTCCTCCTCCTTCTCCTCCTCCTCCTCCTTTTTTTCTTTCTCCACCTCTTCCTCTGTCCTTCTCTCTCTATCCCCCTCTTCTCTCTCTTTAGTAAAACCCCACCATATGAAGTGGTTCATTACCGTGGCTTGGGCCCTTCTCAGGTACTGGCAGAGCCATTCAGTGCACTCCAGTGTAGTAACTCTGTACAAGAGAGGGAAAGAGGAATACACACAGCACAAAGGTACTGTTAGCACTTCCTGGGCAGAATTACCAGCTTGCCTAAAGGTACAACTCTAATTACCTTTGGGCATTGTGAGGATACGTGGATGGCCTGTGGTGTGGTGTGTGTGTGTGTGTCTGTGTGTGTGCGTGTGTGTGCGTATAGTGAGGTGAGTGAGTGAAACCCACACACCTCACCACAATGCCACATAAACACACACACGCACTCAGACACACACAAGCTCACATACACAGAACACACACACACACACACACACACAAACAACTGGATGACATGAGCAGACACATTACCTCTTTTACTGACACACCACACACAAATCCACATGTAACCACAAGTGTATTATTACCCTTCCCCCAGCTTTCACACACACACACACACAAACACATACACACACACACACACACACAGTCTTGAATAGATGAGCACATGTTGACCTGGACACATGATGATACCTCCGTTACTTCCCTAATTGGATCTGATGATCATTCTATCCTCTCCGAGTGCACTTTTTCCCAAGGCTACACAAATCCCACATAAAACACACACACACACACAAACACCCTATCCCTACCAGCTAGCCTGTTGTTAGGCACTCTGAGAGACCTCCTATGTACAGATGAGCAAGGCATTCTGGGATTAGACCAATTGTGTAGCCTTAAGAATCCTCCTCTTCTCTCAGGGAGGGTGAGAACGGGAAGACAGGAAGACTGGGCAGGAAAGAGAGAGAGAGAGAGAGAAAAGAGAAGAGAGAGAGTACCAGCAAAACCAGTGCATCTCAGCTCCTGTAGAGACCGATGCTTCGGATCAGCCTCAAATGGCACTCCACGGAAGAGTTGGGGTAGCTAGGCTAACGCCACCGTAGCACCTCCAGACGATATTTTATTTTGCTACAGTACTACATCAGGCAACTCTCCGAGGGCATCCAATTCCAACTGTAAAATCTAGCTTAAATCACTGAACAGAAATTGGGCAAATATAATGGTTTTAAAGTTGAATCAAAGTGCCCACCCATCCAGCAAAAATATGTGGACACATATTGCACAAGGGACAACCATACACCTATAGGCACCTAATATAGGCAATGATATACATATAGGCATGTAGTGACCAGTTGGAATAAAATAGGGAGAGGGGTAAGTAGGAGGGAACACACAAGGAGGATGAGCCTGAGAGGTTGCCCTGGCTGGGACACGTCAGACCACAACGCTCCTCTTGTGCTATGTGCATAAAAGACTTAAATAGCAAAAATGGCCAAACACACACCACCAGATGTAGGCACGTATTATATATTTGAAATTCCAAGGACAACTCACCATTGACAACAAAAATCTCAAACACAGAGGCTTACGGTTACACTCCTCCAACGCCTTCAACAAAATGTCTCCTCACATAAAGATGAGAGGCTGAGAAGAAAGTGGGATGAAATTGCTAAAATGGTGGCAATCTTAGTGGCTAGCTGAATGAAGATGCTATGATACAGGTCAACTCCATGCTGCACCATTTAGTTCACTCCCAGTAGTTGTCAACAGCACTCAGCAGCCATTGATTGACACAGTGAAGTAGCCTCTGAAATCCTTTTACGGTGGTTCATCATGAGTAGATCTGCCTCTGTCAACCAGAACCCCCTCTGCCCACACACACACACAGCCATACAGACACACACACACACACGCACACACACACGCACACACACGCACCTCCAACCTGAGCAGAGACATCACCACAATGCTGATGGGATCTACCTCAATCTCAGTCATAACGAGTTTGACCTCGGCAGCAACACAAAGGCTTGATGGCTGGGCCTCAAGTGGAGGCTTACTGGAGCTTTCCTGGGCTGGTTGGTATGTGGTAACACTGACACACACACACACACACGCGCACGCACACACACACACCACGCACACACACACACAAACACACAGAGACACAAACACACAGAGACACACAAGGGACCAGAGCTGTAGTCTACTTTGCTGTAGTGGGTATATTGACTGTGATGGGTCGCCTGAGGCCCTGCCACAGCTACTGCTATTACAGTGTTGACAGTATTGCAGCCGCTGTCTTACTGGATATATGCAAATCCAAGAATGTTAGTGGTTATGCGGTGCGTATCACATTGACTACAGCCCTGCATGGGCCAACTGGAAGCTAAAGTCTGTTTGTCTGATCACCCTGCCAGAAGGCCTTTCATATGACAGACAGACAGACATGCAGACAGCATACAGTATGTATTTTTGCTTTAATGGTCCATCTGTCTGGTGGGATTTGATGTCTAATACAGACCTATGCCTCGGATGAACAGAAAAACAGGCCCTGGGGTTCTCTGTATCTTCAACTTGACTTTTTAAAAGGCTGTAGCATTTTTATGGTGCTAGTCGACTGAAGCTAGCTTTAACCTGAGAAAAAAAAAACAGTAATGACCGCTTGCTGATGGGTGAGACCAGTTCCAGACTCTGCCTGAACAGAGTTTATCTGGGATTACAGATGGGAATCCCTCAATAAAGACTGAGGTCTGTGAGAGAGACAGCCTGAGCCAGACACTTTCAACATCATTTTTAAAGACTCTGTCAAGACCGCCTTATCCCCTGCATGAAGCTCTATGGAGTAGATTCAGATCATGTGTCCACCATACCATGATTTACACTAGGACAACACAACTCTGTCTAACAATTAGTGACCTGACCTTCATGAATTAGGTGAATATTTACCTACTTTCTAAGTACTAATTGTAAGCATTGTATTTGTAATGTTTGCACAATGTCATAATTCTTTCTCAACTCACATCTCTTAGTTTTACAATCATTTTTGTTCCAGATACTGGCATCGCAGTAGGCCTATTTTAAAATCTTACTACCTGCTCAGTACACAAACAATTTAGCTGATATGGTCATATAGATCAAAGAATAAGGCTTTAATATATTTTTATTGCAAAAATAAATTTAAGAACTTATTTTTTATTTAAATTGTAGTCAATACGTGGCTTTCATTTTGGATTCAACATTTTTTTACAGGGAGGATAATTAGTTAATCTAAATTAGTTAGGCTTGCTACAAACAAACGCAGACAGTTCTGTTATCAAATTTACAACATAAATAAATGAACGATTAACACGCCTTAAACATTTCGAAAAAAAGAGCTGTAGAGTTGCAAAGCTAAAACATTTACGGAAGAGAGCTAAGCTGCTCCTGACCTGTAATGTGGCTGGGCAGGCGGTAGGTTATTTCCTCCACGAGCCCCCGGCCCCCTCCCTGCCTCCTTTCGCTTTTGGTGCGCCGGCCCGTCATCTGCCTCCTTCTCCCACCACTCCTGCCATTAAATATTTAACCCAAAACCGGAACTATATGAAAGATTAAGGCCGCATAAAAATAATTACGGATTATCGCAATGAAAAATGCATGCGACGTGTAACCTAGGAGTTCATGATATGAACAATACAATATTAATGGTCTGCGGAGCACACATATCTACTAATTAAAAGATTTGCTCAAGCTCTCTCTAGGTCTGGCTGAGAGCGGCGCATATGTGATTGCATGTTACTCTCGTATGGTCTCCGGTGCTGCAAGTAAATTCAACGAACAATGAGAGAATCACATTAAGGCGAAAATTTAAATACCCATTTAAATCCTTGCCCTTGGTCCCCTAAATGCATTCGATTCACAATTGTAATTTCAATTAGATATTGCAGGTTTTGTCGACACAGAAAGGAAAGCATTTATTCAAATTATTTCCTACAGGGCCTACATAAATATTAAGGTGTTTTGTAAGGATTATTAACTGTTAACTACTGCATTGTTAGTGGCACGTCTGAGATCTGTGGTCGATTTCTTTTAAAATAACGATAAATATTTTCATCCTGTAATCGTGGGCTAGATTCAAATTAGAAGTTATTCAAACTTAAAGACATAAAGAACATTAAAGCCTGTTTCTGTCTGAAAGTAGGCCTATAGGCCCAAAATTATTTAACCTAGGCCTTATATTGATCAGACAAGGTAAGGGAACCTTGTTGGAAGGAGGCGAAAAGAATGTCTCCTTAAACGGATATTAAATTCATGAGCAAGCATACAAGGTAGGGCTATGTCCTATGTCAATATGGCACATTTCTGTACGGACATAAAACGATTTAATGCTGACTGGGTACAAGGCAACCGGTTAGTCTTTTATGGGAAAAAAACACACAATCACACACATCCGCGAAACTGATTTGTTATTCTATGTAGGCTAGACCAATTTAAGTGTCTGTTGTTCGCAACCCCTACACACACTTACACGTACAAACACACACACACACACACACACACAGAGAGAGAGAGACAGAGAGAGAGAGAGAGAGACCTCGGCTTGCGGCTGAATGGCCTGGCGCAGGTCTTTTGTCAGAAGATTAGCGACAGATTTAATGACATTATAGATTTCCAAACCATCTCCGTGATTGCAGGAAATTATTAAAAATAGATTACGGACTGAACGGACGATCCCAGTGCAGCAGACAGTGGACACACTATTGCTGAACCTCGGAGTCAGTATTTATTCAGTCCATTGATGCTACAATTGGCCGTGTGATTGCGTAAACACTGGCTATAGATACAAACTAGTAAAGTCAAATGTATCAAACCAGCTAATATAACCTCATCTGTAAAAAAAAATATTTTTAACGCAACGACTGATTCATTTTAAAGACCAGCTGTTCTTGTCCTCGTAACATAAGCTATAGGCCTGCAGTAGCCTATATTTCGAATTATGTAGACCACTCTATCGCTTAGCCTTGGGGCCATACTTCATTTAAAAGCGCGTGCGGCCTGTTCAAGCCGTGCCACGGTCTAAAGAGAAAAAAAATCACAGATTTTAAATGTGTGTTTCTAATAAGATGCTGTTTTTCACCAGTAGTATTATTTAAAGCAGCAGACTGTATTAACCACATATTTCACTTAGGCTATACAACCGGCCAACTAAATTATCCAGCGCCAGTTGACCTATAAATGACTTTAGCAGTTGTTAATTCCTCCTGTGAGCTTTTCCCAGTACTGATTTTCTGATTGAAAAAGCTGTCGGAAATGTAAAGTAATTACCTGGAAAATGATGTATATGAAAATGCAAATTTAGAAAAGGACTGGAAATTGCTATTCTCAAATTGTAAATAGATATGTATGATTCATATGGGGTCAAGACAAAAGACAAACACACTAAATGTGAAATACTGTGAAATATCAGTGGTGGTACTCAAATTTGACAGATAAAAATACAAAATACATATCAACACAAAAAATATAAGACACAGTAGTGAAAAACAAATATGCATGTTTGGTTATTATTGCAGAAATGTCACACTATTTTTACTACTATGTGGGTAAGAGAGTTACAGAAAGACCTAAAGAGGCAATGAAAGATATCTTTCTGAAACAACCTTGTTTACATGAAATAACTAGTATCAAAATATTGCTGCAATATTTAACATGAACCATAAAGGCCCAATAAGGCTTGGCGGTTATAGCAGGTGTCCTATACTACTCCTTGAACCTGTGCTATTGGCTTTGCTATAGCTATCATTATTTAGAGACAGATTGTCAACTCCCATTCACAAGGACAAAAGGCATTTGGAAGAAAACACACACACACGCACACTCACACACTCTCACTCAGACACACACACACACGCACACACACTCTCACTCAGACACACACACACACGCACACACACACTCTCACTCAGACACACACACACACGCACACACACACTCTCACTCAGACACACACACACACGCACACACACTCTCACTCAGACACACACACACACACACACACGCACACACACACACCAAATCAGTACTGTGGGGGGCCACCTCAATTAGAGTGGTCACACACTTTTGTTCAAATATTTGACTGCTTTCTCTGTTTAGCTGGGGCAGCTATAGCCATGCATGGTGTGTACAGTGAATACTGCACAGACAGTAGTTCCTTCTCTAGCACTCTGCATTGTGTGTGTGTGTGTGTGTGTGTGTGTGTGTGTGTGTGTGCATATGTGTGTTTCTGCCTCACAAATGGCCTTTGAAACAAGGACTTCCTATTTGCCTGTTGGGCCAAATGTGTGTGTGTCTGTGTGTGTGAGTGTGAGTGAGTGTGTGTTCTCTCGGGTGTTTCTTAAGTGCGAGTATCTGTGTGAGGTAGGAAGAATTCATTTTGATTTCCCAGTTCTGCACAATCACACAGCCGTGATGGTTGACAACAGTATCCAGCACAGAGCCTTGGCCAAGATGTAACAAAAGCTCCTACCACTCTGTCATTCTCTCTTTGTCTCTCGCATTCTGCAACCCCCCCCCCCTCTCTCCCTCCCTCACTCACTCTCTAGAGCAAGTGTCAGGCCACTGTTTAGAGGAACTGCTTTTTTTGCATGTGTGCGTGTGTGTGTGTGTGTGTGTGGGAGAGAGAGAGAGTGTTTGTGTGTTTATATGTGTGTGTGTGTGTGTGTGTGGGAGAGAGAGAGTGTTTGTGTGTTTATATGTGTGTGTGTGTGTGTGTGTGTGTGTGTATAATATCTCTCCTTGGTATGTTTTACAGTCCATGTAATAATTTGGTAGAAACACTTGAGAGAATTGAGAATCCTAAAGATCATGATGAAAATTGATTTGCAACTCAAAATCTGTGTGACTGTCTGTTAAGCAGTGTTTTGTCTAGGATGGAGAGGGTGGTGGCCTCCATTGATCCCGCCCCCACCCACGTGTACCTTCTTTCCCCAAAAAACCTGCAGGGGCGCCGCCAGGGGGGGGGAAAGTTAGGATGATTCCAAGGGCCTGGCACTGATAGGGGGCCCTAGAGAACATTTTAATATTAAAATCAATGTTTCGGGGGCCCAAAATAATTTTCTGTCACAGGGCCCCAAATTTTTAGCAGCGCCGCTGCTCGTTTGATCCTCACGCTGAGGCCTCATTCACACAACAGTCGGTTGTGTGAGCTGCGCGTAGCCGTTGCTGTGCGTTTGCAGTACTCGTGCATCTGTGTATTCACACCGGAGGCGGTGTGAATTCTACTGCGCGAACCGGCTGCCGCAGGTTCTCGTTTGAAGTCTACGTAGACGCCGTTTATGCAGCATGTGGTAGTCGCGCTAAACAAGAACGCTATTCTGTTTGCTGGCGGACAACGCAGGAGCAGTGTAGAACGTGCTGGCGGTGTGCAGGTTCTAATCTGTTAACATGCATTTTGAATGAAAACGGTCCAAGGCCATCACATTTACTCGTCATGAACACACTGATTATGGTGTGAGTGAAGCCTTACTTCCTGTCTCTCTTGTACAGTGGATCTGATTTGGTGTGTGTATCTATCTCCTTGTGTGTGTGTGGTTTTGTGTTTGTGTGTGTAAGTGTTTGTGTGTGTGTGTGTGTGTGTGTGATTGTGTATGTTTGTGTGTATGTGTCTTTGTGTGTGTGTGTGTGGTTGTGTGTATGTGTGTGTGTGTGTGTGTATATGTGGCAGAAGCCTGTCACCTCTCCAGTGTTTGTTAATCACTGCTCAGTGACACTCGTAGAGCGCGGGTGCTGTGTTTGCACAGCTCAGATTGGCCGTGGCTCACAGCACACACACACACACACACACACACACACCGGACGTCACTTGGAATAGAGAAATCACGACAGTCACGCTGCGCAAATTAACTCCTCAGCACAAGATGCTGGTTAAGTGTGTGAAGCATTGAGGCGATACCAATCTGCAAGTTTATTATTATTCTCCCGACCGACACATCCACCCCCCACACTGCCACACACACACACACACACACACACACACTGCCACACACACACGTTATCACAAAACACAGTCATTAAAAAGCATTTGACCTTTTTGCAATGTGGCACCTGAAATTACTTTTCCATCCTTATATTTCTCTGTCTCTCTCACTCTGTCTTTTTTTTATCTAACTCCCTCTCTCTCTATCGCTCTCTTCTCGGAACAAATAATACTCGTAGCTGAATTGTAATGCAAGCAGTTTTCCCCCGAGTCGGAGCGAGAGACCAGACAGCCCTGAGGATGTCAGGCCTTTAATTAAATGTTGCATCTGCCAATTGTTTCATGAAAACAAAGCAGTCCAAGTAAATGGACAGGGGAGAGAGAGAGAGAGAGAGGGAGAAGGAGAGAGAGAGAGAGAGAGAGAGAGAGAGAGATGAGGGAGGGAGGAAGGGAACAGAAAGAGCAAAGATGGTTGGGGGAGGAAGGAAAAGAGAGAGCGAAAGAGAGAGAGAGAGAGAGAGAGAGAGAGAGAGAGAGAGAGAGAGAGACATAAAAGACGAAGGTGTGCTTGTTGTCCTGTTAACAAGTCAATGAATTGTCACCTTTCATTTCATTTCAGTATTCTGTTAAATTAAATACAACCTTGGCTGTGTGTCTCATAGTTTTCTGACAGACAGGCAGACACACAGACAAGGCAGACAAGAAAGAGAGAGCGAGAGAGAGAGAGAGACAGAGAAAGATGTCTGTCAATCTTATACTAGGGTGACCAGACAGTCCCTGATTTTGGGGGCTGTCCCTGGTAAAATACAAGAAAACTCACTTTAAAAGCATAACTAAAACATAACTTAATTTAACAATATCGACTGTAAAAATAGGAAACTCTCCAGGAATCAGGGAAACGTCTCAGATTTTCATCTCAGAGGTCTGGTCACCTTATCTTATTAACACCCAGTACAGCAGAAAGGCAGCCACACTGGGCCTGGCCCACCCTCACACAGCCTCACTCACTCAGGGCACCGCTGCAGATTTCCCCTGCTTCTGTGACAGATGCAGCCCAGATGCGGCTGTAAACTGGCCCTGATCCGGACCACAAGGAGCCCATCTGATCAGCTGCCATCTGCAAATCCTCTGGCGGAGGTCGCTAACTGCATTTCTGTGTATCCAAACTGATTAGTGTGTGATTATCGACAGATAAGGGAGTTGGGGGGGGGGGGGCAGTATGCAAACAGCTAATTAGTCAGTAGCCTCCTCCTGTTTAATCTACTTGCGCTAATCGTGATAGTTCATGTACTGTAAAAGTGTCGGAGTCAGGCATATCTCCACCGAGGAGGAGATATGAGGATGAGGAGAAGAAGATGATGGCATGCCTTCAAGATAAGGGGGCACTTCCTTAAGAGTGGGAGGCCATAAGTTTCTCATCATCATTTACAGATGGAGAAAATACCAT
>PYXC01002692.1:600000-607500 GCA_015244755.2 Tenualosa ilisha
TTAAAGATTACTTTATAATGTGCATTAAGTTACTTTTTCTGATAAATGTACTACCCCTCTCTTGTTGTTTTTCTCTGCATTTGTATGTATGTGTGTGTGTGTGTGTGTGTGTGACTACCTCAGTGCACCAGAGCTAAGCTCAATGCTCTTGACAGAAGGTCAGAGTAAATAACCTGATAGAGACAATAAAGAGAGCAGGGGGCTCACTATTTGTCTTACTGTGTGTGTGTGTGTGTGTGTGTGTGTGTGTGTGTGTGTGTGTATGTGTGAGAGAGTGAGTGTATGGTGTTTAGATAAGAGGCTAGTGGCTGCAGGGAAAAGGACTGTGCAGACCATTGCCACTTGGTTTGCATGACTTCTCTTGGCATTGACACACACACACCCACACACACACACACACATACACACTCCTCCATTGCACAGTGCTTACCACATTAAGTCATCACGTCTGGGTTGGATTGACAAGAGATGCACTGAGGCGATCCCTTCTTGGAGAAAGAAAAGAAAGAAAAGAAAGAAAAGGGGGAAAAAGAGAAAGAACGGAATGAAATAGAGGACTGAAAATGGCTACAACCACAGAGCCAGAGGCTATCTCCTCATCTTCTCCATCCTCCTCTCTCTCTCTCTCTCTCTCTCTTTTTTTTTCAATGTCTCTCACCCATGGCATGTGCAATATTCATATCCATATCAGAATGACCTGTTCATATGACAGCACACAAATTAAATGTGCATACCAGCATGCAAGCGTGCCATTATGTTGAATGCACATACAAACACACACACACACACACACACACACACAGACACACACAAACCCAGATGTAACCTCTCACCACTGACAGATGTTTGTGTGCTTTTTGGTGTAACAGACTAATGGTCATTCATCTGAACAGTTGAGACCTAACAACCATAAAGCTCACTTCACACACACACACACACACACACAACACACACACACACACACACGGCCACACGCACACAAACACAAACACATACACATACACACACACATACTCATAATCTCAACCGTACATTTTTTCTCAACCATACATACTTGTATTCATCCCTAACCTTTGTATCACATGCATACATACCATACATACAGTACTTGCCCACCCATAGACTCACACTGAATTCCTCACTGGATTTTAACTGTGTGTGTGTATGTGTGTGTGTGTGAGGAATGAAAAGGCTGTAATTTGAACACAGTGTATTATAAACACTAGACAGGTTGTGTTATGTCAGAAAAGAAAGCTCCAGTTGTCTGTAGAAATTAAGCGGGGGGGATAGAGAGAATAAGAGAAGAAGGGAGAGAGAGAGATGGAGCGAGAGAGGGATGTTTGGAGGTGGTGTCAGGGAGGAAATAGCTCCTAGGCTCTGTGATATTCCCAAACAATCCTTTTCTTCCCTCTGCAAATCCCCGGAGTTGGCACAGGTAGCGCTCACTTAAGATCGTCCGCTAGTATCCAAAGACACCAGCGCTGAGTGGTGTGTGATATGCACTGTGTGCATCTCTCTCTCTCTCTCTATCTCTCTGTGTGTGTGTGTGTGTGTGTGTGTGTGTGTATGTGTTAGAGAGAGAGAGAGAGAAACAGAGAAATGGGGAGGAATATGTCCATGTGTTTCTATATAATCTCTCTCACTCGCTGTCTGTGTGTATATGTGTGTGTGTGTGTGTGTGTGTGTGTGTGTGAGTATGTGTATGTGTGTGTGTGTGTGTGTGTGTGTGTGTGTGTGTGTGTGTGTGTGTGTGTGTGTGTGTGAGACGTAAGCTTTAAAAGAGGGTTGATGTCCTCGGGGACAAATCAGCCATGTTGTTCCCACCCCTTACATTAACCTCAGGTGGAGAAGGACAACCTAATAACACTCTGTGGCCATCACCTTCATAGCTCTTTTTCTCTCTCATGCACACACACACACACACACACTTTCTTACTCTGAAGTGTTTTTGTCTTCTTTTTGATGCTCTTTATCGTTTTTTTTTTCTAGATTATTCTCTCAATCATTCTCTTTCTGCCTGTCTCTCTGTGTCTGTTCCCTGAAACACACAAACACACACACACGCTAACACACTTACACATACGCTTACACTTATGCTTACATACACGCACACACACGCGCACACACACACACACACACACACACACACACACACACACACTCTTGCCCAGGCCTTGGAGGGAGTGTAAGTGCGGCTGCCAGACTCTCCAATCGTCAGGGTTTAAATGAATCCGCCGCTTCCACCTTAAGAGAATGAGTAATCAAGCAGCGGCGACCATTTGCAAGCTGTCACTCAAGCGCTGCTATCTTGCCTCCGTGGCTTCCTCCTCTAATACCAATTTAAATCGTTCACGGGCCTTTCCGCAGCCATTATTCAAAAGATCATAATAGTTTTCCTTGCGCCCAAAGCACAAAAAATCAATTATTTCCCCACAAAGACTTGAAAGTACTTAGCGAGGGGCTGCTCGCGGAAAGCCGTGGGTTATATCAAATTGAGACCGCCCTCATTACATTCTGCACAATTAGTTACCTCTGCTCGGGCCTCTTTCTTTAATTTCCCAACGCCATATCTGTATTATGACAGAAACAAGCATGCAAATGCTATTGTTGGGGATTTAGAGAAATCAATAGGACGGAGGCGCGGACGCTTGGAGAGACCCGTCCGTCAATCTCGCTGCGGGCCAGAGATAAAGGTCTGCATTCAAATTAGCACCAGCAGTAGCTGACATCACAAGTGACACCCGGAATAAAAGGGAGGACTCCATGATATATGTAATTATTCGCTGCGCTTTCTCCACGCTTTCTTCCCGCTCATTGTGCGCGCTTGTGTAACACTGTTCCCTATGAAAGGATTAGGAGTGTTTTAATGAGAAACTATAATTGTTTTTTTTTTTTTTTCACCTTTTTTTCTCTTCTATGCTGCATGGATATGCATGTATGTGTGTGGTGTGTGTGTGTGTGTGTGTGTGTGTGTGTGCATGAGAGAGAGACAGAGACAGACAGAGAGAGAGAGAGAGAGTTTGTCTCTATGTGTGCATGTGTGAGGGGGAGAGAGGAAGAGGGAGACGGGGGGGGTAAGCATGTGTGAGGGAGAGAGAGAGAGAGAGAGAGAGAGAGTCAGTCTCTATGTGTGCATGTTTACGAGGGAGAGAGGGAGAAAGAGAGAGAGAGAGTCAGTCTCTATGTATGCATGTGTGTGGGAGAGAGATGGAGAGCAGCATTTTTGTGTGAAAGCATCAAGTATATCTTCTCTTTCTGTTGCCATTTCTTGTTCTTTCTCTCATCCTCTGCCATGTCTGTGAGCATTTGACTTCTGCTCTGTGTGTCCTTTCCTGGCTGCCTTACATTTCTCACCTTGTGTGTCAGCAGTACTGTTCTTCCTGGATACTTAACAGAGTACCTGGGTAAAAACATACAGTACAAGGGTCACAGTAAACAGAACTATAAATCCCTCTGTTTCTTAATGTTTTCCACCACTCATACACATGTATTAACTGCTGTCTTCAACACACTATTTAACCCTATTTACTGGAACCAAGTGGTCAAGCCAGTGCTATAGTTAATGATAATTAAATCCTATTGAGGCCCACAGTGTAAAAATCCATGTCCTTTGACACACACAATGCTCTTTCATTCAGTGATAAGGGTCCCTAATTCAACTCCATCAAGTCCATGAAAAACTCAGACTTCTATCATGACAGCAATATCACATACTGTAATGTCAATGTCAAAGACCATAATGACAGACAGTGCAAGTCAGTGTTCAGTTAGTGTTCTGTTTTTGCATGTAGGTTGTATTTACGACAGTGTTGAGTTTATGCATGTATGTTTTGTTTTAGATATTATCTGTATAATTCAGGAAGTTTAAGTTCAGGCTGGTGGCTGAGCAGGCTTGATCTCTGATAAGACACTGGTAAACTGGTATTGAAGTTCCAGAGGTGCACTTTATAATGCTTATTGCACATATAAATTAGCTGAAGTGTAAGAAAAGTATATTTTGTATAATGGTTTCTTACATGTACTCTGTGTGCTCTATGTTTTGCAATGACAACACTCTAGAGTTGCATTAAAGTGTATTAAAGTATTTTTGGAGCTTAGACTTACATTTGAGAAAGAATATTACGAAACATATTGACTGCCCTTAATACAGGGAGAGAGAGACAGATAGACAGAGAGAGAGAGAGAGAGAGAGAGAGGGAGAGAGAGAGAGGACGCCTTCACATTAAAGGCTGCAGATGCTGCCTTTCATTAAATCATTCACCAACGGCCCACAACACAAAAAACACACACAATTTACAAACTCATTTACACACACACATAGACACACACACACACACACACACACACACACACAGACACACAGAGGAGAGTAAAAGAAGACTAGTCTAGGCAGCTCAGGTCATGACCTGTCAGCCAGGTGATTCAGCTGCTTTGGGAGGGGGTCTGTGGTGTCTGAGTAGGGGGGACATGTTAGAGGTCAAAAGAGGGACGACAATCCAATGTCCAATTACCAGTCTTAACCCCACCCCACCCCAGAGCATGCACACACACACACACACACACACACAGGGCACAGCCGGCTGGTGAAGACAAAAGAGATGTGGAATGCGGAGGCCTAAAAAGCAACAAAGAGGGATGGAAAGGGGAGAGTGATTCAGACATTCCACTGAACACACACACACACACACACACACACACACACACACACACACACACTCAAACACTCAGAGACAGACCAGACCAGTAGAAAAAACAAAATCACACAAACATACACACACTGACACACACACAATCAGGCTGATAGATGAACACAAATGCTCTCAAAAATATAGAACAAGCACACATCCAAACAGTACCACCCACACTATCACACACCCTAACAGACAACACACACATACACACACCTCCTGACCGCCACTTCCCCTAAAATGAGGTGGGGGCATGTCAGTGTCCCTGGCAGAGTGAGTCAGGGCCGAGTGTTTGCCCTGTGTCCCCCCTGTGTCCCCCCTCTGTCCCCCTCTGCCCCTTTCATAGAGGGGTAGATGCTCCCACTGCTCATTTTTGCCTCTGCTCAGATACCCCCAGCACCTCTTCATTCAGCCACACACAAAGAGAGGCCTTCCTCTTGCAGAGAGGGAGGGAGGGAGGGAGGGGGAGAGAGAGAGGAAGGGAGAGGGAGGGACAGAGGAAGGGAGAGAAAGGGAGAGAGAGGGAGGGAGAGAAAGGGAGAGAGAGAGAGAGGAAGGGAGAGAGAAAGAAGGAAAAGAGAAAGAGAGGGAGGGAGAGTGTTGGAGGGTGAGGAAATAGAGGTGAGAGAGAAGGAGAAGGAGGGAGAGAGGGAGAGAGAGGGAGGGAGAGAGGGAGAGAGTAGACAGGGACAGAAAGAGAGAGACACTTCCCCCTTTTCCAGTGTGCTCCTCTCATTCTCCTGCCCCAATCAACAAGCAACCAACACTTGTGTAGGAAGATCCAAGGGAAGGAGGAGAAATGTGTGTGTGTGTGTGTGTGTGTATTTGAGTGTGTGTATGTGTGTAATGTCTATTAACTCTAAAAATAATTTTAATTGACATAATAATAATGATAATAGTTAATATTTTTATAGTTTCATTATTAATTTCCATATTTCAAAAGTTCTCTGTTGTTTTACTGTGAGCACTGTTCCTTTAGCAACTCTGTAGTCCAAAAAATGAACTGAGAGAAGAATGGAAGACTATCTCCACCCCTCAACACACCCCTTTCATTTCAGATTCATTTTCTTGTACATGTGTACAAACAATAGTTTTCTATGTTTATGACATATTTAAATCTGTGTGTGTGTGTGTGTGTGTGTACATGCTTGTAAATTTGTAAATTTTTGTTCAATTCATTTGATGTATTGATGTTTTACATACTGTGGTAACACTGTTTATATATGAAGTTATGGTCATGTTAATGACAGGGTGAGTGAGAGAGAGAAAGAGAGAAAGAGAGAGAGAGAGAGACTATGCAGTTGCATCATCCCAGGTGTCATCCCAATGACACACAGAGCCATTAATGCATCAACATCCAGCAAATGTCTGTTGCCGTTGCACACCACAACTTAGGCAATCTGACTGTGCAAGATGAAGGAAGAGAAAGAAAGAAAGAAAGAAAAAAAGAAAGAAAGAAAGAAGGAGAGAGAGCTTTATGATGCAGGTGTGTTGTAGGACCATCACTGTGTGTTACAGGCCCCTGCTCTCTCAGGCCCTGACTGTCTGTCTGACACACACACAGATTCTTGCCACATGCAACACTGAGATACACACACACACACATACACACCGGTCACACACACACACACACACACACACACACACACACATACACACACACACAAACACACACGTGTGCGCACACACCAGTCATACACACACTGCCTTTCTCTGGATACAGCCAAGTATGTGTTTGTTTGTGCGTGCGTGCGTGCGTGCGTGCGTGCATGTTTGTGAGTGTGTGTGTGTGTGTGTTGGATGATTGAGGAGGTTGCAGTTTGGGGATGTCATTCAGCTGATGCTAGGGAACACACTGGACTAAGCCACATTTTGTGTGTGTGCGTTTGTGTTGATTGAAAGTATGAAGATCCTGAAATACATGATTACTGTCGCTGTGCAATACTTATCTTTATAATGTTGTGTTGTACTAGTAAATCCATTAGAACTGTCAACATGTACATACATTAATGTGTCCCAATTTAACACAGTTATTTTGAAAGAAAAACAAAAACACTGACCACAATGGCAGGTTCAAACCAACTGTCAACTAGACTATCCTCTTTACAAGGAGTGACACATTAACCAATAGTGAACTGGACTATCCTCTTTACAAGGAGTGACACATTAACCAACAGTCAACTAGACTATTATCTTTACAAGAAGTGACACATCAATCAATAATCAATTAGACTATTATCTTTACAAGGAGTGACACATTTCCTGTATTTCAAGTCAGGAATTGAACTTGTATTTTCCACATGGACATGCACACCGAAGTGAGTTTCAAAATGAACTCTCCTCCTTTAACTCTCATTAAATTAGAAGGGGCTTGTGCACAGTCCCAGAGCTGCCATGATCCTGACTGTGCCTTCCTTCATTTCATATGTAAATGTCCAACTTAGAAATGGCCACAAAATGGGAGAAATTTCAACAAAGGCCGACTGTGATGCAACAGTCAGGCCAATCAACTACACCACTCCTGTGGCTGAGGGCACTATTTAGCGAACACTGACCATTTCAGCCTTCAGCAATAGGATTAATTGGGCATATAAAATTGAATCTGAGCTTATTTTTTTGATAAATCAAAGGTGAATACCTTCTACTTTAACATTAGAGATCAGGGTAAAATACTGTTCATCCATTCTATTCTGTTGCATGTTGCATGTAGAAGTCTGTCATTGCTGTAAAATCTAAATGAAAGAAATGTTGCAAGTTGTGTATGTGTATGTGTGTACTTATCCATGATAAATTACTTTTCTTGTGTATCCCT
>PYXC01002692.1:612500-625000 GCA_015244755.2 Tenualosa ilisha
CACACATCCCTCTCATGTACTGCACGGAAACAGCCCGATAAATATTGCAGCCTCCCTCATATTGGGAGACGAGTATATGTGTTGTGTGTAATGCAGTCTGATGAAGCAACCCTCTGGTCGGCCATGTTGGATGTTTTAGCCAGAAGCGGAGCCCTCTTGGGAGACAGACAGCGAGAGCAGGCCAGGTTCAGTGAGGATGCCACCTTTATAATTTACTAAACAATCTGCTTATTAACGTCAGTTTTCCATTAGACTTCTGGAGAGGAGTGTGTTTGAGAGATATTAGTTTATATATAGAGAGAGCTGGGGGGGGTCAGGTCAAGCAGGGTAGATTCTATCTAACTACCTGCATCCTGATATCTTCTTCTACCCACACCCACACCTTCTGCCCTATACAGCCCCCCGACACACACACACACACACACACACACACACACGCTCACACACACACAAACAAACACACATACATACACACACACACACACACATACACACAACCCCCCCCCCCCCCCCACACACACACATACAAACACACATAGACACACACACAAACACACATACATACACACACACACACACAAACACACACACAACCGCCCCCCCCCCCCACACACACATACAAAAACACACACACACACACAACCGCCTCCCCACACACACATACAAACACACAGACACACAGTACCGCCCCCCACACAAACACACACAGACACAAACACACACACAAACACACACAACCGCCCCCCACACACATACAAACACACATAGACACAGAACACACACACACACACACACACAAACATCTCCCCCACACACAAACAAACAAACACACATAGACACACACACACACACACACAACCGCCCGCCCACACACATACAAACACACATAGACACACACACACACATGAAAAAAAAGTTGATAGAAAGCAAAAAAAAGGGAGATGGAGATCGTGTTTCTCCTGGAGTGCAGCACCTGTCTGTGATGAAAGCGGTATTAAGGAGGTGTGTTTGCCTGAGACAGCTTTATTTGTTTGTCTGCTCTCTTCTTCACTCAGAGTGGGCCTGTCTGTATGTTACTGGGATCCTCTTTCTCTCCCTCTTGGTTGTTTTTTATTCATCTCTCTCTCTCTCTCTCTCTCTCTCTCTTTCTGTCTGTCTATCTCTTTCCTTTCTGTCTTTCTTTGGCCTGTTTTTCCTCGGAAAATGGAGATGTGTGAATGAAGGGGGAGGCAGTTGGACGGAGGCTCTAAGTGCACGTCTAAAAGCCGTCCAGACATGCTGACACACACACACACACACACACACACACACACACACATACATACACACACACACACACAAACACACACACATGCTGACATGGAGCGTAGGTACTCTGGTGAGGTTATAACACCACTGTGTGGGGAATACCCGCCCAAATGATGGCAGGCCTCCTGCGTGATCGCCTGTTAAGCTGACGCTTGGCTCAAAGCACAGGGCACAGGGGATTAGTGAAGTGGCTCCAAAACATTCCAGTGTAATTGGGAGTGGTCCTGACACCCACACACACACACACACACACACACACACACACACACACACATGCAACGGAGTGAGTAGCGTATTGCTCAGTCACACTCAGTGTGTGGAAGGTGTGTACGTATGAGTGAGCTGCAGCCTCTCGGGATGGAACACATATTACATTCACATATCAAACACACGCACACACACACACACACACATACACACACACACACCTGGAGCGGCAGTTCTATCAAGAGCATGGCGTGATATCACACCTTCACAGTCGTTTGCAACGGCAGCCGAGCAAGCCTGCCCGTTTGTCTCCCTGCCTTTGATTACAAATGCATAGAAATTACTGAGGATTTTATCACAATGCATGTTTAATTTCAGCTCCCTTTGTCTCGCCGTCCCATGTTTACTAACGGGAGATTTGTTTATTTATCTTCTGGCTGGGGTGCATGAGAAATAAACAAACAAACAAAACACACACACACACACAAGACGTGTGAGAGTATTACAATTAGGTTGTGATTTCCAAAATACTCGGAAGTGGTGCCAACAACACCATATTGCTCACACACATTCACCAGAGACACAACACACACACACACACACGTACAGACACACACACATACACACACATGTACAGACACACATGCATACACACACACACATTCAACACACACACACACACACACATGCGATGTTCAGCATTGCACTGAAGATCAACCCAGACCTCATCCCATCATTCCTTCTCTGTGTGTGTGTGTGTGTGTGTGTGTTTGTGTATTTGTCTTTTTTGACAGGCACTTTATGAGCATGTATCGATGTGTGTGTGTGTGTGTGTGTTTGTGGGTTTTTATCTGGGTGTGTGTGTATCTCTGTGTGTTTCTCACCATGCAATGTTGAATTTCAACTATCTATTCAGCCAAGCCAAAAACACAAACTTGTGTGTGTGTGTGTGTGAAAATCTCTCATTTCTCTTGTCTGTCTGCTGCCTTGCTCAGGCCTGATTGTGTTTCCTGGGTCACCGCAGGGGGGCAGGTTTGGATATGGCCAAACAGACAAGTAGACACTTGCGTATTCACGTACTACACACACATTGGGAGCATCACACAAATATTTTTACATATACTGGATCTGAGCCAGGTACTAGACACACACACACTCTTTCTCTTTCTCTCTCTCACACACACACACACACAGACACACACACATACATACATACACACACACACAACACACACACACACAGTAGTTGCCATGGGGGACTGTAGTTGTTTGGGCACTTGCTCTAGCAATTTTGCAAATTTGTTGCAAATTTCTCAAATACCTCATATTGTGATTTGGCATGAAGAGCCTCTTTCTGCGTGCACAGGGGGACCTTTGAAGGCTGTACTGCAATGACTGCCTTTTCTTTTTTAATTCCTGTTTAGTTTGACGCCTCCAGCTGTCCTCCAGGGCAGGACTTCTGAGTGAGGAAATGGGTGGAAACAAACAACTGAGATCGGTACTGATCATCTGGCCTCTTCAGACTGGATATGTAGACTTCATCAATTCCTCTCTCTGGTTTGGACATTAGGTCCATAGTTGATGAGAGTAGTTTTGCCACATGCATATGATGCCCCCCCGCCCAAAAAAACCCCCCGCCTAGCCTGGTGGACCAGACTTTTTAACTTCACTTCACTTTGTTCAAAGAGTCTGGTCACTCTCGATAAGCATCCATTTACTATGTGATGGGAGGGCACTTTGTTTGAACTTTGTGCTCATCTCTACTCTAAGCAGATTGGTAGCTAGTCGAGGAAACCAAAGCCTTAGGAGAGTACCCTGACATTGTACTGTAGTGAAATACAATACTGAGTGGAGGACCTGCAGCAGCGCTGACTTGACTACTCCTACCCCTCCAAAAATTCACTTTCAGTCTACTCAAATCTACTCATTTTGATTGACATTGGTGTTTATTTAGGAAAATCGAATGTGGGCAGGGCCAATAAAACACCTGCACAGGTGAAGCCTGATAAACAGGAAGTGAAATGTAATACCTCACCAGGGTCCACCTCCCATCCATTAGCCTTAGCGGATCAGATTTAAAAACCCGACCGGATAAAATGTGCAGGAATACTTTCCAAATCAGCCTTGTTTAGCTGTGTGAAAATAGGAAACCTCAGTTCCCTAAGGGGATTTCCTGAACTACATCCCCCACGGTCCCCCGGGGCGTGTTTGCACACCTGCGTTACAATCTGTGAGAGTTGCATGTAGGTGACTAACAAAAGCACTAATTGGTCCATTTAAGACGTCATTAAGCAGTTAAGAGGTCGTCTTAAGCACTCAGAGTCAAATGTCACAGGTAGGCTACAGCTTCATGGTTTCAGCTAATGGATGTGGATTTAGAACTCCAGTAGTCGGTTGCACTATAGTTACATTTACGTTTATGCATTTAGCAGATGCTTTTATCCAAAGTGACTTACATTTTTGTCAACTATCAATTGTTCAGGGACAGTCTCCCCTAGAGCAACTTAGGGTTAAGTGCCTTGCTCAAGGGCACAACGGTGGCAGCTGGGATTTGAACCCACAACTTAACTTAGGCTAGCCAGGTTCCTTAGCCACTATGCTACCACACTAGCTGAACATAAGCTCCAGTTTAGCTTAGCTCCAATTTAGCTAAGTTCCAACAAGTTTATGAGCTATTGAGTTTTAGCTGCTTGCACCACGCAAATAAGTTCCAACGTAGCACTAAGTTATGTCTTAAAATCTACACCACTGCACTAGGTGTAAAGCCCATCATAAGTCATTTGTTAACATAGATGCATACCCAAGTAAAACACGATATTTAAGTCCTTTGAACGGTATAGTTACTGGAAACCGTATGAGTCTAGTACTACAAATACTAAACATAGACCTAAAGTTAGCAGATGCTACAGATTTTGATGTTGATAAATTTGCACATGTCAAATAAAGAGAGTCGCTAGTGTTTACATAACTTTTACCTCACAAACAACAGTTTCACCAAGCCTGCAACAGTGGCTAAAATATTCCCGAAACAATAAATCAAAACAACTTCTTAAAACTATTTTTAATACACAGCAATAAAAGTGATACAGTGTAATCTTAGTCCATATAACAAAAAGCAACTGCAAAAGAGATTACATTTCAGCATCTACCATGACCATGCAGTGTTCTGTGACTTGCTTCTGATGTCATCAAGCAGTGATATTGATTGGTTGTCAACATAAAATTAGACACACATGACCAGACTCTCATCTCCAACACAACACAACTCAACACAAGCAGCATCGTTGTCATGACAGCCAATTTCCTCACACTCAGAGTAACACCTTACAGTCACACACTGAAGAAAGGCTCTCCTTAAACCCCTGCAGGGAACCATGGAGAGAATGACCAGTAATGTTCTTCTCCGGACCAGAGACAGCTACGCTGTGTGACTGAGTGACTGACTTACTGAATGGCAGGCCATCATCTGAATGCCAGCCTGAAGCACTTCATCTCTGTACTCTCATCCCCTTTGTACCGCTGAGGAAGCACATGCAAGGTGCTGGATGACTGTGATTTTCTGTGCCCTGACGCGGGGGCAGTCCAGTGTTTATGTAGCCCCCGGTGCATTAACACAAAGGTCGAGAGATTGGTGTCAGTCTACACACCAGTGGCTGCAGGGAGGAAAGTTCTGCCTCCTTCTCGCTCGCTCGCACACTCGCATGCACTCACAGATCCACTCAACCAGGTGCAAACACTCACACACACACACACACACACGTACACACACACACACACACACACACACATGCCAGTGAGTGTCGTGGCTCATGTCTTAATAGGCCCAGGAAGCCGTGACAGGGTGACTCACTCACTCTCACACTCACACAAGTTAATTTTTTCTATTGTTTTCAAATTCAGACTAGACTCTCTCTCTCTCTCTCACACACACACACACACACACACGTACACACACACGCACACTGCCCTGTTGTTTGATGTCACTGAGTGCTGTTGACAGGAAAAAGCATGAGAGAATGCGGTACGTTCTCAGCATATAACACCCCAGCTGTAAACATTAATTGAATTTTCATTTCATGTCTCATTCTCTGGCTTAATGGCTTTAAAGGCTTAGTGTTGTGAGTGTGGCCAGACAAGGAAGTAAATTCATGAAACAGGTCCTCGAAATCAGCTACTTGTTCCTGTCTTCTCTTATTCTCTCTTTCTCTCTCTCTCTCTCTCTCTCTGTGACTCTCTCTCGCTCTCTCTCTCTTCTCTCTCTTTATTTTGCACATTTTCTCTGCATGTGTTTCATCTGTGATCTATCGTCTCACTGAAACTTATCTCTTAAGGACAACATCAACCACACACACACACACACACACACACACCCTCAAGCCTCTGCTGGGTGTTGACATAGAAGACAAGAGGAAACAAGGGATGAAAGGAGAGATTATACACAGTAGGGAGGAGGAGAGGAACGACAGAAGACAGTGGGGGTGAGGAGAGAGAGAGAGTGTGTGTGTGTGTGTGTGTGTGTGTGTGAAAGTGATGAGAGGAAAAGCAGAGTAAAAGGAGAAAGTGTGGTAAATGACAGAGAGGAAGTGGGGGAGCAGAAAGAGGGGGGGGGAAAGGAAAGGAAAGAAAGAAGAAAAAAGTGGGGTGAAAAAATGCAAGGAGGAGAAGAGAGGGGGACACAGAGAGAGAGAAAGAAAGGGGGTCTCTTCCCCAAACCTCCCTCCCCTCACTTTCTGTTCTATTTGCATGATAGAGTGGCAAGGCTGCAATCTGACCGTGAAATCTACCCCTGCCATGGCTAATTAGCATGAACAACTTCATATGGCGTCTGGCAGCAGACAGCAGATAAGCTGGGGCAGGAGCCTGGGCACTTTGGAGGGTAACACCCCCCCACGCCCCCACCCCACCACTTACACCCCCCCCCCCCCCCCCACCACTCTCCTCCCAGTCACCACTTACCCCTCCTCACCCCCCCCCCCAACACACACACACACACACACACACACCACAACCCCCCTCCGTCCTGCTATCTTATCACCATCGGTCCAGAACAAGCAGACTCAACCCAGCAGCCCACTAATCTCCAGCGTCAACAATACGGATATTTCACCAGCACCAGAGCCACGAGGGGCTGAGGGGAAGAGATGGGGGGGATGGGGGGATGGGGGGAGGAGGGGGGGAGGAGGACAAGAAGAATAGATAGAAAGAATGAGAGAGAAAAAAGTGATGCAGCGATAACATCACTCATTTTCACAACTCGTCCTTGTATGCCACCGGTTTCTTGTTCACCCCCCTCAACAAAGGAGGCTTTGTGGGCCATAAATACTAATTTATTACATGCATGTTCTACAATCACTTTATTACATGCATATAACATGTGAAATAGGCACAGAGTTCTAACACTTGTTGTCTTGTAATTATAGTTTTAACTTGTGACAGGAAACCCAATAATGTTTATGCCCTGAAGGAGGAAGTTTAATTATGAACTAGCCAATATAATAAAGCTTTTTTAAATGAGAAAAAAAGCTTTATAAAACATCCTTGCTACATGTAATGTTTCAAACAGCTTTGCCAAAATTAGAGGGAAATATCATGTTAGTCTGAGTGTGAAACTGGTTTGGAACAGAAATATATAAAAAGATTATGATGGGTGTTAATAACACTTCTGATTCCATTAGTTATAGTCTACTTGCTGTAATCTCATTAGATGGTCTTTGTTGTATCATTGTTTTCTCTCTCTCTTTCTCTCCTCCCTTTTCGTGCTCCTCTCTCTCTCTCTCTCTCTCTCTCTCTCTCTCCTCTCTCTGATGAAGGTTAGATGATGGTAGAGGATAACCCGGGGATCTGTGTCATCAAATTAGAGATGAAGTTGATTTCATCAGTGTATATAAGCCTCACGCCTCCTCCTCTCCACCCTGTCAACGGCAGCACAAGGGAAAAGAGGTTTTGCACACACACACACACACACACACACACACACACACGCGCACACAAGGTTTACATAAACAATAGACATGGAAACACAACACAAAACTATAACACAACTGTAAGTAATGCAAATGATAACTGTGTGTGTGTGTGTATGTGTGTATGATGAGAGAGATAGAGAGTAGGAAAGAGAGAAAGCTTGTTTTGCTTTGTTTTTCTAAGAAATGAGTCACTGATCCCGGTTTAGAGGATTATTTTGAACAATCTACACCAAAACCAGATTAAAAGGAGCCAGAGGATGATGTTTGATTGTTTTAAAATAGCCTCAGCTGGACAGGAATAGCTGTGGAGGAGCCAGAGGGGACATACGCAAGAATCAGGACATAATACTGATCTCTTCACTTACAGAGCACAGGTGACATTAAACCAATATCTCACAAGATGACGAGATCTGACGCACACACACACATGCGTACACACATACACACACACACACACATACACACACACACACAATGACATTTATGAGCGTGTTACTGTATATTACAGATTTTCCACACATCAACCAATAAAGGCCCACAGTGTGCGTGTGTGCGTATGTGTGTGTGTGTGTTTGTGTGTGTGTGTGTGTGTGTGTGTACCTGAATACGAACCTGGCCCACCTTGACAGAAATTAACTGGCCTCTGTGACTGCTCTATTCTAGTGGCTGTACCAGTATTTACCTTCTATGAAACCATGGGAATATGCAAGCTAAAAATCCCCAAATAAACAGTTTCTTTTCCATTTTGTAGCCCTACCGTTACCCACCTCCTGCATATTTAAGTAGGCACATGGTCAGTATACTCTGCCTGCCACAGTCAGTCATGGTTCCTTTCATTATCCTGCTGACTAAAAGCTTTCTTTCAAGCCCAGTGGTTATTATGAAAGCCACTCTTGGACTTTTCTAAAGGTAGCCATAAATCTTTCACTTTACTGTCTTTGATAACACTTTTCTGCCTAATCATCCGGTAGGTCTTAGGGAGTGCTTACTGTCTTATAATATAGTCCTAACTGTAGTTTAGAGGATATTTTACCTCCACCAAGGAGGTTATGTTTTCGCCGATGTTTGTCTGCATGTGTGTTTGTCTGTTTGTGAACAAGATAGCTCGGAACATTCCGCATGGATTTGGATGAAATGTTTGGACAACGTGGGTATTAGGCCAAGGAACAGATGTTAAAATTTTGGTGGTGATCCAGAACCAAATCCTCCAATAGTTAAACCTCCAACTGTTATATTTTGCAAACTTTTGCAAACAAACTTTTCTGAGACAATGCATCTATGTACAAACACTCACGTCTAGTGCCAGATTAGTTCAACAGCCCTAATGATGTGTTTTGTAACATCCCTAACAGCCCTGATGTTGTGTTTTTGGATAGAGACAGAAGGCAGGTGCTGGTCCTGGAGGTAGGATGTGTCTTTGATCTGTATATGGACATTAATGTGGCCTTTTATGATAACATGGCCAAGTATCAGCCCATTCTTACAAAGATCAGTGACTTAGGATTTGCATGTAAGTTGGTAGTGTTGATATTTGGCAGCCTAAGACATGTTCACAAATCAACCATTAGTGGGTTAAGACTGGCAGGGCTAACTAAAGGGAAATCTAAACAACTTGCAAAGATCTGCTCTGTTTTAGCAGTAATAGGCAGCCTTGCTGTGTGGCGCAGGCCATGTTTTTTTATACCCATGAGAGTCAAAGCTGTATTTCACCTCTGAAAATATTTGAATCCTGTCTGTGTGTGTGCGTGTGTGTGTGCATGCGCCCTGTTGCTGCCTCCACACATTCCAATCCCAGCCGTGGCCAGGTGAATAATCTGTGTTCGGCTGAGTGGCCTGGATTAGTCAGGGCTCTGTCAGGCCCAGACATTACTCAGCGATCATTGAGCCAAACAGTGCTGGCTGTGGGGATGTGCCTCAGCTGGGAAATGCTTTCAGAGGTGTTGTGTGCTTGTGTATGTGAGTCTCTCTGTGTGTGTGTGTGTGTGTGTGTGTGTGTGTGTGTGTGTGTGTGCTGGACATCCAGACTGATTAGCATCTGATTGGAGTCTCACTAGTCTGGGCAGAGTTTAGTCACCATGGTGCTGGACATTGCACTAAGGAGTTCTGGGAAAGACAGCAGTAGTGGTGTGAGAGTCTGTCCAAGAATGCCATTGTGTGTGTGTGTGTGTGTGTGTGTGTGTGCGCGCGCATCAGGGGAAGAAACCAGGTATGCATGTACAGTATGTCTTTGTGTTATTTCTTTCTTGTGCAAAATTTTGCATAAGTTTTGCATAAGTCTCTGTGCCCTGGAATGCCTGTCTGCCCCTGTGTGTGTGTGTATGTGTGTGTGTGTGTGTGTGTGTGTGTGTGTTTGTGTGTGAGAGAGAGAGAGAGAGCTTGACCTGTAGGCTCACTGGAGACTGAGGCTGATATGATGACTGGAGGTGAAATGAGAAAGGACAGGATTTGTGTGTGTATGTGTGTGTGTGTGTGTGTGTGAGCATCCCCACCAAAGAAAAAAACACAACAACCATGACTGTGAGATGAGCCGCCAACCAAACAACCTGAAAACGAGACGTGGGCCCCTGGCCTGTCTTACCTCATTTCACTCAAACAGAGGAGACACACACACACACACACACACGCACACACACACACGTACGCACGCACGCACACACACACACACACATACACACACACACACGTACGCACCCACACATGCATGCACACACACATACACACACATTATGATGTTTATATGGCCTTAACAAAGACTATGTCAGCTATATGAGCTTAACATAGGAGAGCAACATAAAATACACCTTATGACAAATAGTGTAAAAATTAGCTTTCAGTCAATTATAGCCATTAAAAAGTGCACGTGCACACACACACACACACACACACACACACACACACACACACACACACACACAGACTGTAAAAGAAAGATGCACGCAGGGATCTTTATAATATCACAGCACAGACTAACACATCCTACAGATTTCTTAGTACAGGTGCATGGTAATATACGCTCTGTGTGTGTGTGTGTGTGTGTGTGTGTGTGTGTGTGTGTTTTTATGTGTGTGTGTGTGTGTGTGTGTGCGTGCTTCTGTCTAGTTCTGTTAACTGAGTTACAGCTCCAGTGAAGCGTTGGGCAGGTGGATGTCAGCGGCATGCTCCCCTTGTCTGTGCATGGAGAGAGAGCACCATTATTAGTAAATTATTCAACTTGTTGGAAGTGGGACAGGACTGAGCGCGAGGTCTCGGCTTGTGCTGGAGCCAATTAAAATTCAGCTCTTCAAAAGCTACGGCAGGACAGCGAGACGAGCCGAACGAGCGATGAGAAGGTAGGAGAGGAAGAGAAAGGGGAGGGAGGAGAGGAAAGTGAGAGAGGGATGAAGCAAAAATGAAAGAGAGAGAGAGAGAGAGAGAGAGGGAGACGTGATACCTTTCCCGCCCATCTCCCTTGTCGCGTTTGCAGGGAAAATTATAACCTGGCTGCACACTTTCATATTTCATCTGTGAGCGAGTGTGACAGGCTCTCTTTGTGTCATCTCTCTTGTCTCTCTCTCTCTCTCTCTCTCTCCCTCTCTTCCCTTTCTCTCCCTCCCTCCCCCCACCCCCCTTTCTCTCTCTCTGGCTTTCCTGCCTTGCATTCCACCCCCTCCTCCTCATCTCGTTTGCTTGCCGTTACTGAGAGCCTCCCCCTCTTTCATGTGATGAGAATGAAAAATGAACAAACACAAAAACAAATCAGGATCAAAAAGGGACAGAGAGACAGAGAGAGAAAGAGAGGGAGAGAGAGAGAGAGAGAGAGAGAGAGAAAGAGAGGGGTGGCAGAGGCTTGCTAGCGGGATGATGTCTGTGTCTCAGCAGTGAGTTGTATCAACCCCAGCAACCTGAGGTAGAGAAGATAGAGGTCCTCTCTCTCTCTCTCTCTCTCTCTCTCTCTTTCTCTGTCCATTCCTCCTTCATATCTACAGATAGTGAGTGAGAGACAGTTTAAGAAAGGATGAAAGATAAAGGAGAGGGGAAAAAGAGAGGGAGAGAATTTCTAGTAGTGGTACTAGCAGGTGAGACAGGTATCTTTATTTGGTAGGTTTATAGCCATGGATACTGCTCTTGTCTCGTTCTCCCTGTCTGTCTCTCTTTTACCTGTCTGTCTCTTTCCCTTGCTGAGTATGATGTTTGAAGTTTGTTTTAGAAATTCAGTGTCAAGCATTCAGTCAAGACATTCAGTTCTCTCTCTCTTTCTCTGTCTGTGTGTGTGTATGTGTGTGTGTGTGTGTGTGTGTGTGTGTGTGTGTGTGTGTGAGAGAGAGAGAGAGAGAGAGTCTGACATGTTGAATTTGGTCAGAGGTGCCACTCCACATCACTCAGGACCCACTTACTCATTAAAACCACTGACAAACGGAATAAAATGAAATAACATTCTTTGTAAAGACCAAGATTTCTTTGTCTGTTGTTTTGAATAGTGGTTTAGGTTGTTTACAGCTGTGAGGCGGGTCGGAGAATGAGGATGAAAAGGCAAGAAAATAATTAAAAATAATATGATTAGTGCAAAGCAAAATGATTGCGCTCAAACCTGGTAGATAAGGTAACAGTTAATAGGCTACACCTTAATTGCAGGTTGTTTTTAAAGTATTGAAAAGCAAAAGATAAAAGCAAACAAACACACACACACACACACACACATACACGCACGCACACACACACTTTGTGTACATATAAAAACACAGACACGCAAAGTCACACACACACACACACACACACACACACACACACACATACACGCACGCACACACACACACACTTTGTGTACATATAAAAACACAGACACGCAAAGTCACACACACACACACAAACACACACACACACACACACACACACACACTTGTCTTTTCACCTCTAGCATTTGTAATGTGTGCATAAACATTGCACCTTTGAATCCAAAACATTGATCATATAATTTACTCTCCTCTATCGACCTGTGTCTCTCCCATCTACCAGGCCGTCTCTTTGGGGGCTGTTTGGACA
>PYXC01002692.1:627500-662472 GCA_015244755.2 Tenualosa ilisha
TGCCTGGTTAAAAGGTACAAGCAGAAATTATTATGGAAATGCATCTAATATGTTGGAGCTCTTACTGTGAGGATAATATTTAAAACAATGCTGAACCCCCTCAGTTGGGGGTCTCTCTCTCTCACACACACACACACACACACACACACACACACACACACACATACGTGCACAGACAAGAAATATACACACATACACTGCATCCTCCCTACCTCCGCTATACCATGCAGGACACACACACCCCATCATCCCCTCCAGTACACTTACTTGTACACACACTGACACACACATACATAAATGCCAACCCCAACAATGACAACGACCCCCCACCCACCACACACCACACACACACACACACACACACACACACACACACACACCCTGTGCTCCGTCATCATTCATATTCATGCAATGGGAGAGGCGGGGAGTCCAGGGGAGAGGGCTGATTTGCATACGACAAATAAATGAGAGAAGCCAATCAAGCCCCTGCATCCACGGCGACCGAGGGGAGTGTATGTGCGTGTGTGTGTGTGTGTGTGCTCGCGCGTGTGTATGTATGTGGTGGGGGTGTTGACGTTGCGGGGGACGTGCTTTGAGCTGGTTAAAATTGCATGACAATTGCCCGGGTTGGGCAGAGAGGACGAGAGGAGGAAGAAGCATTGGGTGGTGGTGGTTGGGGGTGGTGGGGGGGGGGGGGGGGTATTTGTTAGGAGAATAATAAATAAATGTGTGTGAGAGAAGAGAGGGGCAAAAAAAAATAAATCGGAGGGGAAAACAGGCGCCTCTTGGAGGGCCGTGGCGTTGGGTGGCGGTGGCGGCGTAATGAATTTCAAATAAGTTCCTCACTTCAGGAGAGAGAGGCAGGAGCGACACTCTTGCAGCTGGTTTGCTGAGATAATTGATTTTCAAATAGTTTGAAGATGAGCAAGGCAAGCGCACGCACGCACGCACGCACGCACGCACGCACGCACGCACGCACGCACGCACGCACGCACGCGCGCGCTCGCCTGACAACTGCCGCCACGGCAACCGCGACTGCGCCAATCCTGAGAGCCCGATCACTTTAATTAGAGTCACGCTCGTCCTCCGCCACGGCCTCTTTCCCGGGTCTATTAACACACGCGCCACAACGCTTACTAGAGTGTGTGTGTGTGTGTGTGTGTGTGCGTGTGTGTAATGTCTGCAGGACACACATCCCCGTATGTGTTCAAGCAAACACACACACACACATCCACACGCACACACAAACACACTTTGCTGAGGGCAATGTTGCTAGTTGAACTTCGCTAGTCCTTTTCAGTGGAGCATTGCCACGGTGTGCTAGGCTGGTCTGCCCAGAACTGATAACCATGGGGACGGCTCAGGAAATGAGATGCATGCAAGGAGAGGATTTGAATTGGCAATGTAATTTACCACAGCTTCCCACAACATTTCATTTGCGAAGGAGGAGGTGTGTGTGAGTGTGTGTGTGTGTGTGTGTTTGTGTGTGTGTGTGTGTGTGTCTGTGGAGAAGAGAAGGTGGTCGGCAGGAAGGGTAAGAGAACTGTATGAGTGTGTTTGTGTTTTAGAGATTGATAGTGTGTCTCTGTGTATTTGTGTGCGTGTGTGTGTGTGTGTGTGTGTGTGTGTGTGTGTTTGTGTGTGTGTTAGTGTGTGCTACTTCAGCTACTGCATAGAGTAATGTTCAGCAGCCACAGCTGCAAAGCTAACACCCAGCTAAGCAATGTGAAACAGTTGACTCATTTGACTAAACACACACACATGCACACAAACACACACACACTGACACACACACACACACTCTCATTCTGCCCCGTCACCTTCATGTTACATCAAGTAAGTGATATGTGCTTAGTCTCTCTCTCTCTGCGTGTGTGTGTGTGTGGGGGTGTGTTTTCCAAAGGTGTGTGATGAACATTTGGTTCACACAAACAAGCCCAGCCTCACGTGAGTTGACACAGAGAAAGTGTAATTCATAAGAGCTGGCAGCTGCTATTGGCACTTTAACACAAATGCAGTGAATGGAACTGAGTTGGATTGACAGCTTCAGGATGCCCCTCCTGGAAGAGATCTGAGTCACCGATCTGAGTTCGGTTCACACAAGGCACACTTAGCATGCAAATATATTGGCAGACTTTCAATTTACCTCATCCCAGATGTGTGTGTCTTTCTGTGCATGTGTGTGTGTGTATATCTGTGTATATGTGTGTGTATGTGTGCGTGTGTGTGTGTGTGTGTGTGTGTGTGTGTGTGTGTGTGTGTGTGTGTGTCATAGCATCATCCACAAGAAGAAGATGAGAATAGTCCCCAAACTCACTGAAATGATGGGAAAGAGCCACAGAGTGCACAAACCTCTCCTCCACTTCACCCCACACACATCCGTCGGCCATTTTGGCTCTAGAGTACTCTCTGTAACCTGAGGCAGTTTACCCAGTCAGGCTACCCACACTGAAGTATTTTCTGTCACCTGAGGCCAGTTTCCACATTCTGATGGGCATCTGGGTGAGGTTAAGAGCAGGGCAGTGGCTCTCTGATCCGGGGGTTCAGCTATAAGGGCTGGTATGATGAGGAGCCTCAGGTGGGCCTTCAGGCTGTACACACACACACACGCACACACACACACACACACACACACACAGCCTAGAAAGAGTTGCTGGGCTGGTTTGATAATCTGATTACATGGGTTATCATTAAAGGGGAGAAGGATTTCTCTAGAGGTGTGTGTATGTCGGTATGTGTGTGTGTGTGTGTGTGTGTGTGTAATAAGGCCAATGGGACAATTAATAACTCTGGAAAGTGGTTTCCGAGCATCGTGAATGAATTGATTTGATTTAAAACACTACAAACCTCCCCCATATATTCCTTTCAGCCCTTACCTTTGTTTCTTGCTATCTATCCTTCATTTTCTCTTTTTCTCATCTTGTTCTATCTGTCTTTACATTTATTTATTATTTATTTGTTTGTTTGTTTGTTTAGTCATGTCTTTCTGTCAGTCTCCATTTTCCCACCTTTAGCCATTCTGTTCTTCTCTCTGCTTTCGCTGCTTCTTTGTTATTTTCTCAGAGGGGCAAATCAGTGCAACATTCACACCTCTGCCCAAACATGCATAACAAGCTTGCAATCAAACACACACACACACACACACACATGTGTATGCAGGTGCACACATGAGTACACATGTTCAAACACAGACTGACACACACACATACACACACACACAACAAGCAACAACAAATTATTGTAGCACACATTGTGCTCAGTCAACACCATTTAAATCGCACAAAAACTCCAGTCAGAGATCATTGAATGTAAACATGAAAATAGCACCCACCCACCCACACACACACACACACGCGCACACCTACATGCAACCCCATTAGTCCTGGCCCAGACAAAGGACTTTGAGTATGTTATTCAGATTGGTGGTGCTTGTAGGAAGTGATTTGGCTAATTACATGCTCTTGTGCAATGCATGTCTGTTTTGTGCGTAAGTGTACTTGAGTGTGTGAATGTCTCCCTGCAGTGTATCTGGCTATGGGTGCGAGTGGAGAGAGAGAGAGTGAAAGTAACAAAATGTAAGTGTGTGTGCATGTATGTGTGTGTGTGTGTGTGTGTCTGTGTGTGTGTGTGAGTAAGAGAGAGAGAGAGAGAGAGAAAACAAAATGTGTTATGAGGAAGAGTGAAGTACCTGTGTGTATATGTGTGTGTGTGTGTGTGTGTGTGTGTGTGTGTGTGTGTATGTGTGTGTGTGTGTGTGCGTGTGTGTGTGTGTCTCTGTGCGAGTGTAGTTTATTCATGTCCTGCATTCCTACCCAGATTAGGAACAGAATGCCTTGTCCTTGCTCAAAGGAAGTCATGATCAACCTGTCTGCACACGGCCCCACCCACCACCCCCATCCCCACCCCCACTAACCCCACCACCCGCACCATCACCCATCAAACACCCATCACCTCCAATACCTCCTCATCTCATGCACATCTTCCTCATCCTCACCCCTGCGTTATCATCATCCTTATTATCACAGAGATCCATAGTCAGGAAAATGCCTCACATATGGTGATATATGACAATACGTTTTTGTTGGTTCTACTATTGTTCTTCTATTCTCTCTATCTCTTCTATTGTTATCTCCCCCACTCTTTCACACATGGTCTCTCTCTCTCTCTCTCTCTCTCTCTCTCTTTTCCTCTCTCAAAGACACACATACGCACACACTCACACAGACACTCACACGCGCACACGCACGCACGCACACACGCACGCACACACACACATACACACACCACAGTACAGAGCTCACACACACACACACACAGTACAGGACTCGCACACACACACACACACACACACACCACACACACACACACACGCACACACACACACACACTCATGCACACCCCCCTCGCACAGGCATTTAAGCCCAGCCTCAGAGGCGGTGGGGCGCTGTCTTAGAGGTTGGAAAAGTGTGGACCTGCAGTGGCGGGTGGAACGTGGCTCTGGACAACATAATTCCATGCCCCGCGGGCCCACCGCAGTCCCGCGCGCGGCTGGGGCTCCGTCAGCGACTGCCCCGTGACGTGTGTGACATATCATTAAGTCGCTTATTTCCTGCACGCCGTGACACTGCAAATGGCAGAATTTAGGACAGGGCCACCAGGTGAGAAAACAACGACGGAAATTAAATAGGGGAGCCTTTCTACATGCTTCTGTCCCTCAATTCCAGTACACTGGGGTGGCTCTTTCCCCACCCACCCAGAGCTGAAGAGTGAGGTGACGCCTATCAGGGCAAACATCTCCACGTAGGGTTCTTCCTGGTGGACTGGAGCTTTCTTCATTATGCCAAGAGCTGTGAACATTTCTCTCTTCCTGTGGCTGTTATTCAAAAAAAGAAAAACGATTTTAAAAAACGTTATTATATTATTTTAAAAACGTTATTATATGATTTTGCATAACCCTGCGACAGAAAATCTGATTTCCTTTTAACGCTGCTTTGAAGTGCATTTATTTGCCAGGCCAGCACTAATAATATTGAACTGGCCAGTGAAACCTTATCTGTGGGCCCTCTTGGCCTGTGGAGTCTTGTTTTGCTTTTGTGAGTTTCCGCTGCATCACAGTAATTAGTACGGGGGTTGACTGAAGCTCGGCCTGTGTGCTAATTAATGGACCAGGCTCTTGTGATCATTGCAGAGTCGCTTCTACAAGGCAGAGAGGATTGTGATCAGACCAAATGAAAAAAAAAAAAAAGGAAGAAAAAAAAAACACTGGGTCTGGGGAAACGGCGTCAAAAAGTGTGTGTCCTGAAATACACACATACACACACATACTCTCACACACACAGACCATGTCAGAGTGGTGTGTGAGTGTGAGTGTGTCTTTAGCTTTCCATGATATGATGGCACCTAGACATGCTGCGGCTGTCAACACAGCATTCCATGTGCAAGAGTGACAGAACTAAGGGAGTGTACACTTAAAGTGAATGTAATATACAGACAGAGAGTGTGTGTGTGTGAGAGTGTGTGTGTGTGAGAGAGAGAGAGAGAAAGAAGCTTTAATAACAGGGAAATGCACTTCTCACAAAGGACGTCTGGGAATGCAGTGACTACCACTGCTGCAATGGATGTACATACTGTATGTTCTAATGGCTACTCCTAATGTGTATGTTTGTGCGTGTGTGTGTGTGTGTGTGTGTAAGAGTGAGAGAGAGACTGTGTGTGTGTGCATGTGTCTGTCTTCAACAAAAAAATCAGGCTACGTCAGTCTCCCAAACCCACTCGTATGTGGACAACTCAAAATGTGTGTGTGTGTGCATGTGTGTGTGTATGTGCGTTTCACATTTATGTGTATGGGTCCCTCCTGTGTGCCATGACTGCACTCCACCTCTGCCAACCCCCCGCCCCCCCCTGCCATCCCATCCAAGACCCCATACACACCCCCACTCCTTGCCACAATGGTGTCCCAGCATGCCGCGGCTGTCCACCTGACAGATGTTAAGAGCCTCTTTCACTGGTCAACCACTGTTCGCCCGCAGGAAATGGCTTCATAACCACCGGGCACTTTGACATTGGAGGTCAGGCCAATTCAAGCACACAGTCCATAGTATTCTATGAACTCCAAAGCTGCTTATCACCTAAGGCCAGCGTGTGGTGTGTGTGTGTGTGGTGTGTGTGTGTGTGTGTGTGAGAGAGAGAGAGAGAGACAAAGAAGAACTGGTTTCTAAGGAAACTTTCTCCAGTAGCTGCTGGTAGCTGCTGACTGCCAAAATGGGACTGGAAGAGTTCATTTAAGTGAACAAACTGAACAAATGTGCACACACACATACACACACGCATGCGCGCACACACACAAACACACACAAGCGGAAAAGTACATCCTCTGCATTTACACAAATACATACATACACACACACACACACACACTGCGTTTATACATTACATTCGTTTATACATTACATTACAAATACATTCTCTGCGTTTAAATGTACAAATTGAACACACGTGCACCCCCACACACACGCACGCACACACACACGCACACACAGAAAAGTACATCCTCTGCATTTACACACACACCCCCCCCCCCCCCCCCCCCCCACACACACACACACACACACAAAGAAAAGAACATCCTCTGCATTTACACACACACACACACACACACACACACACACACACAAAGAAAAGAACATCCTCTGCACATAAGCTGACCCCTAGTCCTATGAAAAGCCAAACGGCGAAGGTAAAAGCCTCAGAGATTTAGTGGAGTGAGTGTTAGTGCTTGTACCTGGACTTGCAGTTTATTTCTGCGACTACCCCACACACTCATGCATAATGCACCCAGTTTAGACGGAGCCATCACGGGGAAAGTGGGGACGCCACCCCCGGCAGGACGTCACCGAGGGCCAATGGTGGACTTTCATCACTGTGCTTTGTGTATAATTTAACAGCACAACACACTGTACTGTACACTGTGTGTGTGTGTGCGGGCGCTATGCTAGTCCTTACCTGCAGGCACCTGTACTTCTTCGATGTAGGTTGAGAAACAGTGAAGGATTTGAAGGGAAGGATTTCTTTGCTAATGTCTCGGATAGTCACTTCAAGTCTCCATTCATCTATAATTGAACTACATGTTCTGTTTCTCTCTCTCTGCATGCATTATGTTTAAAACACCCACACACACACAGAGACACACACACACACATGCACACATGTACACTCCCCCACACACACAAACAAGCATGCGCGTATACACACACACACACAACACACAAAACAACAAAAAACAAAAAACACACACAACACACAAACCATGCATGCATACATACACACACACACACACACACACACAGGCACACGCACACATGTACACCCCCCACACACACAACACACATACACACACACACACATACACAACTCTCACCTACACACTATATAAACACAACAACACAAGTTTGCCTTGTTTCTCCATTATCCTCTTGCAGCACATGGCAGACATGATAACACTATTAGCCAGCTGTGAATAGACAGGATGTGCCAGTGTGAGAATGTGTAAGTGTGTGTGTGGTGTGTGTGTGTGTGTGTGTGTGTGTGTGTGTTTTTCTGATAGTTTGGGGCATGGCTGCCACTTCCCATACCGGGGCTCCCACAATACCTCCTTGTGTGTGCACAGCCTGTGACCTTGACCTTTGCATTGTGAGGTACAAAGCACCGTGGAGAGAGGAGATCCACCACTCCTCCTCCGGCAGCCATTAGCATGTTAATCGCCCAGCAGACAGCTCCAGCAGCCAGGGAAGAGATGGAACTCAGGCGGCCCTCACTGGAGATGAGAGAGAGAGAGAGAGAGAGAGAGAGAGACAGAGAGAGAGAGAGAGAGAGAGAGGTAGCGGGACAGTCATGGAAATAACCAGAGCAGGGTGTGTACCGGTGTGTATGTTCATGCGGTGTATGTTCTGTTTTATTGTGTGTGTGTGTGTGTGTGTGTGTGTGGTGTACTGTGCTTTATCGCCCAGCGGAGAAGGAACTCATTCGGCCCTCACTGCAGATCATACAGTGAGAGAGGTGGCAGACCCAGAAATAAACAGAGCAGTGTGTGCCGCAGTGTGTATGTTCATGTTGATGTGACTCCTGTTGTCCTGTGTGTATGTGTGTGTGTGTGTGTGTGTGTATGTGTATGTGTATGTGTGCGTGTGTTTGTGTGTTTGTGCATGTGTGCGTGTGTGTGTATGTGTGTTTGTGTGCGTGTGTGTGTTTCTGTGTTGTAAACTGCAGTTTATGTCTTCACACTGAGTAAAAACACAAGGAGTTTAGCTTGTATGTTGGCGTGAGAGTGTGGCACACATGGCAAGATGAGATGCTGGTGAGACTCATCCTCACAGAAAGATGTGAGCTAAACTGATCATAACAAACAATAGCAAACATGCTACACCTGTCAAACTGACATTCAACTTCAGCTTTATTGACATGACTGTAAAATGACGTACTGAAAAACACAACAACAGAACAATACAACACAACATTAACTTAACAGTGACTGATTTAACGATGAAAATCTTCAAACGCTGACAGGAAACCAAAAAATAGACAGATATATAGACATGATATACAATAATAATGATGACAATAATAATGATCATAATCACTTTACAATCATTATAATTATAGACGAATTCATAATAGGCACTATGAAGTCTTAGTGGCAAGATCAGTTTACAATGTGCATTGTGCCATTATGAGTTATGGAGATATGTGCTGTTATGGAGTCTGAGTTTATGGCAATGGCAAGTTGTTTTTGTTGTTGTTATTTAAATTATATATATAAAAAATCTTTTCTGTAGCGTATCTCAAGTATTAAGTTGTGTGTGAATAGTTTACAAATTTTTTTTTTTACTGAGGTTTGTGCATCTCTGCCACTCTGCATATGAACAATATACGCCAAGTGTGTGTGTGTGTGTGTGTGTGTGTGTTTGTAAGAATATAGGCTTGTCACACAGGCGGAATATAACTTCTGCATCATAACCAAGCGAGAAGCTAAGAAAGCGCTGAATTGGAGATCACTGCTCCACTATCTTCGCCTTAAAAGCAGTCTTCCTGTTTCACGCTCCGTGCTCACCGATTGGTATACCTGGTAATTAGTCCACGGCACTGGCCTACGGGTGCGGAGGTGCTGCAGGATTGGTGTGTGTGAGTGAGTGTGTGAGTGTGTGTGTGTGGGGTGGGGGGGGGGGGGGGGGGTGCTTGTGCTGGAAAATGTGCTTTAGAGGGTGGGGGTACAGCCGCATGCCGAGAAGAAGAGTCACTGAGATTTCTGATTAGCTGACAAGTTGGGGCCGGAAAGGCTGCACTTACCCCATTAAAGACTTCTCTCCCGCGTGACATTTGAGCGTAGTTACGGTGCTGCGCACCACCTTGCCATTTCCCATTCGCCGGGCATCAATTTAGAGGGGGGAAGAGGCAGAGAAGAGCTCCAGAAAGTCGAAAGAGAGAGGGAAAAAGAGAGAGAGGGAGAGAGGAAGAGAAAGAGAGAGAGAGAGAGAGAGAGAGAAAGAGAAAGCGAGAGAGGCTGCCGCAGGCAGAGGCACAAATGGATTTCATTCACCGAGGTGAACAGTGGTACCCTGATAAATACAGTCTCTTGAATGTCAGCAAATGTCACTTGTGAAGCCATTTACTGTTGCTCTAATGGCTTCCCCCAAACTTACAATGAAGAAAAGAAAACTAGAGTGACAGGAAGATGAGGGAGGGAGAGAGAGAGAGAGAGAGAGAGAGAGAGAGAGAGAGAAAGAAAGGAAAGGAATGGGGGGACAGTGAAAGAGAGAGAGAAAGAGATAGAGATGGAAAAACTCCCAACTCTAGGAAAATAACATGGAAAGAGAGAGAGAGAGAGAAAAAGAACATAGGGTTGGGTCATTGTTACTTCCACATGGTTGAGCAATGAGCTATTTGAGAAGGCAACGGCAGAAAGTGGTCCAACTTGAAGGACGAGGCCATAGACATTTCCATACAAGCCAACTGAAAAAGTTGAGAAAAGTAGCGAACACAGCCAGCCGAGGCCTGAATGACTTACTTGCACACTGGACTCACGTACTTCATTTCATGTTGGCACGGGTTCGGAGATGGGACCATGACAGCTGCTCTGCCGTCTAACATGAATATGTCTGAATGAAACACATTCAGTGAACTCTACATTATGATGTGGTGCTGTCAAAATAAAAAGCTCACATAAGCAACACACTTATCCGCGTTTTAATAATTGAACAAACTCTATAAAAATATAAATCTATATAAATTGTAGGCCGCAGGATTGTGTATTGCATATAACATAAATAACCTATACTGTAAGAGAGGTGCTTTGTTTTCAAGTTGAGTTTAACACATGTTTAACATGTTAGACGATACACATTCACACACACATACACACACACCTCTACAGTCTGGTTAAATATAGGTATAATTTGCCTTTCAAATGAAATGTATGGCAGTGTAGTGTTCAAGCCAGGCTTTGCTTAATTAACTTCCCCCTGCTAAGGGAACAGGGAGACGAGCCTCCACTGCAGTCCTTTTCAGCGCCATCTGATATTTCATGAACTTTGCTAATGCCTTCGCCGGTAGCCGTGGCAACCCCACTTTGAGTCCACTAAGACAGCCGGCATGGCTGTGATAATCCTCATTTCCAGCTGTTGCTAAGGTTACAAATTACCGGTGCCGTTCCTAACCGGGTCCTCTATGACACTTCCCTAATCCCTTTATGGAATTTGTATTTCATTTAGGATTACTGTGCCAGATACGCGCCGGATTAGGCGCTCCGCACTTTGTTTTTCCTGTTGGGTCCCTCCCTGCCGATCTCCCTGCCATGTTTGTCATGACATTAATTGTAAAATTTTCCCTTCTCAGTAAAAGCACCTTTTTGTGCCCCCCCACCCCCCCTCTCTATCTCTCTCTCCCTGTGTGTGTGTGTGTGTGTGTGTGTGTGTGTGTGTGTGTCTGGTTCAATGTCTGTCAATGGGATGTGTAGATGTAAGTAGCTGGAGTTTGCAGGTGGCCCTCTCAGGTCCTGGTGGCCGTTATCACATAAAGCAGTGATCAGAATGGGCTTATTTTACCCTTTTTCCCTGCTACACAGAAAGAGAACTATTTTCCCTCACAAAAGCCACCCCTCAACACACACACACACACACACACACATACACATTCTTGCATTCTTCCTATATGTCCACACCAACTGTGTATAGCAATGCAGTGCCTTTGCAATGTTTTGTATTTTGTGTTGTTGTTTACCTTTTTAAAATGGGAGGTGTGGGGAGGTGCGGCATGTGTGTTTGGAGGTGGTATCAGAGTGGCCGTAAAGACAAGGAAATTCTTGAGAGGAGAGGGGTGGGGAGGAGTGAGGTAGGGTGGGGTGGGGTGGGGCAGGGAAAGTAGCGAAGGTGAACAACAGGAGCAAACAAAGCGGACGGACGAAGGTGAACAATGCGGAGTGGAGAGGGTGAGACGTGGGAGGACAAGCGGCCAGCCGGCCCTCGGCTTCCCCTCGGCTCGGAGGTCAAGGCCACAATGCACAGATATCATCAGCGGTCCAGACAACAAAGGCCTATAGAGAGAACCCTGCAAAGCCCCTAGTTGACCTCGCACACAGACCCAGCACACACCCCTGAGTAAGGGTGTTTGGGTGTGGATGTGGGTGTGGGTGTGTGTTTGTGTTTGTGTGTGTATATATATGTACTTGTGTGTGTGTGTGCATGTGTGTGTGTGTGTGTGCGTGTGTGTGTATGCATGGTTCTTAAGCACTCTAATAAATGTACAACTGTACTCACAATTATGTATGTGTGTGTGTGTGTGTGTGTGTGTGTGATCTTGAATGGTCCTGAATTCCTATATGGTGATGTCATTTCCTCCCTAAATAAAGGACAGAGAATGGGCTTCATTCTTAAAAACAAAAGCATGTAATTGTAATTTGTTCATTGAAAATGAATACAAATTCCAGTAAATTATAGAATGTCACAATCTAAAGTTGAATTGAGTGAGTGCCCCTTTTATTTTACCAGCTGGCTCAAAAAAAATTATCTGAGTAAATATCCAAATGTTCAATGCCTTTTTCACCAAGTTGTCCTAAACTGGAGGTTTCCATGTAATTATGAATTCTGTTGGCACATTCTGGAACATTCCTTGTTATTTTTCGTCTTTGTAATCACACAGTGGAACCATGACAACAGTAATGGGATATACTACATACAACACAGAGAATTCTTGTGCTGTTCTCTTTACCTGCTCAAACAATTCTGCATAGGACTTTAAAAGCAGACAGACACACGCTGTTTGTATATCTATATTTATCTATTTATTACAGTTATGTATTTATTTATGTGCAGCATTTCATGTTAAAGGTGGATATATGCTGCATTATACTGGAATTTTAACAAATTTACGATGAGGTATTAGCATTCACCTCTGTCTCTGAAATGGTTCAGCCCAAATGGCTAATTAACCTAATTGGTAGTAATGGGCTGGCTTGTTTAAGGTCTGTCTCAATTCAGGTTTGGAGGTTGATTAAGAGAGAATCTGAGCCAAGGAAGGGGTCAAATTTAAGCACATATGCTAGTATGTTAGGTTAGGGGACTTGGAGCCTTGATGTCAAGCTTTTATCTTCATCTAATTGATATTGAGTTCTAGTTTAGTTCATACAGTATTATCATCTTGAATCATGTTCTGTGGGGCTTAGCCATTTTGCTTTACTTTCAAGATGAATAAATTAGGTGAATAAATTAGGCTGTTTTTGCTGTTTTTACATTTTTTGCAGTGTTCCTTCCTCCTCCTTGATGCCTATATATACCATAGAAATTGACGTCATTGACAGTTTTACTGAATTAAAAGAAACTATGCTAAATGTTTTTTTTACAGGATATGATATTATGCTATATTGTGTTTTGGTCATGTTTATATTATAAAGGTCTGCTTCATTCAAAATCTATAATACAATTTGCTGCTTATGAATGTTAATGCCAGTAGCCAAATTAGCGAAACACTGAAAAAACTGTCTGTCCTAAAATATTTGCATATTCGCAAGTCCCACAACATTAAGGTGACTAGTTCTCCGGGATGAAAATCATGGACATCTTCCTGAATTCCTGTGGACAATTCTATTTCTACAGTCAATATAATTAAAATAAGTAGTGTTTTAGCTTCAAAAATCGGGGACAAAGTGTTTTTTCTTGTATTTTACCAGGGACAGACCACCAAAATCGGGTACTGTCCCTGGAAATCCGGTCATCTGGTCACCCTACTCAACATGGCAAACGGGGGCACGGTAAAGAGGGTGGGAGAGGGGGAGAGAAAGTGAGAGGAGGCATTGAGAGAGAGAGAGAGAGAGAGAGAGAGAGAGAGAGCTAAAGGGATCATTTTTCAGGTGTTTGAATGGAGGTGGGTGTTGTGTGTCACTAAAAATCTGCACATGCAGAAACTAGCCCTGCCAATCCTCCCAGCAGAGGATGAAGAATCTGGGGTAGGACATTTCACGCGCTGCGCTCCATCCACACGCAGTCTATGCGCTGCGCTCCATCCACACACAGTCTATGAGCTTTTTCTGTAACTGCTATACGTCACCAGTGGTCAGAACTGATGTGCATTTCAGGTGTGACAAAAAACTATCCTCATCTGTCTGCCATTCTATAACCTTCACACCACCCAGAACATCACATCACCTTACACACTGAGTCGGCCACCCCTTTCAGGTGCCAAAGTGGAAGTATATTTTATTTTTTTAAGTATAATAACACAGTATGATGACCTAATAATAGGTAGCTGTCGAATAAATCAGCTCAGTCTTTTTGGCCTCTATGTGTTGGGGGAGAATGGGAGATGCTATTAAATTCTTGTCTCTGGTAGAGTGGACACAGAGGTGTGGTGGGGATTTTTTTCCAGTAGGGTATGCCAGTTTAATTATGCTGGCCTAATTGCAAAGAAAACCACGAGCCTCTAAAACCTATGTTAATAGTATCACTACGTGATCATGGTCATCCCATAATGTCAAGCTGGGTTTGTTAATGACAACAGAAGGCTTATTTGAGAGGTTTGCTTTACATAGGCATTCATAGATGCCACTGGTAATAACATTATCAATATAATGTTATAAATTAATGCCTAATATTAAAAAAAGTGAAAAATACACAAATAATCTATTTGAAGAAATGAAGGGACTTCTTACCTCCGTGCCCAACACCCACTTTACCTCTGGATAGACCCAAATAAAATAGCCCTTTCTGTTGAGAAAATTTGGGAGACAGAACTCCATGCGTTACATCACCAGTGGAGCCCAGCGTTTGATGGGGTTCAGAAACAGGACTCAGAAGGGATTCCTGCTTCTGAACACCATGTAGTCATCTGATACACAGTATGACCAGATAGAGAGAAAATGAGAGTAATAGATGGATAGATAATTATGGGGAAGGAGAGAGAGAGAGAGAGAAACAGACAGACAGATAAACAGAGAGAGGAGGGAGGGGGGTAAACGAGCCTGTCCTTCTCATCATGTCTGTTTGTTTGTGAAGGTCTGCAGCTAAATACATACAATGAGGCTAATGGATGAAATATACAATCAGATAGATCACTCGTGTGCCAACACAAACACACACATACACACACACACATTGCAGGCCTACAGCTTTATCCTGGGTTGGACACACAAACACCCCCCACACACAAACACACACACAGAAAGAGAGAGGGACATTTTCAAACACACACTCACAGCAACACTCTCATGCACAGACACACACACACACACACACACATACACACACCGCTGGCTGGCAGCTCACTCATCCGATTAGTGACAGGCTGACAAACAGTGTTATTGTCCCAACGGGTCAACTGCAGCAGATATTGCAAGTTCCATAGCGGCAGCAGGAGCAGCCACTGCAGCCCTCTGAGGGCCCTCTGACGAACCAGTTAGCCTGGCCAGACCTCTCTTCAGCCACGTTAACTCCCGGCCTCCCTCTCCCTCATTCAGCCACATTCAGTCAGACAACATACAGGACACAGACAACATGCGCAAAACACCAGACACACATTCCCAAGTTTTAATGTCAGCTTGAGAAGTTGGGACATGCTTCTGTTAGCAGAGGGCTATGCTGTGTAAAGAAATCATGTCAGCCTTACTTAAACGTACGTAAATGATCACTCAAGCACAGCTTACTTTCAACAAGAAATGTTTACAAAAAGATCCTGTCTGACAGTATTACACAAATAGGAAACTAAGGGCTCATAATCCCAGGAAATAGAACACATTCAAAGCCAGGCAGGTGACAACTGTAATAATTTATTAGAAGTCTACAAAATTGTTAATTAATTTATACTATACTTATGACACATGACCTAAAGTTGCAAACACAGTCCTAGCATAAAAACTGATTTGTCTCTATCCACCTAACTGCCTTAAACAGATGTATACAAACATAAACATTTTACTCATCCCTATGGGGGAATAGCAATGCTGCAGCATAGGTTACACAGACCACACATTTTATCATTTATTTACATGAGGCAGATGTAAGAGCAATGTGAAGCAAATGTAGAGTGTATAAAAATAAACATACTATAACTACTACAAGTACTATGTAAGTACTATAAGTGCATATAAAAATAAATAGCTTCAAAATAATTATCTCTATTGTGAAATTTAAGGAAAAAAGATTACATTTTCCTCTTTTTCATGAGTAACAATGAAAGCCACAGTGAAAATCTCTTCCTGAAATTGTAGCTCGCAGCAGTGGTGCTCCTTTTTTTCAAGAGGAATAACTGTACTTCCAGTGCAAACATTTGCTGTGTTCAGTGCAAATCTTTTAGTGTGTTAAAGGAGAAATCTGGTGTAACTCAATCCAAAGCCCTGTTGTTTGAAGTCACTGAGTCCTGTCCATAGGAAAAAGAAAACTGAATACAACATAGATCGAATAACAAACCGGCAGCTGACATTAACTGAATGGGGCATAAGAAAATGAAAATAAAAGTGAGTTTCTATGCCCCGTTCAGTTAGTGTTAGCTGCCAGTTCGTTAGTGTATGTTGCATCAAATTTTCTGGTTCTTTTTCCTACTGACAGCACTCTGTGACCTTGAACAACAGAGCAATGGATTGATTCACATCAGATTTCTCCTTTAACACCACCACCCCTTCCCTTACCTCACCATGATAAATCCTTTTGGTTTTTATTTGTCTTTTGCTTGTACCTTCACTTCACACACTACTCAGTGAGACATAGTTTCCCTGTGGAGATAATGAAGAAGCATTTCAATTCTAAACGTCGTCCTCCGCTATCCTGTTCCCCTCTGTCCCACTCTTACACGCCTCATGGTTGGATCTAAGATGGCCACTGTGACTCACAACAAAGCCTGGGCCTACGCAATAACAGCACTGACATTTCAGTTATTTCTGCCTTTCTCTAAAAAGTTTTTTAGACACACAAATAAGTTTCCTAGATAGGATGCCTCTGTACATCGTACTCAGGACACCCTTTACATTGTAATATTGTTATATAAACATTAGATACAAACAAACCCCATAACCATGTAGTCCTAAGCTGATTTTAAAGACCAAACACACGCTAATATAATGAAGCTTATGGCACACTGCAAAGTATTACTGGCCACTGGAAGCAATTAGCCTGTATCTGTCTAAAGTCAGTACTGCCAGCCTGTCATGTTGATGCTATTAGGCCTCCTTCTTTGGGGAGCTGGGTGTTACCACGGCCAGTGATACGGACCATTGTGTGTTGGGAATTTATGCGGGGTGGCGTGATCAGTAAGGATAATGAGCTTAGCCTATGAACCGTTCGTGTGTTTGTTTCCATGTTTGTTTATGTGCTTTTCATGTATTTGCTCGCACTTCTTGGCACTGCCAGCAGCTGGGGAGACTGGGCGAGAGGGACACAGTGGGCCGCATTTCAAGCATGGCCCTAATTTCCCTGTCAAATCAGAGGTCCACATGCAGGGGTAGATTTGCTGCTGTCACTCAATGGCACCTTCAGTGTCAACTAGTGACACGGGACAAAATGGAGGGACACTTTCCCATCACCAATGGTGGGCAATATTATCAACGAGCTGTAACCTGAAGTTAGTTACACCAAGATTCTCTCTCTAGTTGCTCTGCAGTCTGAGCAGGGGAACAACTATGGCTCTTTTGAAGAAAGTTCATAATTTCTAGATATCTTTCATTTATGAATTTTCACATCAAGCTATTCCAAAGAAGGCACACACATTGACAACCAAAACTAAACTAACTAGTGCTACTGTATGATAACAATTATTATTATTATTATTATAATAATTATTATTATTAGTCTGCTTTAATGTCATTTACCTCAGTTTGTGAGAACAAAAACAAACAACAGCAAAAAAACTAAACTAAACTAAACAAAAAAACATTCACCTACCTTGTCTTGATGGAATTTGAACAAAAGCACAAAAGAATCCTCCAGGGCTTTAGGTGCACGACGAGAGGAGACCAAACCGAACGCCATATGACGTAGTAATATTATTTGTTTTCCTGTTTGGGCAGATTTTATAAACTTACAAAAACAAACAAGGTCTCAAGCTGGTGAGGGAGAACGGGCTGACCTGTGGTGTCGGACAGGCGGGTGGACCGGCGGGCAGGCTGAGCACATCCTCTTTTAGGAAGGAAGGCGCTTTTCAGAAGAAAGCAAACAAAAGATATCAACAGGCTCTTTAACCTCCCGTTGAACCGTAGGCCCTTGTCGGAGTACCTCCCAATAACTTCCCATTACCTCTTCGCGACATTTAGCCTATATATGCACCTTCCCACGAAGCGAGAGCCGAGGCAATTACAGGGCCAAGGTTGGTCTCGAGAGGACGCGAGCGGGACAAACGGAAAGTCTGTACTAGAGGAGGAGGAGGCATTTGTTTTCAGTCTCTGGTAAAAGTTTCACTGAGAAGCAAGAGTGATTGTGAAAGATTTCATAACCTACTTCAACCTGCCCCTGCATAGACCCGCACAAACACACACACACACACACACACACACACACACACACACACGATAAAGGCACTTTTGTTTTTCTTCTCATTTGCCATTGTATTACAAGGTAAATATGTAGCCTATAGTTGCTTATGAAAAGCAGAATAAGGCACCCTTAGGACAAAGAAGCACAAAAAGAACTCGCTCCACTGAGTGACCTTCACGGGGCAAATCCCACCTAAACGATTAACGAGAAGGCAGTTTAAGCGACCTGCCTGTCACTCGCCTGGATGTTGCTGGTTTTGTCTGGAGTCTATTGAGTCGGTCCAATGCGTTGTAGGTCATACATAAATGATGAGGTCGGACGGCGTTGAGAGCTATGCCGGTCCGGTTGAAGTGGCCACCGATATCAGCATCCGCGGCTAATGACATCACGGGTGACAGTGTGCAGGTTACAGCTGTCCGCAATGAATCTTTGATTGGAGTGCGTTGATAATGCGTCCGCCTTCAGGGTCAGTCAAGTCAGACATAAACCTTTTTGAGACGGTTTGACATCTGTCCGAGTGTCCCCTATTAATTTGGGTAACAGTGCTGATGAAACATTGATGAGAAAAGGCTACTACGCCGTCTCTATGAGGAAAGAAAGAGAGCCTTCTCTTGGGCGAAATATGGCTGCCCTCTTGTGAATGTGTTCTCTCGTCTCATCTTTATCCTGCCAAACTGTTTAAGATATGTTCAGCCTATACTGGAGTATTGGACTGTTTTTGTTGTTGTGTAGAATTTATAGCCTATGGCCGATACAGTGGGGATATGCTAAAAATCGAAATTACTTACTTCTGGCAGTTTGTCGAGCCAATAAATGTAATTCAAGAAACAATAAATTCATTTATTGATTTAATTTAATAATTTATTTCGCCTCAATAATTGAATATATGGAGTTAGCTCAAGTACTGTAGCAATACAACAATAACTATTATTATAATTTCGAAATACATAGCCTAGTCAAGCCCAATTAAATTTATGAAGGTCAAGCCACACTCAAGAAATCGCAACACTCAGCTACTCTTGGTCTGATAATTAGCATAAAATATCCCAGACTATTCCTGAGACAAGTATGAGGGACAGATCTATTCTTAAAATACTCTTCAGTTATTAAGGGGGCACTAAGCATGTTTGAATAACAGAAGTGTTTTTAAATTATGGAAAAAAAATAGTGTGGGCTATCAGCAAGCCATTTGTGAAAAAACATCTTAATCGACCCTTTCGCGAATGAATATAAACCTCTTCAGCTGCATTACCAGCACAAGATGTCGTCTGACTGTATTAATGACATTATTTTTTACATAATTAGATCTCGCTTTGCAACATGGCAGCTAATGAAGAAATTTTATAAAGAACAGCTGAAATGGCATTGGAACTTGAAAAACAAACTTCAGACAAGGTGGTGAACGCCTAATATAGGACAAAATAACCCAGCTGATTCCTTGAACCCTGAACCAGACTCTCAAGAAGTTCACTCTTTTGTTAGTCGCTTCCTGTTAGGAATCCGTCGTTTAAAAAGAATGTTTTCAATGAGCACCACACGCTGGGTGTCCTAATCTGCCGATTAAACCAGTAATGCCTTGGGCGAAGTCTATAACTAATATGTTTGACACCCTTTTCAAAACAGCATATGAGCCCGTTTCATTTTTGAAATGGGCTCATATGCTGAATTCATAAATTGAAATCAAAAACAGCGTTTGGACAGCTCAGGAAAAAAGATATCACTTTGAGTTCAAATGGTGCGCAAAAGTAAATTCAAGGTCGGGCCTGAATACCTTGCGTTATCACATACAACACATATTTATAATTTGATAGCCTACTATTGTATGCTTTTATGATCAATCGTTAAAATAATATGAGAATAATTATGTTTCCATAAAGGCGCCATGATGGAAGGCTATTCTCAATGCTTAAAAGTCTGACTAAATTACCTGTCAAATCATTTTAGTGTCCGAAAATAAGATTGAATTCTAAAGTAAAAAAATACAGTTATTTCGGAATAAATAAGAAAATCCCATGCATACTTAAAATGACAACCGTTTCATCTCGCTTTCCCTTGTTCGAGTTCGAGCTACCTGTTGATGCACGAAGCGAGCGGAAACGTCTCCGGTCTCCCTCAGCGCCTCGATGCTACGCGCAGAGCTTGTACCTGTCACAGCTGTGAAGCTCGCGCTGCTTCTCCCGGCGCGCTCCAGACGTCCCCTATTGATCTCGACGGCCCCGACGCAGGCACAGACATAAATCGCATTCGACAGATGCCATTCACCCGTGAATAACAAGTTCCATGGAAGGTGCATCTCGAGTTATTATCCTGTAAGCTAATATCGAGTAAGAAAAGTCCCACGAAGTATCGGCGTCTGTGGGCTTCCTTCAAGAGGAGTGAACTGTCGAGATGACCATTTACACAGACATTACAGGGCTAATTGGTGACTCTAAACAACACGGTGCCACATGAAGACCTTGGGCTAATGCAGACCTTTTTAAATCATTGATTAATATTGCTGGTGACATGAACAGCATGGTTTCAAATTTAAAGTCAGAATAAATCATTCCATCCTGTTCTTTTTTTCCTTCTGCTGAAATTTAAAATTAGATAGCCTACTCTCTATCCTCTACATAAAATGGACTGATACAGAGAAGACACATTACCCGATTATAGTTATAAAATATGAATCAGTTAAGTCTGAAGACATGTTTAGGGACCTTTTGGATTTTAGACAATAAACAACTTGACGGTGCATTAACTCCCACTGCCCGTGCATGGATTGCAATAACCATTGAAATAGGTCTGAATGAATTCCTCGAGGTTCCTGCATAGTTTATCTGTTCCTAGCCTACCTGACATGTATAGTTACTCTCACAAACAGCCCGACCTGAATACGTCTCTAATGCACATCGTCATTATCGTATTACAGTTCAATGCAGAATGATGCTTTCTCTACCATCTCAAATAGCTGCGGTGAAGTACCATCTCTCGGAACAATGAATAATAGAACTGGAAACTTGAATTTTATTTGTGAACTTAAGACCCCCTTCCCTTTCTCGGGAGGGGGCGGGGGCAACATGAAACGCCATGGCTCCTCATCACACTTGGTAATCACTGTCATCTTTGATCGCTCTCAACAATGGCATGGTACGTCCCTTTTAAACTGTGTTGTTTTTCTACTTGCATAATTTCCCGGTCACTTGACGCCTCAGTGGATGACAACAGGCAGCGAGGGGTGATGTCAAAAGCTGGCGTCCAGGCGATGTGTGCCACGACAGGTAGTATTTAGTGTCTGACTCATTCGAAGACCATGACATTATAACAAATAAAAGCGAGACAATGGCTGACACGCATGTAAGCGACACATTAACCGCTGCTTGCAGGAGCTATTGTTGCCAACCGTATCAATCTCATCGGTCGATGAAGGGAATGAAGTTCGGGTGAGAGCCCAAGGGTACCCGGATGTGGCAACAGATAACTGAATTCGTACGCTTTGTCAAAATCGGAGAAAGTCATTTGACACCCTGCAAATCCTCTTAGCCTAGGTTGGAGGCCACTACAGGTCAAGCTTTCGTCAGCACATCCGTTTGTTTTTGAAAGTGGTTGGGAGTGGGCGTGTAATGTATATAGATTTACAGTTTCTATTAATTAAAACGTGAGGGCATTCCATTTATCACTATGTGTCCTGTGCGCGAAATAGTCAGTGTATTAGAGAGAGAGAGAGAGAGAGAGAGAGAGAGAGAGAGAGGAGGAAACTCTAAATGTAGGGAGAAATGACGGTAACATCCTGAAAACGACATTAACTCACGAAAACTAAAAATCCAGGTACGGTTATCCATGAGTGAGACGTTTCCAAGTGGGTCCAAGTAGGCTAGTGTGAGGTGGCAGATTGCTCCATGTAGACCAGAGACTAACGAACTAACAATGACGACCGGGCTGGAGCTCGAGAAGAACAGCTCCAAACACGGGTAATTATTTCATCAGCTTCGCTATCCTCATCCACCCGTACCAGGGACCAAGCATGCTTAATTAAGTTTGACAGCGGAACAGCTGAGCTTTGCAGATAGACCCTAATGTCGACAGAATAATGGCCGAAACGGATGATATGATAACATGGAAAATCAAAATATTATATAGTTCATGGACCCAACATTCATCAGTTATAGGACGTATACGCCTCATAAGGCCAAATAGTATGTCCAGTGAGACGAATGTGCAAGAAGGCCATGTGTTTGATATGAGTCAAACAGTCTATGTGTAAAAATGCAGTAATTTGGGATTCATGTTTATTAATTCGTCTAGATATGACACCCTACGCTAACTAATGTTCCTTGAGGTAGGCCTAATTGCTGTGTTATGCTCCGTCACTGTGATGATTTCTTTGTTGAGGAAAGTCCCATTCTCAGACAGAGAGTGGAGGTGGAGGTGGAGGGGGGTAGAATATTGCGCACACTTGGCCTGAGGAACGTTTCCATTTAGAATCATATGTTAGAATCATCATATGTTAGGCTGTTGGGCGTGCGAGCGGTGCATTCATCATATTAATTCTGCATAAAGTGTTGAGCCCAAATACCTGGAAGAGTGATAATCGACTCCTCTGGCGATTAGAGGTAGCTTGGTTGCAGTGCCTCCCGTCACTGCGGTGCAGCCGACCTGACCTTGCAGGAAATTGCCGGTGAGCGCGTGGAATGGCGCGGAGTGACCTCGATGCTCCCACTCTAGATGACAGCAAGTGTGTTTTAGTGATTATTTACTGCACGGAAAATATGATTTTGGAGTAAACTGACCCGTTTCGTGAATTGAGTTTACTGAGTTAGGGGAATACATCTATCGACACACCATAGCAAGTGTCCACAGCTGAATTGTCACACACCATGGCTTGATCTCGAGGAGGACAAATCCTGAAATTTACAGTTTAAGTGTAATATTTACAGGCACACAACTTTGGCGATAAGGACTTTGTCGGTGTCATGGAAATTGTGGCACCATTACGTTATCAGTCCAGAGATATAGTTCATGATGTCGCATGATGTCAAGACTAATGTGCATAATCGGACAAAACGGACTTTAACATTATGTGATTGTGACATATTGCACTCATGGTGTAACATGGTATTTTGTCGTAATTCTATAAATATTGGAATGTAACCAGACGAACGGCATTAAAAAGTGGAGAAAGTTGATATGTGACACTGTGACGCGAGTAATGGCCGGATCAGGAACGGCTCAAACCAGCCAGCATCAAAGCATGTTTATCAACTAGGCTACTCCTGTCCATCTGTGCTTCATATAGGCTAAAGAACCAAAACCAATGAGTGGAATGGATGACTGGCTATGAGCAAGATGTGTGTAGCCTACTTGAATTGTTTGCAAAACAAAACAAAAACTTCAAGGTTTTGCCCATTATCTCTGTTTTTAGGTTTGCGCGTGTGTGCAGGAAACGACGAGTGGGGTAGCCTGATTTCCTGTTTATTTTGGGGTACACTTGGACCCAACCCACATCCAAAGCTCTGGTGACTCGGCTACCTAATCTGAAAGGCCGTGAAATGTTTGACTGCCTCACTAACTGGAATTTCCAGGGCAGCGATAAACTCCTTACATCAAACTCCAATGAGCAAATAGTAGCGGGCAGCCACTCACCATATTACCCATAGTAATTCCCTTTCACCGAACTACCGCAGTCCAAGGCGCCTGCATACTCAAGCACACACACGGACAATTAAATTCTCTCTCTCTCTCTCTCTCTCTCTCTCTCACACACACATACACACACACACACACACAGACGTTCCCCCTTCAACCTTTTTCTCTGGCTGAATTCGAATTATGTGGGACCCCCAGGACCCCCTCCCCTCCTTCCCTCCCTCCTTCGTCCACCCGACACATCATGTAGCTCGCTGAGCAAATCCCTCCTTAAAGGAACCGGAAGAAAAAGGACCTGCGGTTCCAGTCGCCCGGCTCCATTCACAGCCGAAGCTTCCAATGGCTTCATTAGAAGTAACGAGTTGACACAAGGTAAATCTAACATTCAGACGCCATTCTCTCTGTGCGCAGAGAACCCTCATTAACTGTCGCTAACAAGCCGTGCAACTGCCCTGATTGGACAGCTCCAATGCAACTACGTGGACTTAGCAGGATACCCCACTTAATGAGACCACACAAAAAAGAACAGGAGGTTCAGGACAAAATCTTTACTTGCGAATAGTTAGAATCTCAGGAAGAACAGTTTTTGTAAATTCACATTTTTTTTTCTACAGGGCGATTGCTCCTCTGTTAAATAACAATATGAAATTGAACTCTGTAGCTTGTTGGAATTACCCACATGAAGGTAAAATTACAAAGTTCATCCGAATAACTATAACTGCGCTGTGGACACACTGTGATGTTAGTTATCTTTAACTTTTATAAGATAATATGTTTGAATTAGGTATTATCATCTAGCAATCTACTCACTGTTTTCTTAATGGAATGGTCGACCCAACAAAACGAGCGGTGATTTTTCTGCGAAGAGATGTCCTGCGTTTTAAGCCTTGTCTTGGTGTAGAGAAATGTGGACAGGGTGCTAAGCTGATGCTGGGCAAAAAGAGAAGGAGAGAGGGGGGTGGTGGTATAGAAAGACAGCAAGGCAGTCAGCGCGAGAGAGGTTTGCGCTCCGTCACATAAACTCAGCACAAATGTAAGCGTCACCAAACGAGATCCAGTCTATCCCTAAATCGTCTCTACTTTGACTGAGACCAAAGAGCTCTCGTAGAGATTATTCCTCCATTTCTCCATCACAATGTCTGAACTTAGCCGTCACTTCTACTGTACATAGTCACATCTAATGCACCTAATACAAAAACGACAGGTGACGACAAATTATTGGTAAGGTTTTTGCGAGCGAGCTGAGCTGTTTTCCATGGCTGCATTTTATAATCAATTTTCAAAATTCACAGAATTAACCCACATGCCCATGTATACGTATGTATACGGTAAGCATCAACTGGAGAGCACTGACAGATAGAAAGAAACTTACGGGATCCGGGAAGCATATCCACCTTTGCACTGGACCAAAGCATCCCGGTCAAACATTCAGGGTCACGGGGTTTCATTGTTACTTGGAGGTGAAAAGTCCAGTTTCGTCCATCCGCTCGATGTCCATTGAGGATGGAAGAGAGAAGAGGAGATACAGAAGGGGGCGTGGAGACAAACGCAAAAAAGAGATTTTAAGTGAAAATAAAACCAACCACATTATTGATAAACCATAAATACATAAACTGTATATTTTTTTTATTTCATTGGAGGTGGTACTCTCAGATATCCACCGATGGTGGTTTAGCCTCAAGAAACTTATCTAACCTAACTGCTGTCTAAAATAAATACAATGCCATCTTCAGTGCAAATGCGTTCTTGGTGACCGCAGAACTCTATAAATCCAAAATACGACTGACACTGCGAGTTTGTCAGATTAAAACAACTTTTAGCAAACACGGGGAGAGAGAAAAAAGGTACCCAGCCATTTGCATTCCTCGCAGGCTGTCCACTTAGGAAGAGCCAAAATAATTCACGCGCGTCAGCCGCGTGCACGTCGGTGTTGGCGAGGACTTTGCAGGCAGGCGCTCACATGTGGCGAAAACAGTCTTGTGAATAGCGAGCGAAGTGAGGAGTGGACCGCTTACCATGTTTTTCTACCAGCCATCTCTATTTAGCGTCCCCTCTTGCGGCGTGACGCAATACTTTTGTTTATTTGACTTTAAATACAGATTAAGGTGGGATATAATGCAAGCCGTTACAGCAAAAAAAAAAAAAAAAAAAAAAAGCAAGGTGTATGTTTCTGAAACGCCTCAAAAATCAATGGAGCGCGTGAAACGTCACTGACAACGGGTATTTGCTATGATGTCAGTCGCGCATCAGCCCTAACCACAGCCGACATTATAATGTTGGCGGCTTCGCAGAAAGTAAACAAAGACGGAGCTAATAGTTTGCCGGCTTTGAGTAGGCTGTCTCCCGCTGGTTATCGCTAAGCGAGGAGAATTACAGCGCCCGGATAAACAGACAATTAGGGCAGGTGAATAAACTTGTTTGGTGGTGTTAATTACACGCTTAGCGCAAACAAAAGCTATGGTAAAGAATGTGAATTACCAGTAGCTTTTGGAAAGCCATTCAGACTTTACACTTCACCCAAACAGCTAATTTCCGAGCTGCCTCCCTAGGCCTCGTTCATAATGGACAATAATCTATTCTGCATGTAAACCATTCAACTCTGTGTCATGACAAATATAGAGCACACCTGGCGATTCGGGCCCTGAAATACTTAGATAGTGGCCCAGCTCCTCTCCACAATATTGGCAGAAAGAGGGAGTGAGGGAGAGTTTTTTTTTTACACTAGGACGACAGCCAGCCTCGACATACCGCGGGTTATTTTCAGTCCCAACAAGCTTTCCAACAAGACCAATTCAAGTGCCACTTGGAATTACTTCAGCAGAGTTTTCGTATGACAGGAGAGCAAACAGGTTTGATCCTGGAGACACAACCTGCCCAGCGATTCCAGCAAGATCAGCCGCCACCCTTCTCTCTGTCTCTCCATGTCATATACACACACATGCACACACGCCAGCGCGCACACAGAGACATACACACGCACAAATTTGCAAATTAACGTAATTACTATCTTTGATAAGCAGGACATGCTAATTTCATCGGGGAATCTGCGGCAACTACTGACACAAACAATTGTTAAGGGCCTTGCCTTGCCACTGAGAAGGACAAAGACCCACACCGATGGTTGTGGAATGTAATTTTTTCTTAAGGAGGAAAAGTTTTGAATTCCTCAATGATTTTGTAAGAAGGCAGCTTAGGATAATTATGTCAGCTTTGCTGCGAACAGATTAGCTGTAGTCTAGATGCTACATTTCGCTACGCCCAATACATGCCCTCACAATGTCAGCATTGTTCCTACCAGGGTGAACGCGCACAATTTTAACACCGACTAAGCCCTGTCTAAATAGCATATAAGGCAGTTTAGACGTTTTGTGTGAAATCATGAAAACCATACCGCCGTGACCTCTGACACAGCCCTCTAGCCAAACCTCGTGATAGATAGAGACGCAGCCATGCCATCTAGAATAAGGTGGTATGAAGGAAAAAAATAGGCCTGGTCAAAGTTTACATCGGACTTTTCGTAATTTTTGTTAGTTTATCCTGTTTTCACAAAATCGTTCCTTGCATAGACTTAAAATAAACAAATAAATACAGTAAGCGTTTTGATTTCATCCGAAGGATTGCTGTAAAACGTTAAGTGCCGGGCAGCCTGCGACAGTATATAGCCTCACAAGGGCAGACTTCCAGGACTGACCCGCAGCGCAGAGCAGAAGCGAGTGTGGGCTGCCGGACAAGTACAGGCGTTTGTTACGAGGACCAGCCCTGATGGCGTAGCTGGTGTCCGGGTGAACTATTTTAATGACACAAAATATTAAGCTATGCGATTCTATAATTACACAGTACAGCGACAATACAACTAAAAAACACAATATCGTCCAAGGAATTGTCAGCACTAGCTAGAGTATTTGCCGTTAATCCTCACAATCAGAAAAAAAATAGTGCATTTCACTCCCGGTTGACGAAACCTCATCTATGAATACGTTATCAGCTGTGTCAACCTTACCAGTCCTCTCCCTATACAGCATAATAAAAATCTGGCTAACGGAAGGTGGATTCGCACAGAACATGTGCGAACGGACCCCGCCATAAGCCTTTTATTTAAAAGTGGATTCCCATCTTCGTATACCTGTCACCCCGGACCCCCCTCCCTGCCGCCTCTCGCGGCCACATATCTTCTTTACCCTTAACGAGCCTCGTTAAGTTCGCAATAATATTCCACCCACTAATTGCCCATTCCATTCAACAAATAGGCGAGCCTCGGCTTGGACTTCATGAGCCTGTAGTGGTGGAGGATGGCGAGGAGATTGGAGCGCCTGATAACCCCCCGTGCGTGCAGCAGAAGTGGTGAAAGCCTCTACGTACTGGCTAATGATTGGCACGCTTGACAGTGATTGGCAGGGCTGCCATGACAACCTCACAACGACACCAAGAAGACCAATAGAAAAGCGAAACAAAATATTTCAATGCTACACTCACGGTGGATTTAGGGGGAGATATTATGAGGCTGGTGTCATTAGGCGATAGCTATTGAATCATTCAATCTTTACTCGTCGTTTCTTTTCCTTGATAATTTTCTTTCTCTCTCAGGTCATTTCCATGGTGTTCAGATCCCCTTTAGAGCTTTATCCCTCCCATTTCTTCCTGCCAAACTTCGCTGATCGCCCTCTGCTCTTGGCGAGCAGCGCGCCCAGCACCAGGTCTCCCGAAGACTTGTCAATGTTTCAGCTACCGACCCTCAACTTCTCGCCGGAGCAAGTGGCGAGCGTCTGCGAGACGCTAGAGGAAACCGGAGACATTGAGCGGCTGGGACGCTTCCTGTGGTCTCTGCCGGTGGCACCGGGAGCCTGCGAGGCGATCAACAAGCATGAATCCATCCTCCGCGCTCGCGCCGTGGTTGCCTTCCACACAGGGAATTTCCGAGACCTCTATCACATCTTGGAGAACCACAAGTTTACCAAGGACTCCCACGGCAAACTTCAGGCCATGTGGCTGGAGGCGCACTACCAGGAGGCCGAGAAACTCCGCGGTCGTCCCCTAGGACCAGTTGATAAGTATCGGGTGCGGAAGAAGTTCCCGCTTCCCCGGACCATCTGGGACGGAGAGCAGAAGACGCATTGTTTCAAGGAGCGGACGCGAAGTCTGTTAAGGGAGTGGTACCTACAGGATCCATACCCCAATCCCAGCAAGAAAAGGGAATTGGCACAAGCCACAGGACTGACACCCACACAGGTCGGGAATTGGTTTAAAAACCGGAGGCAAAGAGACAGAGCCGCTGCAGCCAAAAACAGGTCAGTTTCTTTTTCTGTTTTCCACAGTGAGAAATGAATTAAAGTCTTCAACTAATGGGATTTTAAATGCCAATATGCTTCGTATGGCTCATAAAGCGAAGAGGCGGAAGTGTAGACAGATATGGACGAGGGGGGAGAACTGAGGGTGCAGACTGGCGACATTTTTGTTTTTATCTCGAGTGAGAGGCAGCCAAATAGTAGCCCATAGAACTGAGGGCATGCGGTCCTGACTACCCTTTAGACTGGCATTATGCTATGAATAAAAATGATACTGTATAACTGACAGTTTAATAACTATACATTATGATTGAATGATTATTAAATATATAACCACTGTAAGGTGACTGTTAAGTTACGCAAAGCTTTGACTACGGTTAGCTACACTTCAGCCTAACCAGTCATGGACTTTCTAAAACCAAATAAATATTTCTGCACTGATTAGTTTTACAAAGTTTACTAAATTGGATGACATGAATTTCCTTGATGATTTTTTGTTTCAGCAGAATAAGAGTCAAGGGGGCTGTTTATTCTAACTCATAAGGGAGTGTTTGGTTAGAAAACCTGTCAGGGTCGCTTGTTTGTAAAATCACTACCACTATCAAAAACCTCTTCAAGCAACTCTAAACTGTTGCTTAGCTTAATTATATCCGTACACTAAAATATTGTTTCATTTTAAAGAGAAATGCTGCACGAAATAGCCTTCTACAGCATTTTATATATATTTGTTTGGGATTTCTTGTGCCCCTTTACTATGCAAATAATAATATGGTTACAATATTTACACACACGTGTAAAACTAAGCCTATATATATATGTACATATATCCTCAACAGAATGACACCTGATAGTTTGGGTAATTTTGCTTTCTTTACCCTTTCTTTTTATTTTGCTTTGCAGCTATCATTGTCACAATTAATATCCGCTCTCAGAATGACTTTGTCATTTGTGTAAATTCCTCATGGTTAAGGAACATACAGACTAGCCAGTAGGTGTGCGTAATTTACAACAACAACAATTATTATTATTGTTATTGTTATTATTATTATTGTGTCTGAAACATACCCTATTAATCATTCTCTTGTAGACCTAGCATGGTAGGCTACTAGTTTAACTACCACCATATTTGTAATATCTAGAAATTCCAAAATTCCTGCACCAAAATAAATTTATATAGTTTGCGTCTATTAGCCACATAAATAACAGTGAGACAAGACAGACAGATTCTTGAGTAAAACAAACATACATAAACTATGAATTATGGAATGTGGTGTAAAAAATTTGACCTCGTCTACTATGAAAGACTAACAATTGCATTCTTCAGGCAGTGGATTTAATCTTTCCCATCGACTGCAGATTACGTTAGGAGTCGTGTTGATCCAGAATATTAAAGAATGCTACTCGCATCAAAGAGAACACGGCAATGTCCAAAGGCAGGATTTTTCGCCATTCATTAGTCTATCTGCCGTATAATTGTATAACCTATCTGTGATGCACTGACTATTTCAGACCAGTTTTGTGCTGGGTGCTTTCTGTTCACAATAATTCACGTTGGGCAGGAGCAGCTGTCTGCAGTCGTTTAATACCACATTGAATGAGCGATAAGCCAGTAGCGTGCATCAATGCGTCCCCATTCAAATCAGTGACGGGAGAGGGCTCTGTTAAACGGAGGGATAGCCCTTATTCTGGTCTAATTGCGATGCTATTTTCTCGCTTTCTTTGCTCCAGGCTTCAACACCAAGCAATAGGACAGAACGGTATGCGGTCCCTTTCAGAATCCGGCTGCACTCCACACAGCTCGGCGGAATCGCCATCCACCGCGGCCAGTCCAACCACCAGCGTGTCCAGTATGACAGAGCGAGTCGACACTGGCACGTCCATTCTCTCAGTAACATCCAGTGACTCCGAGTGCGATGTATGATACAAAAAGAGAATTACTCACAGGGAACATGGACCTGATTTACAAAACAAACTATGAAATATCGGGGAAGATAAAAAAGGACCAATTGATATAATTATTAAAGTAAAATAAAAGCACGTCTTTTTCAAGCGCTTTCTATGGACCCACGACTCCTCTTGCCCCTGTCACTACTTGCATGATATCTATATTTTTTGTTATTCGGGGAAGACAAATAAGCCCCGAGAAAACATTTTTACGAGGATCACCGCAAAGAGGGAATTACCAGAATCCGGTGTTTGGTCGCCTTTTAATTTTAACTTCTGTTGTTTTTTATCAGTTGTAGTCCAAATGGTAACGCGCAAACAAGATGCAATCTTTTTTTTTTTGTATTACTTTTACGTTCATCAGACAATCATTTGAGTCCTAAGCACCTTTTTACTACACTCTGTCACTGCCTGTGTGGGTACTGGTTAACATGTGGAACTGAATCGTTATGACTGTATCAGATTTTTATTTTTATTTCAAGATTTTATATTGAATTATGTATATCTTAAATAATGTGATCTTTCTCCCAGTCTGTAATATAATAAGTGTAGAAACATGGCTGTATATAATATGCTCTACCGTTGCCATTCTCTTTTCTCTCCCTCACTTTCTTGACTTGGTGTTCCTACATGAGATATTTGTCAAAGCGTAAGACTAAGTGCTCTAGGCGTTCTGTTTGATTTTATACTTTATGAAGAAGCTAGCTGAACGTGTATTATCAGTCAATTTTATGCAAGACAAAAAGATAATATAAAATTGGAATTCTTCTTCATCGACAGCCTATAAGTCTTAGCCTGTTTCCCCGTGCTTCGCTCAAAGCGCTTATTATTAAATGTTTATTTCTTGCGTGTTTATGTTAATGTATACATTTCTAAAAAAAAAAAAAAAAAATCAAATACAGTATTCCATTTTGTTACATGGGCTGTAGTAAGTCTTTCTTTGCGGGTAGACATTTTCATCTGGACAATACTCTATAGCTCTAAAAGGTTCCGGAATTCATACTGAGTGGTTGTTGACATGCTGGATTGGTTGTGCAAGTGCTTTCTCCCTGGATAGGCCACATATTGTCTTAAGAACTCCTTGCTTGTAAAAGGCAATATGCGCGGATGGAAAATGCCCAGCGTGTATTAACCAAAGTCCCAGCCAGTGTGGCGCACCACTGGACTTAGCTTTTGCTAATGGTATAAGTGAATGCAGAAATTAAGCAAACGCGCCATTAAATGGGCTAATCGTCTTCGGCTCCTCCCCTGGCCTGATCTACCATTGTGGGCCGCTGAAAGAGCTTTTCTCTAGCAAGCAAAGAAAGCTTTCCCCAGGCCTTCCGCCCTACAGAAAGCTACATTCGCAAAACAACTTTCACACTAGCAGCGAGAAAAAAAAAAACATGTTCCCGCTTTTAGACAAAACCCTGAGTTTAAAGCTCCTTACAGTGCGTTGCCCACAAGCGCCCAAAGCGCTTGGACTTTTAGGTGTTTCTATAAATAAATGCCAAAAAATGGAACTTAGCTACAAGAATGGAGCAATATGTTGGCTTTCTATAAAGAGTCAACATAGTGTTGACAACATACAGAATGACACACAACCACCAAAGCATAGTTTGTGTACAATTCAGTGAACTTCAATAAATATAAGACCGCTGCGCCTTAGAGCCAGTGCAGAGACGCAGCCTTTCATTGTGGATTCAAAGTGAACAATTGCTGAAAAAAAGCCTTTACTAAGTGTTTCCATTGCACACACCTGTAGCAAGGCAGAATACAGATAATTTTTGAATTTATGTACCTTTCAGTGAATTGTGTGTGTGTGTGTGAGAGAGAGAGAGAGAGAGAGAGACAGACAGAGAGAGAGAGAGAGAGAGAGACAGAGCGCATGTGTCGGTGTGTATTTGATTTGAGGACATGTGAATTTCTATGTAATTCACTAATCTTCGCCAACTTTGCAATTTATTTTCTGGGATATACGTTCTTTTCAGACTTAATTTACAAAACCGTGGAGACACACATTTGATCCAGTGGTAGCCTAGCTGTTGACGGCACAGCCAACCAATTAAGCTATAAAATCGTAGACCTAACTGATCGATTGCCAAAATGGCACCTGTCGCCTGACATCCCCCCCAACCAACACACGCCACCCCCGAAAAAAAAGGGGGGGGGGGGTGGTGGATGTAGGAGAACTAAAAAAAATCTGATTGGAGTGCAATTATCAGTAGTTGATTGCGACTGAAGTAAATCTGCATTTAAGCCCTTTTCACCTTTTAAGTCCATCTGCGGAGAGAAGATAGGGCCTATCACCGACCCTGGACCGCTGAGCTCGCTGCTCTGCCGGGCCTGATCCTTATCCCTGCCGCCCCCCTCATTTGACATTATGGTATATTGGCCGCGACAAGTCCCAGTTATGATTAAGATTAAATTGGCCCTAAATTGGAGGACAGTTTTTTTCTTTATCAATAAATGTAGGCTATGGGCATTTGGAGGATTGATTTGAACGGACGGAGGCAAATGACACATCATATCGCCAAGCCCAAATCTCCAGAAAATCACTTGTTTTACACAAACTTTAATTAGATCTAGGCCGGTATAAATCGGACGAACTATGGTAGTCTCGGCGTTATCAACGGACACCCTTAATGCCACTTCAAATTAATTGTGTTCAGTTAAAACAGGCTCAAAATGATGCGGGGCACAATTAAATGACAAGACATATACACATCACTCCATCACATGCTATAAGCTTTTTTCTCAGGGACCTATTTCCCAGTAGCGACCTGTTACTATAATAACCGTGTGTTGCTGCCAAGTAGTTGGTTATAACAGAAGCCAAAGCTAATTGCCGTGGCAGTGTTTGATGGATTAGGTCACTGTTGAATTATCCAGCACTATCAATGGGAGTGATGTGTGCCTGGTGCGTTCATGCCGTTGTAGGCTACGCTCGCATCCACACACAATGGAACTTGGGTGAAAGCTATCGCGGTGAGCGATACTCATACGTGAATGCGCGCAGAAAGAGAACCAGAATGTGAGACAAGTGCAACGACAATGGAAGTGCCATTTTTTCTCTCCTTCCAATCTGTACACGTGTTGTTCACGGTGCTTGTGTCAGAAACGGCAGAATGGACTATTTGTCCTATTCCCATAACCTTTTCCGCGCAGAGGCTACTGGGCATTATTGGGCTACAGACTGCATCGAGAAAGGCCTAGGCTGGCCTGTTTTTTCTCAGATTTCATCGGTTAACTGAACACAACTTTTCTATTCGTGTGTATTCATGCAGCTCTCAAAGAACGGCAGCTCCCTTTGACCCGGATTCAGAGCATGTAGTAGGCTAGATGAAGCCTAGGCTACAAGAAAAGCTGTCCCTGGCAGGTCTGGGCCGTTTCATTCTGTCCGACACCACTTTTCTCTAGAAAAAGCCTTGTGAAGAGTTATTCAGAGGGGAAAAAATATCAACAGGACTATTTTTTGACATATGTCAAATATGTTTGTGGGTTTTATGCTTTTAAAAAGTAATTTACTGTAACATTACGGATGTTACAATAGCAGTTCGTCTTAATCATCAAATTGAAGTTTATCAACTTGTGGTCTTTAGAGGGCTAAACTACACAGCTGATTTTACATTTAAAATTTTGGTTGGTGCTTTTATCCAAAACGACATTACTTGCATCCAAGCTACAAGGGAAACCTGACAGTTGCAATAAATATTACCTTCGCACAAAGTACAATACACACACGGCCTCACATTTAGCAGTAAAAACAATAATAGAGAGGAACAAGTGGCCTAACTACAAAACAGTTCATTTCTGCATTCCCTTACTGTTGGCTGTTGTGTTTAAAGAAGGAGAGGGAGAAAAAGAAAAGGGGGAGAAAAAGTTAGAGCGTTTTGTAAGATGATGGAGAGGGGACTTCCCAGTGCGCTGAAAAGTAAATAAGTAAAAAAAGCGGCCCCTTCACACAGAGTCTGACTTCTGGCTCGGCCGCCATGGCTCGGCCTAAGATCGGGGTGTCCTCACTCAGAATACTACGGGGATTTAAAACTGTAATTCTATTAAATAGTAATTGGAGGGTCACGAGAGGCTATGATACAGGCTCAGCGGTATGAAAGCCGGCCGTTTGAACTTTAATTTGGA
>PYXC01002693.1:0-5000 GCA_015244755.2 Tenualosa ilisha
TCCTTTCTTTTCTTCTTCTTTTCTTTTCGTCAAGTTTTGTTGTTTCATTCATTCTTTTCTTCTTGTGTCATTGTGTGTGCACTAGCCTGGCCTTGTCTTCCTAGCACTTCTGCCTGATGATCATCTCATTAGTTTGGCCCATCAGGAGTGTGGGGTTGTAAATGTCACAGAAAGGGGAAAAGTTGTGGAAAAATGGCACAGTGTGTCTAGACCCTCCGTATGAAACAAATTTGTAGAATGAGGGTCTGGGGTTTTTACCAGGCTGTGCTATACATTCATACACCATATGCCTCCTTGAGGCACGCACACACACACACACACACACAACACACACACACACAGAGGCAGTGTACTGTTGACCTCTCATAAACAGACCTCAGGTTAAAAGCAGCCAGCCTCCTGTGGCAATGATTATTCAGTGAGTACAATGTAAACAGCCTCTGTAATCATTCCCCACCTGTATGTGAACACACACACACACGCCCGCACAGACACACACACACACACACATCATTGAACACATCACTGAACTGTGGCAAACACTCAGTGGAAAAAAACACTGCTGCCTTAAACAGGTCTTTTTCATGAGACTCCATGACTGGGGTCTGCACTGTCCAGAGGGGTCTGTTGTCTGTGGTGTGTGTGTGTGTGTGTGTGTGTGTGTGTGTGTGAGTGCAGAGGTATAGTGGGGTACCTGATATGATGTGAATAAATACCTAGTTTAAAGAAAGTGAGACATAGCCTCCATAAATGATCTATGCAAAGAAGTGTGAGGACTCCGTACCCTGCATCCAATGCCCACTACACCCATGTGTGAGTGTGAGTAAGTTGTGTGTGTGTGTGTTGTGTGTGTGTGTGTGTTTGTGTGTGGGTTTAAACAGTATGGGTCTTGTCATCAAGAGAGAAAGTTATTCTATTCACGCACACGCACACACACACACACACACACACACACAACAATGAGAGGCTAGTTTGTGAGCAGTGCCTGAGGAAACAAGAGGCTATTGTATGGTTAACGGTGAAAGAACAGAGGGGGGTGAAAGCAAGTCTGCCTTATTCCCCCCCCCCCCCCACACACACACACACACACACACACACACACACACACACACAGACGTGATGTTCTGCTCAGTGCCTTGTTCCCATGTGATTAAATAAGTATCTCTTTACATACACACACACACCCATACACACACAAACACCCACATACGCACCACAGACGTGATTTATTACTCACTGCACTGACCTTTCAACCCTAACTTCAACACTTGTTGGCAGGAAACACCATGGAGACTGTAATCAGAAATTGTCACCTTGGAAACCACTGACATTCTGAGGAAAAGCCAAGACATGTCAGAGTGTGTTGTCATGGCAGTGACACAGTTCCCCAAACATACTGGTCACATATGCATATATATACATATATATTTGCATATATATATATAGTTCTCTCTCTCTCTCTCAGAGTCTAATTGAATTGTCACTTTCTTTTTTCTGAATTTGGGATGAGAAACACTGTTTTAGAAAGTAAAACCCACTGCTGCTCATACATCTTCATGTGGCTTTGCAGAAAAACTGCAACAATAATCACATAAAAGTTTGCCTCTCCTTTTTTTCCTACCGACTCTTTGGCCATTTTGTCATGTGTGCTCTCTTTTGCCGTGACTAAAGGCACCATGGAAAAAAAAAACACTGAACACAAATTTCCTCCACAGATTTGAGTGTGACTCACTCTGCTTTAGACACTCAGGTACAGACGTTAGGTTAAATTCCATTGCTTCCAGTAGTGCTCAGCTCAACACAATACTTTGTTGCTTGCAGTGCAATTGTCCATTGCCAACCAACTAAGTTGTGAGCTGATTAACTTTTGCAGATTGAGCACGCCTTCATTGAAAACACCCTGCCAGTTTTTGGCTTTGTGTTTCTCACACACATTCACAAACAACACACACACACACACACACACACACTCGGAACCAGACAGACTACTCCCTCATGGTTCTGAATAATGCAGCAACATGTATGAATTTTACATTCCTGTCCACTCATAGTACAACAGGATATTTCACTTGTGTGTGTTTGCGTGTGTGTGTGTGTGTGTGTGTGTGTGTGTGTGTGTGTGGTGTGTGTGTGTGTGTGTGTGTGTGTGTGTGTGATAGAGTGTGTGCACTCAATAAATGTGTACAAATGTTTGTGTATTTGTATGTATGTAGATATGTGTGTGTGTGTGCGTGTGTGTGTGTAAATATGTGAAGGGGTTGAATGGAGTTACTACAGCAGTAGGTCAGTGTGTGTGCATGTGAGTAAATTTGTGTGTGTGTGGGTGTACGCAGACATGTGTGCATGTGTGTGTGTCTGTGTGTCTGTGTGTATGCAGACGTGTGTGCATGTGTGTGTATGTATGCACTGTATAGTTTGTTAATTAGCAAAAAGTCTGTGTGGAAATATAAAACCTCTGTGTTTTGTGTTATTAGAGTGTGTGTGTGTGTTTGTGTGTGTTAATGTGCAGAGGGGTTGAATGAGGTTACCACAGCAGTAGGTCAGTGTGTGTGTGTGCATGTGTGAGTGTGTGTGTGAGTATGCATATGTGAGTGTGTATGTGTGTGTGTGTGTGTACGCAGACGTGTGTGCATGTGTGTGTGTGTGTGTGTTTGTTTGTGTGTGTGTGTGTGTGTTTGTGAGGATGATGTCACCCTGTAAATGATTTAGGCAGGGGAAGAGTAATGAGTCATGAGAGTGGAAACCAAACAGGAAGACGAGTCTGACATGTGTCCCACACAGCAGGAGAGAGAGAGAGGGAGAGAGGGAGAGAGGGAGAGAGAGAGGGAGAGAGAGGGAGGGAGAGAGAGAGAGAGATGGAGAGAGAAGGAGTGGGAGAGAGAGGGAGGGATAGTCGCAGAGGGAAGGAGAGAGAGGGATTGAGGATAGATAGAGAGAGAAAGAGGAGGGGGAGAGAGAGATGGAGAGAGAAAGAGTGGGAGAGAGAGGGAGGGATAGACGCAGAGGGAAAGAGAGAGAGGGATCGAGGGATAGATAGAGAGAGAGGGAGGGAGAGATGGGGGGGGGAGGTAGAGAGAGAGAGGATTAAACCACTTTTTTAACCATCCAGAGAAAGAGAGTGTGTGTGTGTGCATGTCTCTCTCACTGTGTTTCTCTGTGTGTGGTGTGTGTGTGTGTGTGTGTGTGTGTTTGAGAGCACATGCACACAGATGGTAGTGCGATATTCTGGGTCATAGATAAGAGATCTGAGACAAAGAGTCTGTCTCACTGTCAGTGTTTGATGATGTCATCACCAGGGGACGTGCTGTCAGGCACTTAAACCTCTCTGGGGACATTACACGAGTCAATCACACGCACACACACACACACAATGTGTGCACACACAGGCACGCACACACACACATACACACACATGCATATTGGTATTACCCAAGTCAGACAATCTCTCTGAACCAACAAAATGTGACATGAATTTAGCAGTCCTAGTCCGTTTTGGTATTGTAGCATGTGTGTGTGTGTGTGTAAGTGTGTGTCTCTATGTGTTTTGGGAGAGTCCAGAGCTCGGTTTTACTTATTTTCTGTTTTCTGAATAATTATGACAGAAGAACAGAGTGAGAGAGAAAAGGACTGTAACTTGGTATTTATCAATGTAGGTCAGATCATATTGATGAATAATTTAGTTTTTAAAAGTGCAACAGTGCGTGCATTAGTCGTGTAGTTTCTCCAGGGACAAATGATTGATGTGTGATTATGTAGTGACATCATTTTGCACTGTAGGGTTATAGCAGCTCTTCAGATGTTCTAGGAAGTTAAGTTTTAAATCCTCCACTTTCACGTCTTCGCTTGATGTCGCCTGTCAAACAAATTGACTTAGCTGGAGCTGGACATCGCAGGTGGCATCTCTAGGTTAGAAAAAACATTTTGGACGTGTTATGGACCTTCATGTCGCAAATTCTAGGGGCGAGGCCTCAGCCAATATTTCAGCTGGGCGTGGCAAGTTAGCAAGGGTGTAAGTTGGGTGGCAAGAACAATGTATTTTGCAGTGGGACTGAATCGCATCACTACTAAACTAACCCTTCATGTTGATTTAACCAAGATAAAAAAAAAGCATTTTGTTATCCCGATCTTGTTAACTGTGATGTATGTTTTAGAGGTCATTGCTGTTTATTAGATAATAGCTAGGCTACAATAATCTGTTTCACTTTTTCGCTAATAGCTTAGCTACAATCATCTGTTTCACTTTTTCGCTAATAGCTTAACTACAATCATCTGTTTCACTTTTTCGCTAATAGCTTAGCTACAATCGTCCGTTAGCTGCTAGCGATAAGATACTTCTCTTTATGCTACATTCCAAACTCCCCTATTTGGGTGTGATGTTTACAGTGAATGATGCTTCTCTGAGCTGTTGCATTTACCAACACTGTTTTTTTTCTTACACTGATATTTGAACAATATGAACAGTTTCATAAAATAAGTTCTTGATAAATGAGGGCCAGTATGTAAGTGTGTATTTGTGTTTGTGTTTGTGTGTCTATATATCTGTGTGTGTGTGAGAGAGAGAGAAATTGGGATTATGTTTAGTAAAAAGTTCTGGGAGTTCATACTCAGACCTCTGAGCTTCTATCATCAAATATGAAACCTGGGATTACAGCTCTCCCATGTCTTACACTGAAAGTAAAAGTGTGTGTGTGTGTGTGTGTGCGATGTAAGTAGGTCAGTGACTAGTTGGCTAAAAGCCTACTTGTGGGTTCAGTGAATAAAATACAAGCAGACTGTGTCTCTCTGGGGATCCAGTGAGAGAGGGATGGTGTAAAGAGAGAGAGTGTGTCTGTGTGTGCATGTGTGCATGTGTGTGTGTGTGTGTGAGAGAGTATGAGAGAGAGAGAGAGAGAGAGAGAGAGAGAAAGGGTGTATGTGTATGTTTGTGTGTGAGGGAGAGAGAGTAAGAAAGTGTATGTTTGCATGTGTGTGTGTAAGAGAGAGAGAGAAAATGTGTGCAT
>PYXC01002693.1:10000-22500 GCA_015244755.2 Tenualosa ilisha
GGGTTAAACTAGAGGAAGTGGTGAACCTCCTTACAGAGTGGCCTGTTTGCATTCTCATCGTTGTTCTGCATGCTGTTTTTATAGCTCCCAAGACATGATTGTAATGGTCCATTTCAGCTGTGTGATCTGTGTCAGGTACATCAAACAGATTATTGCTATTAATTAGAATGTATTATAGATGTATTGTAATTATTTACTTATTTGTTAGCTTAATTGTTTATTTATTTCCATTTGGAGAATCCGCCAAAGCATTATCACAGGGTCACAGATGCAATACAAATTCCAGACGGTGTTCCGGATCACCACCAAAATTGAATCATCTGTTCCTTGTCCTAATACCCACGTTTGTGAAAAAAAATCTGTGTCGTACTTTTTTGAGTTATTTTGTACACAGACAAACAGACAGACCGACAGACAAATGCTGGCGAAAACATAACCTCCTCAATAAAAATAATAGTTATAAGTAATTTTAGTTGATAATAATAATTAATTAGCTGTCTGTGTGACATGAGCGAGTGACATCCATGATACAACTGATACAGTATTTTCACCTGATGCCCCAGTCCTGTACTTACCAGTACAAATGAACGCCAAGGTGAGGAGGCCGACCAAAAAAAGGGACGCCACACTTGGCACGCCCTGAGTCGGCAGCAGTGGAAAAGAACACTCTGCTCCGATTAATGAATGAGCTAATCAATTAACTGCCAAATAGCTGACGAGGTGCCGAGCAACGTCAGACTCAGACTGAAAGAGAGAAAGAGGGAGGGAGGGAGAGAAAGAGAGAGAGAGAGATAAACAGATAGAGAGAGATGTTTTTATACTTTATAGAATAGAATAGAATAGAATAGAACGCCTTTATTGTCATTACACAGAGTGTAATGAGATTCAAAGCTGCCCCATAGAGTGCACACATAAAATGGATTTAAAAGTATGTATATATATATTTACACAACAAAAGATAAAACCGTATAAATAGAAAATAAAATAAAATAAAATAAAATATAAAATAAGTAATAATAATAAAAATGGTTTGGTGATACTCTGGTGGTATAGGTAAAGTGACATGTGACAGCAGCATTCAGTAATAAATATTGGTTGTTGATAGTGCAAAATACAGCTTACAAGTGGCCTATGACAAGAGGTGCATGTGGCATCCAGTGCAAAGTATGTCAGTTTCTCAGTGCAGACTAGAGTTGAGTATTGTGACAGCTTTAGGGAAAAAGCTGTCTCTGAGTCTATTTGTTCTGGCTGGTATGGACCTGTATCGCCTGCCAGAGGGTAGCAGGTTGAACAGATGGAAGCCAGGGTGAGTAATGTCCTTTATGATCCCTTTTGCTCTGTTCAGACATCTGGAACTGTAGATGTCAGTCAAGGAAGGCAGGGGGTTGCCAATGATTCTTTGTGCAGTGTTGGTCACCCTCTGCAGCCTCTTCCTGTCTGCCACTGTGCAGCTTGAGTGCCACACTGACACAGCGTAGGTCAGCAGGCTCTCTATGGTGGAGCGGTAGAAGGTCACCAGCAGACTTGTGCTCAGTTGTTCCTTTTTGAGCACTCTGAGGAAGTGTAGTCGTTGCTGGGCCTTCTTGACCAAGGCTGACGTGTTGGTTGACCAGTACTGAACTGATACTGAACTGAACTGAACTGACTTGAATTGAGAGATGATAAAGAGAGAATGAGAGACAGAGAGAGAGAAAGAGAGAGACAGAGAGAGAGAGCAAGAGACAGAGAGAGAGAGAGAGAGAGAGAGCGAGAGACAGAGAGAGCGAGAGACAGAGAGAGAGAGATGTTTAAATATTCTGCTTTGACAATGCAAAATATATATACTGTATTTTATGCAAAAAAAGCTCAATTCAGTTGAATTGCAGCACTGACCTTCACTGAGACAGAGGAAGATGAAAGACCAAGAAGGACAGTGAGCATACTGTGTGTGTGTGTGTGTGTGTGTGTGTGTGTGTGTGTGTGTGTGTGTGAGAGAGAGAGAGAGAGAGAGACAGAGAGAGAGAGAGTGAGCATACTGTGTGTGTGTGTGTGTGTGTGTGTGTGTGTGTGTGTGTGTGTGTGTGTGTGTGTGTGTGTGTGTGTGTGCATGTGTGTGTGTGTGTGTGAGAGAGAGAGAGAGACAGAGAGAGAGAGAGAGAGAGAGAGGGGGCGGGGGGATTAGACTACCATTGAGCGGTCTAGAGTAGGGTGTGACTGTGTGATGTGTATTGCTGTCACCCTCCTCCTGAGGTCAACAAGCTTACTGAGCTCCATTCAGCCACTGACTGAGCACACAGACCATGAATGAATATATAGCCTGAACACCGAAAAAGGACGCAGTAGCGTCTCTTCACTAATTCATTAATTACAGTAATCCACTCATTTGAACTCACTTTGTAATACGTGCTGTAGTGCATATACGTATATATTATCTATCTATCTATCTCTCTCTATATATATACAGGCTGGTTTAGGTTATTGTATGGAATTGGAATTTACTCAAGTAGAAATGAGAGCTGGAAAACAAAACAAAACAAACAAACAACAGTAAGATGTGAAGAATAAAGATGAAGAGAAAACAATCGAGGAGGAATAAAATCAAGGTAATAAAACTACAACCATTCATGAAAGTAAATCATCTTGAATGATACGTATACAATAAGGGGCGGGAAAACACAGCCAACGTAGCCTACTGTGCGCTAGTAAAGACTGAACAGTATGTTCTGCACTTCAACTAGATGATCCACACAACCAAAGATATAAACAGACACAGAGAGCCAGAATAACCCTCTTTAAAACAGCACAAGACGTGTTAAGTACACCATACTGAAGTGGTTGAATTGCCATGAGATATTTCACATTTTCCTACAGTGCCTCGGAGAATGTGTCACGCTGAATGTCCCCCAGACGAACTCTCTGGATTCTAATTCTGATTCTAGAACAGTTTGGAATAAAGAGATCACTCTGAGGGATCTAGGAAAGGTCTGAACTAAGACCTTCACCTCTCTTGTGTAACACAGCAGAGGTGATTCATTGATGGCTGTAGAGCAAATACTTGTCAATGTCTGTTCTTTTTTTTTTTTAATGCATAGCCCAGTAAACTAAGGGCTTTTCCAATAGGCCTGGATCTGGATTTGCTATATCCTATATTTGCTATATAGGAAATATTTTATTATTACATATATGTTTGCAGTAATACAAGGGATGAGTGACAGTGCAGTACCTAAAGTTTAATTAAAACTGTTGATGACTGGGCAAAAGCTTACAGACAATTGAATTGATCATGGGCAGGACCTTAAGTGCACTCGTTCAGGTCATGAAGGAAAACCATTTCTCTTTAATTCACTTCTCACGCCTTACCTAATCATTTATAAAGTACCTTAAGTTTAAAAAAAGTATCAACAAACACCGGTAGCCTGCTATTTCAAGGTGGATTGAAAAATTCTTTTTTTCTCAATTTCCCGATGAGTTCAGACTTGCATTTTGTTTACTTGTTCACGACACCTTGCCTAATGTGAGTTCACGCCACAAGCTATTCCCTTGGCAGCTACAATACAGGATGTGACCCATTATTAGGCCTGCTTTATGGAGACCGTGTGTGTGTAATCAGATCATCATTGGCTCCAGTCCAGAGCTGTAAAGCATTCTCAGCCATACAAGAAGATCGCCCACTGTTCGGTGAGTAAATAAAGACTTAAAGGCACTGACACCAAACGCCCAGGCACACAACCACACGCTTGTTTAACCTCTGAAAACTTGAGCCGTTAGTCAGACCAAACAAAGACCCCGCTGCGAGGTCAGCGAGAACCCCACGGGCCTCGCGATCTACCTGCGTCTCACCCCGTTAACTGCACGATTTGACAGCGCTAGAGCTCCCGTTATCATGGCGTTAACCCGGTGCGTTTGAGTTAAGTAGGCCTACTTAAAAAAACGACACCGGAGAGCCTAGCTGTTATTACGCGCGAGACACATGGCCTACCGACTGACGCACGGTAATCAGATTAGTCTAATTTCGGGTCAGATTTGACGTGCGTGTTCCCGACCGGGAACAGCGAGGTTATAAAGGCTGGAGGGGGACAGCGGTGTCGACTACCAGGAAGAGAGCATACAGAGGAAACTTTTCGTGGGAAGGGTATCTGATCGGACAGTCATTCAGCACGTAGGCCGGGCAACGGTACAGTACAGGAGCTTATACTTGTCTTGGCAGAGCGGCTTCAGCGTTTCTTGGTATAGGACACACATTGCTGCTGCAGCACAACCTGTGGGACGACCACTGGCTACAGCGCAGCTGATAAAGCGGCACCTCGGCTCAAGAGGACTTTGCTTTGTCCTACACAACGGAGGAGTAAGCGCGGAACACCGTCACCGACGCAAGGGAGAGAGAGAGAGAGAGAGAGAGAGATGGAGCCGATAACGCAGACAGTGAACGGCCGCATGCGGACACCTTTGCCCCGGCAAACTCTGAGAGTCCCTCCTGCACCCCGCGGAGCCTCGTCGCACTTTGTTGGGAGCAGCATTGTCGTGATGACGGGCTTCGCCGTGGCGACTCTGGCTATGAACTGTGGAAAGACTCTCCAGGAGCAACGACTCAAACCTGAGGCCAGCTAGCCTAACTGCCGGTCATTACTGGACTTTGGGTTTTATTATGATATAGGCTAGATTCTAGACGCAGCCTATATACCGTTTCATAGCGAAATCTTATCTATAGACTGTGATGACGGCATGTGTGTGTGTGTTTATGTTATCGTGCCAGCTGACAGGTGGTTGTTTACTTTCTTCGCCGTCGTCCGTACCAGGGGAGCACCCCGTTCCACTTTTCGAAACAGGCAACAGCTGGTGGGTATCCAGGGTAACCTGAACTAGACAGAAGTCACCACTTGCCCCCTCCCACACATACTTCGCCCTGGACCAGCCCATATAGCCTGTCTACGCGGAGACGCACACGCGCTATTAATATCAGGACATTCGGAGACAGAATGTTCTTCCCTCGGGAATTAGGCTACCGTAGAGGTCGACAGGGCTCGACAGATAGGCTACACGGTGCCTCACTAACCTACAGGGCCGGGTGGCTACGATGACTTACTCCACTGACGCGCGTCTGAATGGACTGAGATGTTGGCTTTGTTTCGCCCTACGGTTCCATTCCCAGACGATTCCATGCCATCACCTGAACTAAAAATTGGACACTGATCTCACACACCATGTATAGTGAACCCACACGGATGGATTTAGGTAGTCTGGTTTTAGGAGGAGCTTATCGGAATATGTATGTGTTTGTTGCAAATTTCCTATGAATAGTCAAGAAATATTTTTGTAAAAGGTCTACACTACCTCTACTCCACTTTGACCAGCCGTTAATATGTCTATCGTTTCAAACACAGTCGATATTTTTATTATACAGTCAATATTTTAACAGAGTATTTAGATGGTTTTATAAATAGACAGAAACTCAGTCCTGGTGGTTGATGCACTTTATGTTTGGGGGCAAATACTGTACATTGTGATGGTAAACTGATGCTTATTTTGTCACCAGAGCATTTTGCCTTGATATGCTGTGCTGTGACAAGCTATATTACAGTCCAACAAAAGTCTTAAAAGACTGAGCATGTGTGTGTTTGAGAGAGTCTCATATTCTGGCTGAGATGTGTAATATAGTACCCTATGCAAAAGTTTTACGCTCGTTCTAAACTGATGTTGTGAAATGAATGAATGAACTAATGAATGTTACTGTAAGTGCAAATTAAGTCTTTGTAACTGTATATAAAAAAATGCACCAGCATCAACCAATATTACTACTTTAAAAAGATATTTTGAAATGCTATATTTGATATATTCTATTCCGCTCACGTATGAAGACTACAAAGAATAACTTTAAGTGAAGCAAATGCCTAAAACATTTGCACAGAAGCCTGTTTATAACATACTGTATGTGCTGTATATAACATACTGTATGTGCTGTTTATAACATACTGTATGTGCTGTTTATAAAGTACTGTATGTGATGTTTATAAAGTACTGTATGTGCTGTATATAACATACTGTATGTGCTGTATATAACATACTGTATGTGCTGTTTATAAAGTACTGTATGTGCTGTAAGTTTTCGTTGTGTCACGTGTCTGTGATGTCAGGGTCTGTCTGAACGACTCCAAATCCTCTGGCGGGGAATCAGAGACAGGGAAATAAAGGTTGCCAGACTGTCAGATTTCCTGTGTGTATGTGTGTGTGTAACATTTGCCGTGTTTCCCAGTGTCTTATGACGGACACCCACGCTCCACTGATGCTCTCGTTTGATGTGTCATAGTGGCTCATCAGGCAAACTTTTTTGGCATAAAAACAAACAAACACACACACACACACACACACAACCTGCACTGCTGCTCTCATTTGATGTGGTACAGTAGCATATTAGGCAAGCTGCAAACATAAACACACACACACACTCAAACTGTACTGATGCTCTCCTTTGATGCATTACATTGGCACATGAGGCAAACTGCAGACACACACACACACACACAAACACACAAGCTGCACTGATGGTCTCGTTTGATGCGTCACAGTGGCACACCAGGGAAACTGCAAACACACACACACACACACACACACACACACACACACACACTCTCTCTCCCTCTCTCTCTCACAAACACACACACACGCTGCAAGCTTCCCCTCAAGAACCAATCAGAGATTCTCTGACCTGAGGAAGGTAAACATGTGTATGCCCAAACGCCATCACCCTGTGGATCTGTGTTTCGGTGGCTGGTAAAATATATATATTTTGGCCGGTAAATATATGTAATTTGCCATTAGAGGTCAGAAAGGTCAAAAAGTGAACTTTATTCCCTTCCGTCAAATATCAACTGCTTGAAGTATTTCAATCTTTCCCTTCAAAAAGCAACATAATGTAACTGGAGGAACTAAATGCAGAATGAGTTTGGACCAGATTGGCCCACTGACACGGCAATACCTCCAGCGGCCACAAGATGGCAGCATGACTAGATCCTTTTTTTCCCCTCAAAGTATGGGCCAGGCCACTTTAGTGGGGAACAGAGGCATGGCAGGTAGGGTGTGACAACTGGAGGAAAAATATTTAAAATCCTGGTAATTTTGACAAATGCTTCCAGTGACAGTTATAAGTCCAAAATCAATTAAGCACAAATTAGCCCCATACACTTTCTTCAGAGTAATGCAGTTGATGCTGCATTGATGGGTGGTGTTAGCGTAGCGGTTAAGGAACCTGGCCTGAAAGTATCCTGAGAAGTTGTGGGTTCAAATCCCAGCTGCCACCGTTGTGCCCCTGAGCAAGGCACTTACCCCTAGTTGCTCTAGGGGAGGCTGGCCCTGAACAATTGATAATTGACAAAAAATGTAAGTCGCTTTGGATAAAAGCGTCTGCTAAATACATTAATGTAAATGTGATGCATGGCTACATGGAGCATATGAATCAAACAAGAGGCGATAGCATAGCTGCATTACATGTAATCCTGTGAATGTCTGGTAGTGGGTGGTATTACCAGTAGGGGGATAAGTGTTATACCTAGGTAAAGGAAGCTAAAGGAAGTGGCTCAGCCTCAGTACATTGGTACAGTGTTAAGCCCTCAGTACATTGGTACATTGTTAAGCCCTTTAGAGAAATGTGCTATAAGTGCAGCACATTTAGCAAGAAAAGAGCCAAAAAGGGTTGGAGCTTTCGACTCCTGTGACAAACCTGCTTTGAATACGTGTATATAAAATCTACGTACTGTATACAGTACAGTCTTATTGGCCTGTCTAGTATACTGTATAGTGTTGCCTGGTTATACAGTATAGTGATATATAAGCCTGTCTAGTATACTGTATAGTGTTGCCTGGTTATACAGTATAGTGATATATAAGCCTGTCTAGTATACTGTATAGTGTTGCCTGGTTATACAGTATAGTCATATATAAAGCCTGTCTAGTGTACTGTATAGTGTTGCCTGGTTATACAGTATAGTCATATATAAAGCCTATCTAGTATACTGTATAGTGTTGCCTGGTTATGCAAGTTCTTGCATGATGGAACTGACCCCTGGCAGTTGGGTTAGCCCCTTGAGTCATGGATCTGCCCAAGGTTTCTTCCTAGACTAACTAAACATGAGGGAGTTTTTTCTTGAGTGCCATGTGGCCCTCTGTAAAGCCCCATGAGACAATACTATTGTAAAAGGCGCTGTATGAATAAAACTGATTGAATTGAAACTCTACTGGCCTCACATGATTAGTAAGTCAATCGCCCTCTACTACACACACACACACACCCTTTTTCACTGAGTCACTGTGTGTGTGTTTGTGTGTGTGTGTGTGTGTGTGTGTGTGATGACCTAAAGCCGCCTCAGGGTTGTCCTGTTGTGCAACCAGATACATCCCAGCTCACCTGATGATGGCATTTGCAACATGTAATGGAGCAACTCGCATCTCAAAATAAACACCACAAATAGCACTCCGCAGCTACACTAACAATAACAGCAATAACAACAGTGGTCACAGGAGATGACTGGGTCAACAGAGGAAATTACTTAAAAACAATGGGCCTCATTTACTAATATCTTCCTTTGAGTTTTCTTACATTTGTTAAGGTCCTCCTTAAAATATTTGAATATTTCACAATGAAAATGCGTCATCACTGCTCAGAGGTTTCTGTTCTTGAGTGCGAGTCATTTTATTTTTATCCATGAACAAACATCAAATAAGAAAACTAAAGAGAAGATCTTTTCTAGATAAGAATCTTCTGGAAAAATAAGAACTACTGTCTTCGTAAGAGCAATTGGTGAATGAGGCACAACGGTGTTATTGTTATTGTTGTTATTGTTATTATTATTAGTATTATTTACTCCACAAACATGAATTCTACTCTCGGGACAACAGGTGTCGCTCTACTGGACATCATTGCACTGGGTCACCTGGAGGGGTGCTGACTGAGGTTGTGAGATATGTTAAGATTAGTAGGCCAAGGGCAGGGTTACTGCAGGGCACGGGGTGAGTGGAAGCGCGCGCGCACGCACACACACACACACACACACACACACACACACACACACACACACACACACATTTTCCAGAACAGCACATTATAGCCTATCAGCACGAACACAATTAGAAGCAACACCAACACAAACACACACTCATGCAGAAATACAAAAATGACCTTGCTTTATTCTAAAAGAATTTTAACTACAAAAACATACAGAAATACAGCAGCCAATCAGCAGCTCCATTACTCTCATCCGTCTTTCTCTCCCTCTTGTGTGTGTGTGTGTGTGTGTGTGTGTGTGTGTGTGAGTGAGTGAGTGAATGAGTTTGTGTAAGTGAGTGTACGAGTGTGTGTGTGTGTGTGAGTGAGTGTATGAGTGTGTGAGTGTATAAGTGTGTGTGTGAGTGAGTGAGTGTATGAGTGTGTGTGAGTGTATGAGTGTATGTGTGTGTGTGTGTATGTGTGAGTGAGTGAGTGAATGAGTGTATGAGTGTGTGTGTGTGTGTGTGTGTGTGTGAATGTATGTGTGTGTGTTCTCTTGCTACTTGAAAAGAACTGAATTCTGTAAAGATCGCTGCACACTGAAGTGCTATTGGAGGCTTGTGTGTGTGTGTGTGTGTGTGTGTGTGTGTGTGTGTTTACAAAGAGCTGATGCTCTGTAGCCTGCGTTCCGTAAAGAACCTGTGTGCTTCTCTCTTGGAGCTGTTGCTGTTCCCGTCTCCATTGGCTTGCTGTGAGCTGCGGCTAAAGTAAGACAACATGGACGTGTTCTTCTGACGGGCAGCAGCCTTCTCACCGTCCTCCTCATCATCATCCCTTCAACACACACACACACACACACACACATTTATTAATCCAAGGAGAAACAACTATGCTCTATGTGTCCCTTTCATTTGTCTACCATTACTACATATTACTACTAAGCACTACTGTACAAGATACTGTGTGTGTATATACATATGCATGCATTTACACGATACTCCATCTCTCTCACACAAAGGCACACTTACCAATACACGGGTACAGTATATATATATATATATATATATATATACGTATATGATACTAATATAAATTATACTGTATGTATGCATGCATCCCCTGACCCAAAGGCACACTCACCAATACACGGGGACAGGATATATATATATACTCACCAATACACAGGGACAGCGCTGCTGTCTAATAAGCTCTGTGCTGTGCTCCAGCTGAAGCGTACAAACTGGGGGTATCCAAACACTGGGTCCAGGTACTTCAGCAGCCAGCTCTTGGTCTTAGGGTCTGACACACACACACACACACACACACACACACACACACACACACACACACACACAGAAAACATCACCTAGCATCATACAAGGAGAGTAACCTAACACAGTGTTGAAATCCAAATGTCACACACAGTGAGGAGACATAATAGAAATGATGAGCTGATTGTAATTAAATGCACAAATGTAATAAATGATGTAATAAATGATGTAATAAGCAGCATAACAGGAGCCTGAGGGTACAGGACAGACTGTATATAAAGCTGGATAAATTACATCAATGACATCATTGATAAAATAAAATAAGTCCTTATTTGTGCATTAAACTAACCCCCACCCCTAACTGTCATGGACGCTAAAATTATCAAGACACCAAAAGCATGGCTGTGAGTCAGTGTTTAGTTCTGCTGTGAAAGTGGACTTTTTAACATGAGTCTATGGCTATTGACTCGCTTTTGCTGCAAGCCCCCAGTGGACGCCTGGGGTACTGCAACTTTAGAGCGCTAAGTTTCTGCTTCGCTGCTACCAATGACTGTCACAGTGAAGCCGATCAAAATGCCTAGATGTCAAAGGTCACACTGGGACCAACCAGGGGTCACAGCTCTTACCGTTAGGATAGCCGGAGCCGTAGTCCAAATCAACATCGCCCAGGTCTTCTAGAAACTTCCACCCCTTCACTGCATGGTCTCTGGCCACCTGTGATACACACATGGAGGTGAAAACTCACAAGAAAACACTGACACATTCACACACACACACACACACACAGACACACAGACACACATACACATACACATACACACAGATACATACACACACATACAGACACATACACACACATACAGATACATACACACACATATAGACACATACAGACACATACACACGCCAGCACTCACATGGAGGTGAAGACTCACAAGAAAACACTGACACACTGACACACACACACACACACACACACACACACACACACACACACACACACACACACACACACACACACACACACACACACACCTTGGCACAAATACTGGCAGCACTGACGATGGGGAAGAGGGAATCAGCTTTGGGCCTCACAGTCACTTCCACGCCTGGGAAACGCTGAGACAGTTTGTCCTGGTACTTCTCTGCAGGACCCACTGTGTCTACAAACACCTGTAACACACACACACACACACACACACACACACACACACATACATGCACACAAATTACCACACACATGCAGACAGTTTGTCCTGGTACTTCTCTACAGGACCCTGTGGACGACCGCTGCGGCCCACCCACTAGTTGGGATGTGGGCTCGGAGAGACAGATGAGAATGATACGCAGGAGAGGTAGTTGACGGTGTAAAAATGGACAAAATATTTATTTGTCTTCCCGGACAAATGCAAATACCAAAAAAAACACTTAATAAAGACAAAAAAAAAGGTACTGTTACTAGCACTCACGACAATGCAGTCACTACAAATACCTTATGGCAGAGAGACAACCTTCCTCCTCAAAAAACCCCTAGAGCAACTGAGCTGCCCTGCCTAAATACACTCACCCATCAACTCATAATTGCCTCAATTTGAATAACAGGGCTAAACTACCCCAAAGGGAAGCTCTGTTCAGAAATATACATATAACATAGGCAAAACTTAAACCAAACCATTTAGAAAAAATATACAAAATAACTATCACAACATCTAATTCAAAACACCCAAATATTAATCCCAAAATACTATTCAAAACACAAATGAAACATACAATGGATGAATGGTGGCACCAAACACCCCTGTGCAGCAAATGCAGAGCTCCTTCCCCTAGGGAGGGAGCTAAAAGCACAGTTCCAGCGCGGAGCGCGCTTCCGCAATGGAACGGCTGGATGGAACACCAGGAAGTGAGTAAACGTTTGTTACACAGTTCATAGAGAAACCAGAGATACAAATGCGAAATGGATGATATTATAGCGGGTACCACACTATATACAGACAGGACCAAGTAGATGAAATGATTAACAATGTAGGCGAAACACACTACTAAGAAATACATCGCGACTGACCAAACAATTGGTCGAAGTCGCGCGTAAACGCCGAGTCGGCGGTAAACTTCGGTTGTGAACACCAAACACCAAACACAAAAACACCCAACACCAAGCATCAAACACATTACGCCCTTTACTGTTCACACGCTGCGAAAATGTCCAGAAAGGGGGATTGGGAAGGAGGAACGCCGTGTGTGTGTGCGTGGATGCGTGTGTGCAAGTCAGT
>PYXC01002693.1:25000-42500 GCA_015244755.2 Tenualosa ilisha
TTCAAAAAACTGACATTGAAAGAGCAAATGGTAAGGTCAGTGTGTTTAACACCACATGGTATCAAAGATACCCATGGCTAACTGCTAGTGTTCGTCTATGCTGGTCTTGCCTGTTGGTAGGGAAATCTCAAAAATGGTCTGTGCAGGGATTTAGTGACCTTAAAAATTTGGACAGGGCCACCAAGCCTCACAACAAGTGCAACTACCACTTTGGTGCAGCTATTCGCGTAAAATTGCTAGGTAGCATGCCTGTTGATCAACTTGTGGACGAGGGTGCCCGGTTGCAAGTGGCACAGTACAATGCTAAAGTGCGTCGTAAAAGGCACTGAAGACACTGAAGCGTTTGATTGATGCTACGACGTATTTGGGCATGCAGGAGCTGGCATTTAGGGGACGGGATAAAGGGCCAAATTCAGATAACAAGGGCAACTACAGAGTTTGCAGAGTAGTTGCAGTCTTCTGGTGTTTCAAAATCATTTCCGCCACTTTCACAATATTGCAGTGTAAAGCACAAAAGACAACTGCCATTACCACAAACAAACTACACTCATTGCACTGTATGGTATTTCCCATGCTGACATGTGTCCTCAAAAAACTAATTAATTTTATTTAAAACAATCCCTCTAAGAGCAAGCACCAAGACACCCCTTTCTGGTTTTGTTATTCTTTCTCTCTCTCTCTCTCTCTCAACAATTCACCCATCCCATCTACTCACATTTACTAGCTCATTCACCCACCTGACCACTTTACCCCGTTCTCCCATATTTTTGTGACCACCAGTCGCCACTGATATATGTAAAGCTTATTAGTGTAGATGTGCACTTTCAAGTAGACCAGCCCTGTGACGTGAATGCGTGTAGTACTAGCGGAAGTCTCACATAACCAAAGTGGTGGAGATTTAACCTACAAAGTGTTTCAAATGCAAATCACACCTTGCAGATAAATATGTTTATATATGTCAAAAAGGTTGTTTGCAAATCTTGTCCACTAAGTCAAAACCTCTTGCGGGTTGGTTACAATACAGCACGGATGCACAATAGCGACTTTAAGTATTAAGGCATTCTTGCAAAAACTGCCCCGACAGCTTAGCACAACGTGTGTGTAATTTAAGGAAATCCAGGGTGAATTATATAAATGTCTCTGATTAATCCATAGCCCTGTTGCTTGAGGTCACCTAGCGCTGTAAGTAGGAAAAAAAACAACAAAATCTGATACAATATCGACCATAAATAGCAGATTGACAGCCAACACTAAAAGAATGGGACAGAGACTCACTATTCTCTATTAGGTTTATGTTGTATGAAATTTTCAGGTTCCTTTTCCAACCAATAGCCCTCGGTGACCTGGAGCAACAGCTATTGATTGGTTCACACCAGATTTCTCTTATAACGCTGGGCAACTGCAGTGTTGGCCCACCGACCTAAGACGGGTCCTCGGCCAGCTTCATCGATGCCCAGACAGCAGTCTTCCGTCTTGCAGATGTCTGGTATCGGGGAGGCCAGGCGGCAGCTGACGCTGTTGTCTGCTTCAAACTCACTCAGATCCATGACGGCTGTCGACAAACACAGATGTGCATGCAAACGTTTATGCAGTGATGCACATAACGTTAACTCACGCAAACGAGTGAAACCAACAACTTTAGTTGTGTGTCAAGAGATATCAACCAAATACCATTTGATTTGAACACATTTCCATTTGGAACTGAATATCTGTTTGCTAATCTGCGATACAGTTTAATGTTAGGCTTCAAAGTAGCATCGTGTACGAGTGATAATGTTAGATAGGCGAGTTCAGTGGCGTTGACAAAGCTAGGCAAAGGTAGCTTCTTACCTAGCGAAATGGCTAAACTCAACAAGCAAATTCTGTTTATAAGCCAGCATTTCCTATAATTTATCTCTTTACGCACTCTGTTGAGGGATCTCTGTTACCATCTTTTAAGTTACTGTGATAGTAAACAGATCCTAAGGAAACATTTTAAAGTGCATGAAACCATCGTGGCTACATGAGACTCACCCACAGCCCAAACCAATGTTTGTCAGGTTTGTCAACTACATTTGGCGCGAGTACGACGTCACGATGACATTCAACCTGACCCACTGCCTGACGGGAAATGTAGTTTACAATCATTTACCTACTCAACTGAGTTGCATGTGTAAATTGTAAAAGAAAATACAAGGAACGTTTAATATTTGCATTGATATTTCCCTAAATATATGCTAGTTTTATGACAGACAACCCTAAAAGGAGCACATAGCTGACAAGTCTGAAATGCTCCGCCTGGTGAGTGTACGCCCCCTTCGCTGGTGCTCGCGGTCAAACAGACACAATAAACTTCCTTCGCCGGGTGCGCTTCAAAGGAGTCTGGTGCAAACTTGCGTCTTCTCAACCTGCCTGCTGTCTTTTCTGCGCGAATAGAACACTGTAAGTCTTGACAGATGTTGTGAACACCATAGCCACCTTGCTTGCTCGTTACAGCATGACTTTAAAATGCAAAAGGAACTATTTGTGCATGTTTCAATGATAATCTTGATTTCGCTAACACAAAAGATCACGCATGTTCAGGTCATGCTATCTTCTGCAACACTCAAGTTAGATAGATTGCCTTCTAAAGCAACTCTTCCTTTATATCGTTGAAGTTATTCGATTGAGAGCTTGTTAGCTATTTAGCTGCATTGATCATTTGTGGTAATAGTTCAAAGTTTTTACAGCCTGGGCACATGAATCATATCGGCGCACATTGTCGCAACGCCGGTGCAGACAGCTAACGTGTTAGCCATTTTATCCTACTTATTAGCCTAGCCTGTCAGCTGGGCTTGTGAATTGGCGTTAGTCACATTCAAGTTGACGTTCATTTGTTATTCGTCCAGGAAGACGCTTTTCTTTTTAAACAGCATCAAATTTAGCATGTTGGAAATGAAATTCTAGGAATTAACGCATTTGCGTTCTCGATGCATTTGGGTCTGACGCGCAAGTCTGGCCTGTTCCACCAGTCTTGTGTTCAGAGGGCCTAACGTTACGTTAGTGTTACGAAGCAGTTACGTTATAAAAGTCTGGGGGGCATTGATTGCTCAAACCTCATCAACGGGACTAAGCTATTTGTCAAACGAGCAAAGTCCTGTCTGACCCGAGAGCGCGTAGTGTTTAAATGTCAACAAAAGTTATTGTGCAAGGACTAAACGATAGAATGGCGTTGCATGGCAGTGATGGTGGTAATAACGTTATAGTTTATTTCCAAGGAAGTCCCGGTACCAGGCGTGTGTCGTTATCAAGTTTTAGGCAAAAAAATAACGTTATGTAGCCGTAATTTAATGAACCTGTAGGATGACAAAGCAAAATGATAAAACTCGTTGTGTAACCGGTGTAAATGAGGGGGTCTGCTAGGCTTTGTGTGAAGAAATTGGCTCAAATCCTTCAAACGCCTATTGTTCAACCCCCCTAAGCTTATCGACCCACTGACGTTCATGTGACCGGGTAAAAAGGAGCGAGGGGGGGAACCTTCTGGAAGAAGAACTGTTGGCTTGTCAGCATCCAGCCTCAAGGTTGCCTAGGAAATGGCGCTCGTTTTTTTTTTTTTTTTCTTCTTTTTTTTTTTCTTCAAGTAGACTTGTGGCAGTGGTTACAATGGGCCCGTTTCAGGTTGTTTTTTTTTTCACAGTGACTTGCAAATGTACAAGAACAGGTGGTTGTCTTGTGTGGAGTGAGGGGGGTGGGCAGAAATAACGCATTGTAGTGGGGAAAAAACTTTCCCTGTGCAGATGGCTGTTGCTTCTACCCCCTGTCTTTTCGGTGACGCTTACTGAACTGTTTTTATGTCTGTACGAAGTGTACTATATCAATATATTTTGCTATCCCTTTGCCTCGCCTTGGCTCTCTTTGCAGTAACCTCTGTCCAGCATGTCTTCTGGAAACGCTAAGATCGGCCAGCCTGCCCCCCAGTTCAAAGCCACCGCAGTGGTGGATGGACAGTTCAAAGACATCCAGCTCTCTGACTACAGAGGTGTGTATACTGACTTGTCATTTATGTTTGAAGGAGGGAGGCAGCAGATTTTGGCCCTGACCTGTTGAACCACATCTGTCATTGTCCCATTTCTTGTTACCCCTTTGGTTATTCCAGAGAGGGTTGTCTGTATTCAGTGATGCTTGGTTACTCTGTCTGGATTCTAGGCGAATCCCATTAGGCTGATGTTACTCAGTTACATTCAGTAACTTATCACAGCTGAAACTGAACAGTAACTGTCTGACTCTACTCTAATCACCCTCCACAATTACTACGTATGTAATTAATACAACTTGTTAAAGTCATACTGAAAGTTCCATATTGACACTAGTGCATTAATACTATATAGAGTGAGTGAGTGAGAGAGAGAGAGACTTTTCTCTGTTCACTAATATATGTGTGTGTGTGTATATAGGAAAGTATGTGGTGCTGTTTTTCTACCCTCTGGACTTTACCTTCGTGTGTCCCACGGAGATCATCGCCTTCAGCGAGCGTGCCGGCGAGTTCCGCAAGACTGGCTGCGAGCTTATCGCCTGCTCCACCGATTCACACTTCAGCCATTTGGCCTGGTCAGTTTGTGTGTGTGTGTGTGTGTGTGGGGGGGGGCATGGCTGAATCCCAATGTTCCTCCTAAACCCTGTACCCTCAAAGATATAACTGGCATGATGTAGACTTCATGATGGATGATTCATGCCAGTTAAGTGTTTGATGGTTCAGGGCTGGGGTGTGGATGTGGGTGGGTCTGGTATTACCCCAGCTGTTTGCCTTGGGATTGTGGTTAGCCATTTACACACACTATCTATATATATATATATATATATACATACACACACACACACACACACACACACACACACACACACACAGCCAACACTGACCGCGACAACACTGAAGCAACTCCTCCAGGCCCACACTCTCTCAGACTCTCAAACGCACATCATGGCAAACAGAGCAGTCGAGCTAAAGTGCCGGTTAATTTGTTAATGAGTCTAGAAGACAAGTGTATCTCTCACACACACACACACACACACACACACACACACACGTGAGTTGTGACTTGTGAGTTGTTCTCGTAGACTTTGGCATGAGGTTATCAGTCACGGTGCCGCTGCCCTGTTGTGAGTGCTGTGGGATGATAAAGTGACGGTTAGTTGTGAAGAACCCACTCAGCCTGGTCCAGATACCGCCAGAGCAACGGACACACACACACAACACACACACACACACATACACTGTATAATATGTGTATACACATGCACACCTCACACGCGTCCAACTCCAAGGCAATGGCTGCATCCCAATGTCCTCACTAATCCTAAACCCTGAACTGGCATTAGCCAATGATGGAGATTCAAGTCTTTAAGGGTCCAAAACTGAGGGTGTAGGGTGAAGGAAAAAAAAAAGAAATATATATATATACACACACACACACACACACACACACACACACACACACACACACACTCAGAGTCCTCCAGGGTTCAGAGCTGGAGATGTAGGGTGAGATATTGGAGACACACAGACATGAACTATGAAAGGGTGAGCCCAATATTCAATAATCTGGTGAACTAGTATGAAAGGGTGAGCCCAATATTCAATAATCTGGTGGACTAGCTTATCAGTGCAATAATCTGGTGGACTAGTTAATCAGTGGATTAATTAATCAGTGAACTGATGAATTGTAGTGAATTAATTTCTTTTGTCTCTGTGTCTCAGGATCAACACCCCACGTAAGCAGGGTGGCCTGGGTCAGATGAACATCCCCCTGGTGGCCGACCTGAACCATGCCATCTGCCAGGACTATGGTGTTCTCAAGGAGGGAGAGGGCATCGCCTACAGGTACACTCGCGCGCACACACACACTCACACACACGACTCCGACGTCCTTAAGGTGTAAGAGGGAATTGCATACAGGTCAGCAGGGACACACACACACACACACACACACAATATTCTTTACAGTAGCATTCAATCAGTCAAAAGGAGAGGGAGAGAGACTAACTGCATTCACACCAAGAGTTGCTAAAGTTGTAAAATCACTTTTGACACTTATAAAAAATAGCTGCTAAATATCTGTTTTCTCATGTCGCTTTTTACAGCCGCTTACATGTAATGTCTCATTTGATCATTTGGAATTAAGAGACAGCAACACAAATGTCAATAGGCTACTTGGAGGCCCATGTAGGCAAGTGCATGGCTCTGAGCGCATGCAAAGAATAACGTGAGGTTCTCATGTTGTCATAAAGGAGATATTTGCTGTTCTCACTGATGAAGTCTGACCTGTGAAGAGGTTCAAACAATCAGAATATTATCATAATGATTACAAAACAATCAGAATGTTAAAATAATGATTACAAAACAATCAGAATGTTAAAATAATGATTACAAAACAATCAGAATGTTAAAATAATGATTACAAAATGTTAATAGAGAAAAAACAGGCATCTCTGATTCTGATGATCAAAGAAGATAATTGTCAGGGGTGTCAAGGATTTGTATGTTTTTATGTCATCCGCTTTGAATTGTTTAGTTTGTGTTTTTTCATGTGCAACTTTGACATGTTTAAACAGGGCTCTGTGACTCCTCAAGTGGAGTTGTAATGTAGTCAACAAACTAATAAAGTATTATTAATTGATTAGTTTGTTGATAACTGATGATTACCTTAGTGACTCTAGAGGCCACACATCCGCACTGTCCTAGTTGAGCTGACTGAAGCTATAGGCCAAGGCCTTCCATGTGAAATGCTAGGTAATAGCCTGTGGGTTACGTCTACTGACTCTTTGTATGCCAGGGGATTCTTTGACTGTAAAATGTTGCCGACTCTGACGTATACTATCCAAAAAAATATTCTAAAGACACTAATAATAACCTCTCTCTCTCTCTCTCTCTGTCTGTCTCTCTCTCTGCCTCTCTCTCTCTCTCTCTCTGTCTCTCTCTCTCTCTCAGAGGTCTGTTTGTGATTGATGATAAGGGCATCCTGCGCCAGATCACTATTAATGATCTACCTGTGGGGCGCTCCGTGGACGAGACCTTGCGCCTGGTGCAGGCCTTCCAGCACACCGACAAACATGGAGAAGGTGTGTGTGCCTCTGTGTCTCTTGTGTCTCTGTCTTTGTGTGTTGGAGTGTTAGGCCTTCCAGCACACCAACAAACACGGAGAAGGTCTGTCTCTCTGCCTGTGTGTGTCTGTCTCTCTGCCTGTGTGTGTCTGTCTCTCTGCCTGTGTGTGTCTGTCTCTCTGCCTGTGTGTGTCTGTCTCTCTGCCTGTGTGTGTCTGTCTCTCTGCCTGTTTGTCTGTCTCTCTGCCTGTGTGTGTCTGTCTCTGTCTTTGTGTGCAGCACACCGACAAACATGGAGAAGGTGTGTGTGTGTGTGTGTGTGTGTGTGTGTCTCTGCCTGTTTTATGTAACCCTGTGTCTCACCTGTGGTGTCTGTGTGTGTTTTTGTGTGTCTGCTCTAACCCTCTGTCTCTCCTGTGGTGTGTGTGTGTGTGTGTGTGTGTGTGTGTGTGTGTGTGTGTGTGTGTGTGTGTGTGTGTGTGTGTGTGTCTGCCTGCTCAAACCCAACCCTTTATCTCTCCCGTGTGTGTGTGTGTGTGTGTGTCAGCTCTAATCCGTCTGTATCTCCTGTGGTTCCTCAGTGTGCCCGGCTGGGTGGAAGCCTGGCAGTGACACCATCATCCCAGACGTCCAGAAGAGCAAGGAGTTTTTCTCCAAGCAGTAACGCCACCCCTCTTCCTGCTGCAGTAGACTCCACTGGCCTGGCACCCTTGCTGAAGCACTTAAACAAACACACACACGCACACACTCACTCACTCGGGCGCACACACATGCATACATTCCCTCAAAGGCGGTACTAAACACTGAAACGTGAGAGCTACAAACTTCACACACGCATAGACACACACACACACACACACACTTCAGCATTACTCACAAACACACACACACACACACACGGACGCACAAATGCTTCCCAGGTTTTTAAAGCACTTGTTGTAGACTCACCACAGGAAGGGTGGGACAGATGGAAGCTTCAGACCAACAGGGTCATTTAACGACTAAACAGCCACCCCATATTTGCTAAGTTCAGCCATTAAATGGCCACCACTTATGGGCTAAATTTAGCAGCTAAATTTAGAGTCGAGGCAGAATGCCCCCCCTTCATTCAGTCTGACCCTGTGTTTAGGAAATCCATTCATTCACTGTCTACACAGTGCACTAAGACTGAACCCCAGTGTTCTCATAGCCCTCTGGACCACCACTGAACTTAACTGACCTGAGGCCTGTTTCCCAAAACCATGGTCTGCGCTAACCGTTTGGCTATTTAGTTGGCAATGGGCAATTACATTGCAACCAACAAAGTTGCTAACATAGTCAAACATAGTTAGCAACTATGGTTGACTAGCATAGTTAACATAGCAACATAATTTGCAACTAAGGTTGGCTAGCATAGTTAACGTAGTGAGCAACTGTAGTTTTTAGGAAACACCCCCTAAGCCATAAACCCAAGTCTTAACTGGCATTGATCAGTCATGGAGATGATTCAAGCCTCTTAAGTCTTTGTGTGTTTAGGTCACATAGTGGGATTCAGCATATATATAGATATGGCATATAGTGCACTATACAGTGTGTGTCTGTGTGTGTGTCTCTGTGTCTGTGCCTGTGTGTGTGTGTGTCTGTCTGTGTGTGTCTGTCTGTGTGTGTGTGTGTGTGTTCTGCCTAAAGTCGTGACTCTTTCTTCCTTTTTCCTCCTTTCCTCTGTAGTTCTCACCAGTGTGGTGTACAAGCTGTAGCCATAAGCAGTCTACTCTTAGTCCAATGCACTGAACAAACACTGACACTGTGTGTGTGTGTGTGGTTGGTGGGTGTGGGTGTCTACTCCTCTCTTTCTTTCATTCATTCTCTCTTTATTTCTTTCTCTGACTAAGTAGGAAGTTAAGAAAAAAAAGTTGAAAAAGTATTTTGTACCTGTTCAAATGTTGGTAGTTGTCTCAACAACAATAACTACGTGTTTGCAGTGAGTTACAAGCAAATAAAAACCCAATGGTGTTAAACAAGGACTATGTATCAGCATTGTTCATCCAAGTTAAACCTACTGGTGTTAAACAAGATGTGTGTGCGTGTTTGTGTGTGTCCGTCCCTCCTTGTGACCTGACTTGCATTAATTGGTTAAATCCCAATGTTGACTAGTCATGGAATTCATCATTTATTTATTATAGCTAAAATCATAATTAGTTTTGCAGAGATGGTGTTTTTCCTCACTGATTAGACAAGGATTTTTCTCCTGTTTTTGAAGTGAAAAGGTATAATTCTGGAATGACTCTCACAAAAACCTCCACATGTTAAAAAGGTTAATAGGGGATTTAAGCAAAGTCCTCCTTTTTAAAAAAAAAAAAAAAAAAGCGTAGTAGATGTAGTTCTCAGATCTCACCATTAGATGGAGCTCTAGCTTGCACAGTGCATGTTTGGGTGGGTGTGAAAAAGGCAGCAGTCAAGCCTGTAAACAGGACCGGCTCGAGGCTTTTTACTGCCCAGGGCCAGATTTGAGTTTGGCCCCCTCTTTTCTAGGTGTTTCTTTTAAAACAACCGAAAGGAAGAGACATGCGTTGCGATAGCTCTCTCATGTTTGGCGCCATGGGTGTTTGGCTCTATGTCGCCTGTTCCAGGAACAGATCCTGCCTGTAAACCGCAGCCTAACCCTAGGCCTGCTTAACCTGTTCCTCTTACTCTTTTACCATAAGCTCATCCTTAGGCTGGTCTGGATAGGACACTTTTTTCATCAGATCCTTCCAGAAAGATCTTAAAAAGGTAAAGGAACACACCACGTTTTGGGGACGTTTTCTCCCCTTGAGTTAAATAGTTGAGTCATCTACACATCCATTCTCTCAGTCTGACGGCAGCACTCATAGCTCAAGTCTCTAGTATAGATTATTGAATCTGATAAGACCATTGCCATCTTGCTGTGTTCCTTTAAGGCAGACATGTTAACACAGAGACCAGACTGCACACACTTAATTCAGAAGCATACCGTAGGTGTGTGTGTGTGTTCATGTTTTTTTCATGATACAAACAGTGTATGTGTGTGCATTAAAGAATATTAAAGTGTTATGCCAGGCATTAAACACAGAGAGACCAGACTGTGCGCATACTTAATTCAGGATATACTGCTGGTGTGTGTGTGTTCATGTTCTTTCCTGATACAACACTGTGCATGTATGTGTTAAAACCCATTTAATCCCAAAGTAAAAAAAAAAATGACTTATTCACTTACGAACTATGGCTTTAAAAATGTTACTAAATCAATCACCATTACATGTAGTGCAGAAATGGAGAAACTGGAGGATTTGAATGAAATATGTGCAACATCAAGTGTATGGTGGAATTCGTCACATGACAGAACTGTCTACATTGTAGTGGTGCAGAGAGAATCTGATTGTGACATCAGCACTTAGATAAGTATATATGTTAACGTCAACATATCACCATGGTTTTTGGTACACCTAATCTTTAAGCTGTTTAGTGTTAAAGTATGCACTGCAGCATGTCAACACTGTTTAATATTGTCTTAGAAACAGTGAACCTATCGGTGGTCACTGCTGTGACTGCTGAGTTAATGCGATGTCAGATTTTTATTCATTGGTAAATGGATGTCATGTGATGCAACAGCAAATTTTCTAGAATTAACACATTTTTCTGTACAGTCATCAAAATATGAACTTATGAAAATCATAACCATACACCCCCCCCACCTCCATCATATGACAATGGCTCACATGAGTCACCCATTGACATGGTTAGCATAAGACAATGTGTGAAACTGAGATGAATTGGTCATTATGATCACAGGATCTACAGCTCACAGTTACATCCACAGTCCAAAGATAAATCTCCTAGTTTTTCCCATCACCAGGCCAGAACTGAAGAAGCCTTTCGTATGAAAGGTGCATATAACTGAACACCTTGATTACCGTGACCTGGATGAATGAGAATCTCCACAGACATATGGCTATTAAAATGAATGAGAATCTCCACAGACATATGGCTATTAAAATGAATGAGAATCTCCACAGACATATGGCTATTAAAATGCTGAACGGACATTAAACACAGAGACCAGACTGCACACACTTGATTCAGAAGCATACTGCAGGTGTGTGTGTGTTCATGTTCTTTCATTATGTTCATTGTGCATGTGTGTGTTGAAGAATATGTGTGTGCATGTGTGTGTTGAAGAATATTGAAATGTTAAGGCAGACACAGAGAGACCAGACTGCACACACTTGATTCAGAAGCATACTGCAGGTGTGTGTGTGTTCATGTTCTTTCATTATGTTCGTTCGTGTGTGTGTGTGTGTGTGTGTGCATGTGTGTGTTGAAGAATATTGAAATGTTAAGGCAGACATTAAACACAGAGAGACCAGACTGCACACACTTAATTCAAAAGCATACTGCATGTGTGTGTGTGTGTTCATGTTCTGTCATGATACAACACTGTGTGTGTGTCTGTTAAAACAGACATTTAACACAGAGAGAGACCAGACTGTGCACACACTTAATTCAGAAGCACACTGTTACAGCTGTGTCTGCTTTCTGTGTTTTGTATTCCCCGTGCTGTTTGTCCCTTTTCCTTTGCCATACTTCTGCTCAAGTGCGTGGTGTGTCCATAAGCCTTGATGAGGAGCACCTGGCCCATGTGATCAAGCTGCTGTTCAAAGCTTTGGGTTCCTGCTGCTGGGGGAGGCTTCTGGTGTGGGGACGGCTGTCTGTCTTCTGGTGTGGGGACGGCTGTCTGTCTTCTGGTGTGGGGACGGCTGTCTGTCTTCTGGTGTGGGGACGGCTGTCTGTCTTGCTGACTCTCAGCCTGTGATTTTGTTGTGCCGTTGTCTGATGGACTGCGTTTTGTGTGCGTGTGTGTGTGTTCATGTTCTTTCATGATACAATACGTTTGTGTGTGTGTGCGTGTGTGTGTGTGTTCGTGTTCATGTTCTTGTTCTTTCATGACACAACACGTTTGTGCTTGTGTGTGTGTGTGTGTGTGTGTGTGTGTGTGTGTGTGTGTGCGCGCTGAGGGATGTGAAATTGTTAAGGCAGACATTTAAACACACAGAGACCAGACTGTGCACACAAGGTTGTTTACTCCAGAAGTGTGTGTGTTCATGGGCTTTCATGATATGACACTGTGTGTGTGTGTGTGTGTGTATTAAGGGATATTAAAGCGTTCAAAGGCAGCCATTTAAGCACACAAAGACCCTATACATTACAATGTACACACATATACACTGGAAGAGAGAAGTTACATGTAGCAAGACAACATGAGATTAAGACAGTTGAACACATGGGTCAAACTTAGTACACTTACCATGTTTTCTTACCGTGTTCAACCATAAAAACCTGTCCATAACACCACACCAGGCCTGTGTGTGTGTGTGTGTGTGTGTGCACACGTGCGTGGACCTGTGGGTTGCGTACCTGAGGTTTCAACTCTTACTGCACCCACGCTTGAGGCAGCTGGTTTAATCTGAAGCCACATCTTTAAATACTACACACACACACACACACACACACACACACACACACACACACACACACACTCACACAAACATTCATTCAGTTTTGTCTCTTACAGACTTGGTTACAAACAGTACTGTACGCATTACCCACACACACACACACAGACACAGAGAGAGAGACAGAGCATGAATTTATGTACCTTTCTCTCACACACACACACACACACACACACACACACACACACACACACAGTCTCCTGAGCCAAAACAACTCAGCTCAGCACAACAGCCGATCTACCAAATGGAGTTTCATATTATGGAGTATTCCACAAAGTGTCACATAAATATGCCACAGAACATAGTGGGTCTCAGTGTGTGTGTGTGTGTGTGTGTGTGTGTGTGTGTGTATGAGAGAAAGAAAGAGAGAGACAGTTTCATAAAATCATAAAAACAGAACATACCTTAGTGATTCTTTCACAGCGCAGTGATAATGTTGTGGAAATATGGTCCGATACTGTCTGACAGGTACGGTCTCAAGTCTGTTCTGTTTATGCTGAATATACAGTACTGCATATGACTATATCTAGATATATCTACATAGAGAGAGAGAGAGATCTACATAAAGATAGATATATCTATATAGAGAGATAGATACGTAGATGTATAGATAGACAGATAGTCTTTAGTGTCATTGCACAGACACCTATACAACCAAATGACATTGCTTCTACTAAAGTGCTTGAGGCTAAAAAAAACATAAAACATAAATAACATAGAGGGACATAAACAAGACAGGTATATAACACACACACACACACACACACACACACACACACACAGTGACCCAGGAGCAGAGGCCTGACATGAGATTGACATTCAGTCAAGAAACACCCAGTCTCTAATGATATGAAATTTGTGTATGTGTAATGTTTCTTTGTGTGTGTGTGTGTGTGTGCGCGTATTCAGTGGGAATCTAATTCTGTTTCTCTTATTGCTTTTGTTTCGTGAATAGTTGATATGGGTAACTTCTGGGCATTGTTGCTGCATGTTATTGAAGCGAGCCTTAATAAAAAGGCAAGCTTTATAGAAATGAACTCAACTCCCTCTTGAATAATGTTTAGGTTAAACTAAAGGATTTGCTGCCAGCGGACAGCTGATCTACCTACTCCAAAATAACACAACTTTTACACACCGCCCTCAGACTGAAAGGGCAAGTCAGTGGACCGCGCGCACCGCTGCCAACCTCGTTTCAATGTTCTATTTATTTTTTTCATCGTCGGATTTTCTGTCAAAGAAAATGTTTTAAATTATGTGTTTTTATTAGGGGTAAAATATAGACTATCGGTCATGTTGTTGTTTACGTTGAGGCTTTTGGAACAACTCTTTTCATAAGAACCACACAGTGTTTTTGTTGGTTTTTTTTCCCTTCTCCTCTAGAAGTGTGTGCCTATTTTGGAACTTTCAGCCCTACCTGGAAAATGCCAGTGCGTGAGTATTTTTAAATGAGCGCGCAGTCGCTGATGTTGTTTTGGGAACGGAGAGCGAAATGTGGCGTCCCTGCTAGCCGCGGGGAATCTCCCCGAGCGCTGTTTTTCTCCCTTCTCGCGCAGCGGCCCCATTCATGCGAATGTCAAAACTACAGAGAGCAATTCGCACAGAGTAAGACCAGAGATACAGAGAAAAAAAACAGTCCACGAGGCCCTATTAACCGGTAATGTAGGCGGGGGTTCCCGGCAAACCTATTCTCTGACGCAAAAGACCAAATCTACCCATATATGGACTTTGCGTCAGCAGGAAAAACGACCCAACGTGGGCTCGTCGGCGACGTCAAGGACGTTTCTGCGTAAAGTGGTGGTTTCTGTTGCTGTTATTTTGTAATTTAACTATTTAGTGGGTTAAATGTGATAACACAGTTTTAGAAGTCTTTCGTGGATACCCTAATGCTTTAGCATACACTCATAGCAAACCATCCAAAAACAATCACACAGAGAGCATATTTAAGTTTCAAGTTGTTTTACTTAAATACAAATAATAAAAAAACACTTTTTCATAAACGTTTGATCAACAAACACAATAACTTATTTTTGAAATTCACAAAAGGATTTGCCCCACTGATACATAGTATTTTACAATTAATACAAGGACTGTACGTGAAAAAAGCCAAACAAATAAGACTGAAATAAAAACATTAAACTGAACGCAAGCGCTCCAAGTGTTAAATGTTTGTTCGCCTTTGTCAAGCAAAGTCAAACTCTCCCGGTTCTAGCCGGTTTCAGAGGTACCATTTAAGTGAATCATGTCATTTGTCAAACAAATACGCACATAAAATACCGACATATTCAACTATGTCTATACACACACACACACACTCACACCTTAAACATAGAATGTTTTCCTGTGCGTGAATTCAGTGCCATGCAGTCCGAGGCTTTGTAAAAGAGCTGCAGATAAAGTCTTTTCACAAACAAGAGAAGTCCAGTGTTTGTTCAATCACTTTCCCACCCCCTCCCTCAAGTCAGTCTGACACTAGTCGCCTCAGTACGACTTGATTTTCGGCGTCAGTGTCAGTTGACAACCGCTGTTGACGTGTGTCATCACCTTTCGCTTGAGCTGCGCGACCTGCTCGCGCAGGAGCGAGGCCGCGCTGGACAGGCCGGCGTTGTCCGTCTTGAGAACTTTCACTTTGTCCTCCAGCCGGGCGATGCGCTCCAGCTTTCTCTTTCGACACTTGGTGGCCGCCAGTCTGTTGCGGAGCCTCTTGCGTTCGGCCTTAATTCGCTCCTGATCCTCCATGTCGATGGGGGACATCGGAGGCGAGCCATCACCGTCGCTGCTCTGGAGGTCCGGCACCGTCTGTGGCTCTTCCTTGAGCGACACGAACCGCTGCTGCGGGTGCAGCGCGGACAGCGCGTGCTGGTGGAAGGGGATGTGCGCGGGGGTCTGCTGGGCGGCAGCGTAGTGCGAGTGGTGGTGGGGGTGATGGTGCGGCAGGTAGCTGATGGTGGTCGAGGGGTAGTTGGCGTGCGTGGCTGCTGCCGCCGGCGTGAGGCTAGTGTTCGGCGCGCAAGAGTTGAGCGTGGTATAGACAGGGTTCTCCGGGGCCAGCGACGCGGCGAAGACCGAGGACGCCACCGAGCAGGTGGACACTCCACCGGCGCCGATGGACACGTTTGGAGGCGCCATCTGGTTCAGCTTGTGCATCTCGTCCAGGGCTTTGACGAAACCGTCAACGAAACCCTCCTGGTCCTCGGTAGCGAGACCCCGTCCGACGCTGCTGTGGTGGTACCCGGGCAGATACTGGGCAGGTGTGGGCGTGGTGGTGATGACACCGTTGCCGTTGATCAGCCGCTCGAGCTCCGGTGAGGCAAGTTTGAGTGACGCCGCCGCGGCGTCCGGGTTGACGGACGGATTGAAGAAGTCCGAATCGCTGGTGGTGGGCGCGCGCAGATGTGTCTTGTAGCTCCGGTAGGGCTCGGCGAAGGTCACGTTCATGTTCTGCTTGAGGAACTTGAAGTCGTGCAGTGCGGCTTCTGAGTGACCATAAGCAGAGAGAAAGGAATCATCATAAAACGGCTGCTCCATTTTGGTGGACATAGGCTACGGATTGCAATGCACAAAAAGTAGTCTACGAGCACACAACAAAAGTCAGAGAGCAAAGTCTGCAGTCCCAGCCAGAGCAAAACACTCTGCCGGACTTTTCAGCTCTGTGGTAAACTTAAAAAAATCTTGTAAGCAAAAAAGTTCCGTAATGTTTTAAAACTTGAAGCCCAAGATTTTATCAAAGAAGAAATATGGAAGTTTCCAAAGTAGTTTAACGCTACTGTACCAAGTGAATTTGCGCTGCTGACGGGTATTCTTTTGTCGTATCAATCTGAAGATCCGTGGTCTGAATCTGAAGTGAGCGTTTGACTGAACCGTTTCCGCTGTCAAAATCGCAAAACACAGGACTCCTTACTCCGAGAGAGTAAGCGCAACTCAAATCACATCCTGTACTGCTTGCACACGCTTTTATACAACCATTGACAGCAAAGGAAAAAGGGACGTGATTGGTGGAGAGTTACGCCTTCAGGTATGACGTAGGCGACGTGATGACGGCGTTGCCAGGAATCTCTCGGATTCAAAACAGCCTGAAGGAAGCGTAACAAGCTAGCCAAGTTCGCCCCTGGGCACGAGGTGTAGATTTTGTTTTGCCACCTCAACGCAAAAAAGTGCGTAGCGCTTGGCCATATGGAAAGAAATATGGTAAAACCTAAAGACGTCAGCTTGGCTGTCAAACACACGCACACACACACACACACACACACACACACAGGGCTCTCAGGCTGGGTGATTTTCACGGCACACGCAGAAGGTTTTTTTTTTTGTCGCCAGAGGACTATAACCTGGAAACCAGGGGCACTCTCCCTCCCTCTGTGATCCACATTTGCGCGTAAACTTAAAACAAATAATAATATCAAACTTGCACAACACAACCCATATTTGAATACCTATCCAACATCCAGGCAAGTTTAGTCTATACATTTTATAAGCCTTGCGCAGTGGTAGCCTGTAATTGAGTTTGTGCCAAGACATTCTATAATAGACATTCTATATATTCAGACCTGTCGTTCTATAGCTTAGTTTGTGCTCAGACTTTTGTAACTGATGGAGGTTCATGAGTAGGCGATATATTTCCCTCCCCCCAAACTCTCATCTAACTAACAGCTGTCACTCACTGACTGAAATGAAAGCGCGGCGTCTCCAGGAGGGTAGACCTATTGATCTACGGGGGGCGCGTGCTGAGTCACGTTATCAGGGCTACGTGCCGATAGAGCCCTTTTATGGGCACCCGCGGAGGGAAGTAGGGAAGAGAGAGAGAGAGAGAGAGAGAGAGAGAGAGAGAGAGACGGGAAGCATACTCCCTTCTTGGACGGCTTCCAACACGACACCCCCTGCGGCTGGTGTGTGGGCAGCCGAGGGGAGGAGTGGAGGGGCGGGCGAGGGTAGCATCA
>PYXC01002693.1:50000-52500 GCA_015244755.2 Tenualosa ilisha
GAGAGACAGAGAGAGAGAAAGAGAGAGAAAGAGAGAGATGAGAAATAAAGGAAGTCTGAATTTTGCTTTAGCATTGCTGTGGTTAACACCTTGCAAACCCACAATAGGACAATATGCAAAATGAACACAGAGATGCACACACACACATTATTATTATTATTATTATTGTTGTTGTTGTTTTTGTTGTTGTTGTTGATACTGTGGTTGTTGTTGCTATGCAAATGAATGGCTCATATTTCTGCCTTGTTAATGTTATCTAAATGAATTGTGTGCTGTGTGTGTGTGTCAGTAGGTGTAATGCGTATATGAGTGTGTGTGTGTGTGTGTGTGTGTGTGTGTGTGTGTGTGTGTGTGTGTGTGTGTGTTTGTGCGTTTGTGTGTATGTGTGTGAACATGTCCATAACCACACAGTTTCCCGCAAATGTAGCCCAGATGTTTGGTGGCTGGGAGAATTGGGTGTGATTGTCGAGAAAGAGTGTGTGTGTGTGTGTGTGTTTGTGTGTAGTGGGGGAGGTGGTCATATGTTCAGCTGTGATTGTGAAATGTGTTAAGACGTAATCTTCTTCAGTCTTTTTAAAAACATTTATATTACGATAATGTATGACTGTTTATGTGTGTGTGTGTGTGTGTGTGTGTGTGTGTGTGTGCGTGTGTTTGTGAGAGAGAGAGAGAGAGAAAGAGAGAGAAAGAAAGAGAGAGAGTTTGATCACATCATTCCCCTTTTTTCATACTGTATGTTGACACTCACACACACAGACACACAGTCACACACACGCACAAACACAGACACACACACACACACACAGTCACACACACGCACAAACACAAACACACACAGACACACAGTCTCACACACACGTACAAACACAGACACACACACAGACACACGGTCACACACACGCACAAACACAAACACACACATTTTCCAGCCACCACACAGGAAGGTTATTTGGGAAGTGAGCCTTAGTCATCCACCCATTTGCGATTCACGCATACACACACACACACACACACACACACACACAGACACAGAGTCATTGACCACTATACAACCACTGACTCAGTTAGTTCTTGTTCAGTGTTTGAAGTGGCCTAATCTATGTACTGTAAAGGGTCACTGAAAAGGACTCAGTATGTTTCCATCATTGGGACAACATCTAGCGATGGTCACCCATGCACAGTGTATAACAAATATATACATTAATATACATTAATGTACTGTTTAGACAGAAGACAGGGAACCCAGGTAGGGGAAATATTGCATACTATGTTGACTACACCACATAGTGTATGTATAGGGAACCCAGGTAGGGTGTATACTGCATACTATATTGAGATTATAGTAGGGAACTCAGGTAGGGTGTATACTGCGTACTATATTGATTTGTAGTAGGGAACCCAGGTAGGGTGTATACTGCGTACTATATTGATTGTAGTAGGGAACTCAGGTAGGGTGTATACTGCGTACTATATTGATTGTAGTAGGGAACTCAGGTAGGGTGTATACTGCGTACTATATTGATTGTAGTAGGGAACTCAGGTAGGGTGTATACTGCGTACTATATTGATTGCAGTAGGGAACCCAGGTAGGGTGTATACTGCGTACTATATTGATTGCAGTATGGAACCCAGGTAGGGTGTATACTGCGTACTATATTGATTGTAGTAGGGAACTCAGGTAGGGTGTATACTGCGTACTATATTGATTGCAGTAGGGAACCCAGGTAGGGTGTATACTGCGTACTATATTGATTGTAGTATGGAACCCAGGTAGGGTGTATACTGCGTACTATATTGATTGTAGTATGGAACCCAGGAAGGGTGTGTACTGCGTACTATATTGATTGTAGTATGGAACCCAGGAAGGGTGTGTACTGCGTACTATATTGATTGTAGTATGGAACCCAGGTAGGGTGTATACTGCGTACTATATTGATTGTAGTATGGAACCCAGGAAGGGTGTGTACTGCGTACTATATTGATTGTAGTATGAAACCCAGGTAGGGTGTATACTGCGTACTATATTGATTGTAGTATGGAACCCAGGAAGGGTGTGTACTGCGTACTCTATGGATCCCTTAGGACCAGTACCATTACACCCCAACTAAGAGAGGGCAACAGGGCAACCCAACGGAATAGAGCTCATCTGAATGGAACTCAGGTAAACACTCACAATCTCAATAGAGTACACATAAAACACACACACACACACACACACACACACACACATTGACATTGACAGAAAGATTCAGAGAGAGAGAGAGACAGAAAAAGAAGTTTTCTTTCTCTCCTTTTGTCTTTCATCCATCTCCTTCATTCCTTTGCTGTTCTCTCTCTCTCTCACACACACACACACACACACACACACACTCACTGGAGGCTATGCTTGGTTAGCCTCCTCGCACTGGACCGAGAGTTAATGTGCATAAGTCTTACGCTCTGGCAAGGTCTCTCTGTCTCACACTGCGCACACACACACACTGCGCACACACACACACAA
>PYXC01002693.1:62500-65000 GCA_015244755.2 Tenualosa ilisha
GCACTCACATATTTACACACACGCACACACAGACACACACATACACACAGTCCAATTACTTCCCCCTGAATGTCCTGAACTCATTTGTTTCACTTCCTCTTTTAGTTCCGTAGGTGCGCGACAATCCACGTTTCTCTGTGTGTATTTTAATGTGTATGCTAGACTGCGGTGTGTGTGTGTGTGAGAGAGTGTGTGTATGTGTCTGGGGGGGGGTGAGTGGTTGGACAGTTTGGGTGTGTGGGCACACACCCAACCACACAGAACACACTTACGTCTGTGTGTGTGTGTGTGTGTGTGTGTGTGTGATTCTTTATATAATGCAGACTCTGACTGCAAACATACTCAATGAACTTTGCCCTCTGGTGCACACTGCAATCTGTGCATTTATGCATGTGTGTGTGTGTGTGTGATTCTTTATATAATGCAGACTCTGACTGCAAACATACTCAATGAACTTTGCCCTCTGGTGCACACTACAATCTGTGCATTTATGCATGTGTGTGTGTGTGTGTGTGTGTTTTGTTGTCTGTCTGTCTGTGTGTTTGCCTGTCTATCAGTGTCTCTCTGTGTGTGTGTGTGTGTGTGTGTGTGTGTGTGTGTGTGTGTCTCACAATCATGGTCACTTTTCGGGTGAGGCGGGTGTTGTATGTGTCTGGGAGGGAGGGGAGTGGGACACCAGTGATCTTTCCAGCTGTGCTCCCTATGCGCTGTGGGCCTTTCCTGTTGTAGTCAGTGCAGCTCCCACCCCACACAGTGATGCAGCTGGTGACGATGCGCTCAGCGGCGCCCCTGATGGGTGAGGAGGCTCTTGCTCGCTTGAGTTTGCGGAGGAAGTAGAGGCGCTGAGTTTGAGTTTGCGGAGGAAGTAGAGGCGCTGAGTTTGAGTTTGCGGAGGAAGTAGAGGCGCTGAGTTTGAGTTTGCGGAGGAAGTAGAGGCACTGAGTTTGAGTTTGCGGAGGAAGTAGAGGCGCTGAGTTTGAGTTTGCGGAGGAGTAGAGGCCTGAGTTTGAGTTTGCGGAGGAAGTAGAGGCGCTGAGTTTGAGTTTGCGGAGGAAGTAGAGGCACTGAGTTTGAGTTTGCGGAGGAAGTAGAGGCGCTGAGTTTGAGTTTGCGGAGGAAGTAGAGGCGCTGAGTTTGAGTTTGCGGAGGAAGTAGAGGCGCTGAGTTTGAGTTTGCGGAGGAAGTAGAGGCGCTGTGTTTGAGTTTGCGGAGGAAGTAGAGGCGCTGAGTTTGAGTTTGCGGAGGAAGTAGAGGCACTGAGTTTGAGTTTGCGGAGGAAGTAGAGGCACTGAGTTTGAGTTTGCGGAGGAAGTAGAGGCACTGAGTTTGAGTTTGCGGAGGAAGTAGAGGCGCTGAGTTTGAGTTTGCGGAGGAAGTAGAGGCGCTGTGTTTGAGTTTGCGGAGGAAGTAGAGGCGCCGCTGTGCTTTCTTTGCCCGTGATGCAGTGTTGGTGGTCAAGGAGAGGACCTCACTGATGTGCACCCCTGGGACTCTCTCTCTCCACAGCATCACCATTGATGTCCAGTGGTGGGTGTTGGGTGTGACCTCTCCTGAAGTCAATGACAGTCAGAAGGTTGACCCCCTTCCCGTAGTGGGTCTCGTCGTTCTTGGTGATGAGACCCACCAGGGTCGTGTCGTCCGCAAACTTCACCATGTGATTGTTGCTGTAGGTTGGTGTGCAGTCACGTGCCAGCAGGATGAGAGCAAACAGGTTGGCTCTCACTGTTCTCAGTGCAGTTTCGTCCCCGGCTCTGAAGGTGTTTTTTTTCCCTCATCAGCCATGGCTTCTGGTTAGCCTGAGTGATGATGGTTTTTGAGGGGGTCACATTATCGATGCACTTCCTGATGTAGAAATGACAGTGTCTGTGTATGTGTGTGTGTGTGTGTGTGTGTTTGAGTGTGTGTACTCCTCAATGTCTGTGTGTGCGTGTGTGTGTTTGAATGTGTGTACTCCTCAGTGGCCGTGTGTGTGTTTGAGTGTGTGTACTCCTCATTATCTGTGTGTGTGTTTGAGTGTGTGTGCTCCTCAGTGTCTGTGTGTGTGTGTGTGTGTGTTTGAGTGTGTGTACTCCTCAATATGTGTGTGTGTGAGTGTGTGTTTGAGTGTGTGTACTCCTCAGTGTCTCTGTGTGTGTGTGTGTGTATGTGTTTGAGTGTGTGTACTCCTCAGTATCTGTGTGTGTGTGTGTGTGTTTGTGTGTGTGTGTGTGTGTGTGTGTGTGTGTGTGTACTCCTCAGTGTCTGTGTGTGTGTGTGTGTATGTGTTTGAGTGTGTGTACTCCTCAGTATCTGTGTGTGTGTGTGTGCTTGTGTGTGTGTGTGTGTGTGTGTGTGTGTACTCCTCAGTGTCTGTGTGTGTGTGTGTGTATGTGTTTGAGTGTGTGTACTCCTCAGTATTGTGTGTGTGTGTGTGTTGTGTGTGTGTGTGTGTGTGTGTGTGTGTGTGTGTGTGTTTGAGTGTGTGTACTCCTCAGTGTCTGTGTGTGTGTGTGTGTGTGTG
>PYXC01002693.1:75000-115000 GCA_015244755.2 Tenualosa ilisha
TAGTGTCAGTGAGTTAGTGTTAGTGAGTTAGTGTTAGTGAGCTTCAATACCAGAGGACTCTTTTCTGGGCTCATGTGTCTTCCATGGTTTTTAATGCTTCAAACAGAAGTGTGTTTTTGAGACTAGATTTCAGATGCATCCAGAAAGAGAGATCTTTTGAGAGATAGTTAAAGCTTTTTTGGATAGTTAAAGCGAATGGGCAACAATCTACATGAGAGTGACTTTGACTTCTACAACTGGAAGGCACAAAGTTATGACTCATGACTCTACTGTCCTCTGTGTGTGTGTGTGTTTGTGTGTGTGTGTACTTGTCTGTGAGAGCCTGTGTAAGTGTGTGTTTGTGTGACTATGTGTAAGTCTGTGTAAACGTGTGTCTGTGTAAGTGTGTGTTTGTGTGTATGTGTGAGTAAGTGTGTGTCTGTGTGTGTGTGAGTCTGTGTAAGTGTGTGTCTGTGTGAGTGTGTGTGTGTGTGTGTGTCTGTGTAACTGTGTGTGTGTGTGTGTGTGTGTGTGTGTGTGTGTGCGAGTGTGTGTGTGTGTGTGTGTGTGTGTGTGTGTGTGTGTGCGCATGTGTGTGTGTGTGTGTGTGTGTGTGTGTGTGTGTGTGTGTGTGTGTGAGTGCTGCCATGGTGGACTGTTACTTGCAGTCAGTCTCTCATCTTGTATTTGCGGTAACTGTGGAAAGTCACGTGTAGAAATTGATTTACATTTTTAATGTGATCTGACTCCAGTATTCATAAATGCTCTCCTGTTCATCTTCATTATGAGCCTCCAATACCAACTGACTCCAGGTCAGAGGTCAAAGCCTGCAATGGAAACAACTGTGCAGTGCTGCACTGACTCGTCCTATGGACTCTGACTCCCCCTACAGGCTAACAGGAGTCACTGCATGTACAGTCCTAATGGCATCAATCATCTGTTTGTGTGTATGTGTGTGTGTGCACTGATAAAGCAAGGCATTGTGGGTATTTAAAGGAATTTAAGGAACTCTTGTCTCCTTTCATACAATATATACAATATGTCATACAAAACTGTATTTTGTTACTCTGCATCCATACATGTGTAACGACAATAAAGTTCAATCTTATCTATTTCTCCCCTTGTCCATCAATCAATCAATTATTTCACAGACGCATGAAACTTAGTAACAGCCCTCCTACAAATCGTACACATGCAAACTGGCATCATTTGACATGACATCAATGACATCATTTCTACTCCACAGCATATCATTTCTACCCCACTGCATGGGTAATATTTTTCATTTATTTTCATTTTTGTTTTAGTGGTGGTAGCGTAGTGGTTAAGGAACCTGGCTAGCATGTAAGTAGCCTGAAAAGTTGTGGGTTCGAATCCCGGCTGCCACCGTTGTGCCCTTGAGCAAGGCACTTAACCCTAAGTTGCTCTAGGGGAGACTGGCCCGGAACAATTGATAGTTGATGAGTTGTAAGTCGCTTTGGATAAAAGCGTCTGCTAAATGCGTAAATGTAAGATTTGTTTTACAAAGCCCACACTCAGCATACGATAATACAATAATTAGAAATTTGTGTACACACAGTTTACAGAAGATGCAGGAGTGAGAAGTGTGTTGAATTCAGATGCTGAGTTCAGAAGCCACAGCACAGAGAAATCAAGTTGAATTCAGCCACTGATTTCAGCCATCTCCACTTCCTCATGAAGGTCTTCATTTCCACGTCCTCATGGAGGTCTTCATCTCCACCTCCTCATGGAGGTCTTCATCTCCACCTCCTCATGAAGGTCTTCATCTCCACCTTCTCATGAAGGTCTTCTTCTCCACCTCCTCATGAAGGTCTTCATCTCCACCTTCTCATGAAGGTCTTCATCTCCACGTCCTCATGGAGGTCTTCATCTCCACCTCCTCATGAAGGTCTTCATCTCCACCTCCTCATGAAGGTCTTCATCTCCACCTCCTCATGGAGGTCTTCATCTCCACCTCCTCATGAAGGTCTTCATCTCCACCTCCTCATGAAGGTCTTCATCTCCACCTCCTCATGGAGGTCTTCATCTCCACCTCCTCATGGAGGTCTTCATCTCCACCTCTTCATGAAGGTCTTCATCTCCACTCTGCTGCCCCTCTTTGCTCTGACGTTCAGAGGTCTGCTCTCCTCTTCTACTCCTCAGCTTGAACCAGATCACAGCAGCAACCAGCCCCATCAGCCCACAGCCCATCAGTGGGGCGTACGCTCTGTAGAAAGCAGAGTGCACCCCAAACGGATCCCTGTACACAAGGCGGATGCTTCCCCCAGAGCAAACCCAGGTCAGTTGCATACTTAGTCCATAGACTCTCCATGTGTACAGCCCGCTGTCCTCTGCTGTGAGGTTGGATATGATTGGAAAGCAGTCAGCCGTAACATTCATGCGAGACTTAAGATCCTCAAGCAAAGGCGACAATCCTTTACTGGTGTCTAGAAAAAGAGCTTTTGGTTCTGGAAATTTCTGCCGATACCACTGTGTGCCATGCACAGACCTCATGAAGTTTTGAGTGGTTGCACATCAAAAAACACCATATCCCAAACATTATGCCTGATGCCTTGAGGATTGGGATACCCTAAAAATGAGAAATGATAAAATGATACATTATCCCTTTTTGTTAGAAGTGAGACTTTGACAAGATAATAGTAGTAGAAGTAATAATAACTGATAGTTAAAAGACAGTCATCAGATTCCTTTTTTGGTAACACTTTATTTTACGGTGTCGCTGTTACAGCGTATCTACCTAATTAGGTGCAGTGGTACAACCTGTCAGGTCGACAGCAGATCTGGTCACGGACACGCCCCCTCACTCAACCCCACAGACTCTCATTCCCTCTCCCCGTTCGCTCCCACTTCCCTGTGCACGTTCACCGTCCCCTGAGTATTAATTGGTGTCACCTGGTGTCCACCCTACTTAAGCCCCCCCCCCGCTTCACCTGGTGTCTGGCCTCGTCGATGTTTCCTTGGATTACCTACGTGTCAGTTGTGTTTCCTCCGTCTCCCGCGATCTCCATCCAGTATTGTTATACTCTGTATCTCCTTGTTTCCTAGTCAGTGCTTTTGTGTTAGCCACCTAGATCTCCTGTGTGTTAATTTACGATTACCTCTGAGCGTTGTAGTTTTCAGTTTCCTCCGTTATAGTAGCGGACGTGTCCTTTGTTAAGTTCCGTTTGTTTGGTCAATAAATACTCCTTTGTTCAACACTGCCTCTGCCTAGTCTGTGCCTGACAATGGCAATCACATCAAAATTGTTTGTTCAAAATATTTCAGAAAATGAAATTTTACAGTTCCACCTGTGCTATTTTTGCATCCACCAAAAGCAGGAAGTGCATAAGGGGGCCCTAAGGTATACAGTTTTCCACAATATGTCTGGTTTATTCAGGATTAAAAAAAATATGCCTGACTTATTCAGGATTAAAAGAAATACTGATGGAGTTGACTCAAAGATAGTACAAAGTTTGATAAGCGCATTTGTATAGAAAATAAAATGTAAAGTTCACTTAATGTTATTTGTGACATTTTATGGAAGCATACAATTCTTTTGGTATTAATATTTTTACATTTATTGGACACACACACGTTATGTTTACTTAACCTGAACATTTTCCACTGTTTTACATTGAAACCTCTTGATGAGGACATGCACTTTCAGCGTGCAGTAGCAGTATTTTAACAACTAAAGAACAAAAGATTTTAAAAAACATTAAATCAATGTCATGAGTACACACAGAACCTCAAGACCAAACTTTTGGTGTCCTTTTTAATTATCAGTTCCTTGAATTTTGACAGAAATTGTTTTTTACATGGAGGACATGTTTTGTCCCTTATCTCAAGAATGACTGATGTACTGATGTACTAGTGTACATAATACTAGTGACTAGCCTACATAATGTATTTTTGTACACCCTAATGCTAGCCTGATTCTCACACATGCTGATCTCCACCTCTTCCTGTTCGCTTGAGATAGAGAACCAATCAAAAACTGAGTTTTACCCCAACGCAGTGAAGGTGGGTTTAACACGTGTTTTGTTTCAAATGGTGATGCATCCGACTCTTCCCCTTGTTACTCTTTGATTCAGTGGAATAAACTCATTAAAATAAAGTGTACCAGCTAAATACCTACATACATATGACATGTATGTCTAGTTGTAAATGTCTTGGAACATGTGTGCTATTACAGTACATAGTACATGTTATAGTTGTGTTTAGTCGGCCAACATAAGGGTGTACTAAGCATTGACTCACCCACTCCAGCATTAGGGAGCCTTAAGCCTCAGTTTAGCCCATTAGCTCCCTGCATGGTTTCATCACTTTGGCAAAGTAGGCTACCATAACAAACACTTCATATTACACTGGAACAACAGTACAAAGGTACACAAAAAATACATTATATAACTACAACACTAGTCTGATATTAAAATACATTATATAACTACAACACTTGTATGATATTAAAATATTGTTGCATAGCTTGTGCCACTGTACCTGATTAGGTTGCTACAGGTTGTACCACTGTTGGGTTGGGGATTGAACCGGCAACCCTTCAGCCTGAAGCCCTAACCAGTAGGCCGTGGCTACCCTCTCTGTTTCTGTTCTATCACTTCCTGGGACTTGTGTAGATATCGGTATTGAGATACTCAGGCCTTGAATCATATCAAAGTCATACATTGGGCATCAAGTCAACATTACCTTGAACATATTTGACAGCCCCAGCAGCGTTTCTGTGTGAACATATACAGTCCCATCTGCAATAAGACCTGTGAGTTCAGGATAGAATGAACCAGCCATCAGAAAATGCACAGCTAAAGACAGGACAACCATAAGGGAGTAAACAAGTGTGTGTGTGTCCATTTTTTTGTGTTGATGTGTGTGCATGTGTATGTTCTGCCTATATATATGCACACTAACATACTTCACTAGCTCATAATCTGTAATTTGAGGAGATAAAATCTGCATCCAAGGGGGGAGTGGGATTATGCGTGTGACTGTGGGAGTGTGTGTGGGTGACTGTGGGTGGGATTGTGCATGAAAAGAAAACAGCGTCTGAGGATTCATCTCTGTAAGAATTCAAGAGAGGTGAGCCTTTCTGCATTTGAAAGTCACTGGCCCATACTTCTCCCTTGGGGGGTCGGGGGTGGTGGTGAAGGGGTTATGGGAAGATACAAAAGATGCAGCCAGGTTTGGGGGGAGAAACATAAATATCACATAAACATAAACATCAAGGGTGCAGCTGGGCTTTCCCTCAACCCTTGAAACCCATGCCAGGACCGACTCCCCTTCCCTGAGACTTTGTGACCGACCCCCCTCATAATGGCATTGTCACCGTCCAGCCATAATTCCTGATAACCACCTATGGACTGACTACCATGTAATGTAAAGTGGGATAATACTCTGGAACTACTATGAACCTTAGCTAAAACCATAGACAACTTGTAGTCTATCATGGTTACTTCTGATTGTAATTTTCCTGCATGACCTCTGGCAGTTGGGTTGACCCCTTTAGTTGTGGATCTGCCCAAGGTTTCTTCCTAGACTAACTAAACATAAGGGAGTTTTTCCTTGCCCCTGTTGCTCTTGGGTGCTCCTTCTGTAAAGTGCCATGAGACAATACTATTGTGAAAGGCGCTGTATAAATAAAACTAATCTGAATTTAATTGATAAAAGCGAGGAGCATGCCCCCTCAACACCCCCACCATGAACCCATGCCTGTTACCATTCTTACTTCTGCCCAGTGTCTGAATAGAATACATTTTTTTATTTACACCTTTATTTCAGTGTGACTGTCTTTGTGTGAACATGTAGGGGAAACGTGACTGTAAAAACATCATGTACAACTAGGAGGGGTAGGCTTTATGCGTGAGACTGAGGGAATGTGGGACTAGAAGAAAAACAACAGGTGCACAACCTCTTAATGACATCTTAATGCATTTGACCTTTGACCTAGACCTGCCAAAAACAAAAACAGCGATGACGATAAAAGGTGTACTATGTCTGGCTTTTTAATTCTGTACTGTAATATATGATTAGTATAGGCCATATTGGTATGTTTCTCTCATTGAATGTACCATGTTTACTACTGATACTTCAATGCTATTGCTTAATGCTTATTCATGTTCCTCTGGCATCAACATTTTAAATTCCACTACAATGGCTTAATGTATGTTAAGTCACATCTACATAAAAATCGGTAGCAAATGCAAGCAAATACAAGTAGCATGACGTGGAATATGGCTAGTCTTTAATTTTGTGTAATTACGTATTGTATTTTTAGATTACATTTCAGTGATTAACATGCAAACACAATATGAGGACTAGAACTGTGACATTCTGGGAAATATATTATTTTTCCATATGGGTGGACAGAAAACCGGGACAGTCACATGGGAATACCCATGCATACACGTACGTACGCACGCACATGACCTCTGAAATTACACTATGGTGTATAGACATGATCAGCACTGAATTTACAGTGTTTAACCTTTTTTTTCAGTTCGCTCAATAACATTTCTTTTTTTTTTAACTTAAGAGCCTGCCAATTTGGACGATCAGTGTCTAGAAATGAAGGAATTTTCATGAACTTCAAAAGTTCACTTATGGCCTCTGTCTCAGCACAATTGCCAGGATTATTTTCCCTCTGCTCTCTGCCCTCTGAATTTGCAACCTTCTTCAATTGGTAAAGTTCACAGCAAGTTGGACAGGGAGTAATCTCTTTACCATCTTCTGCATTGTATGCAATGCATAAATCATGTTCGGTAGAAAACAGGGAAACGTGTATGGGTCTCTCTGTCAGGACAGAGTAGGACACCTCAGAATGCCAGTCATACAAACAAGCTAAAGCAATCCAGATATCTTTGTACCTATCCAAAGGAATTGATGCTCCGTAGCTACAGGGCTTATGATCTTTTTGGGTGATGCAAATAGCAGCTGAAATTAGTTGGTTTGCAGGTTCCCGATATCTAGCCTTAGCTGTTTGTGTGCCTCTTTTCTTTCCTCTTTCTTCTATTATATTTTCTTTTGCTTCCTTGATGATGGTGGAGATTATCTTCTTCACTTGATCTATGTCTTGCTCATTTGTTGCAACAACCTGGCATGAGAGTAAATAAATTAACAACATGTATTGTCACATTCCCTTATGATGATTTCTATCGCTGTTTGTGTGTTTGCAGAAATATACTGACCAGTTTTAACAAACAGGAAAAAGGTGTCCTTCTTGGAAGCTGCGTAGTGTATTCATCAATTGCTGTGCCAAAGTTTTTCTTCAACATTGCACACACATCAGAATTGTTGAACATTTCATGATGTTTTATGTTCATTTCAATATATCCCAAGAACAAAATGCTGTGGATCATCTATGGACCAAGACAATGTGACACAGAAGAACAATTAGGGACACTGTAGCTCCATACTTTAAGTCCTATAGCGTTGCCAGGCTAGCACAGCCTAGTGCTTCCGCACAACATCATATTTCCCTACAGCACTGTGTTAATGATTTCTCCAAAATCTTAACTCCAGCTAATGTTTGGGCGACCGATCAATGACCAGTCAGCGAACAGAGTCAATGTGCTTTGCACAGAAATTTTAAGGGACATTCATAGTGAAAATGATCAGCCATATTAAGATTCTTCATACCTCTTTGACAAGTTTGTCCACTTCAGGGGTTGGTGCTTTGCTCCGCAACTTGAAAGCAATCGTGAGGAATTGACGGGCTTGTAATACCAAAGGCAACTTGTTTATGCATATTTCTCTGCTAAATAGAACATACAGTTTTTTTTTTCAATTGTTTACAAGCAATTTTGAAAACAGGGCTCCTTTTTTCCAAATACTTCCCACAATTATCCAGACACCATACCCAGTTTGCATAACTCCTAGATTGTTTGCAAAATGACACACTTCAGTCAAAACTACATGCATACTCATAAAAATACTATTTTGTTTTCATTTCACTAACACAGTCTTCAAAAGGTTTGACACTGTTGCAGTCAGTTGCACACAACTATGATCAATACAAAACGCATCTGTAAAAACACCCATTTTAGGAAATAGTGTGTACTAGACTTCAATGCTGGACATTTTTACATAAGGGACAATTTAGATCACACCTGTCAAGCTCAAGTCCCGTAAGTATGTAATTCTATTTGCCCCCCCCCCCCCCCAGATAAGATGTAATGTCTATCAGAACTGGTCCGCTGGTATTTCACATGCACCGTTAATACTGCAAGTACCACAATGCACTGCTGCCACACTGGTATTATGTCAGTCGAGGCCCGCAAAAGAGTATGCTTTGATTGTTATTCTAAATAAATCTTTTAGGAAAAATACTTGGATTGGGTATTGAAAAAATTAGCTGATCCGTTTCCGAATGACCACAACAGCCGCGCTACATGACTGTGTGCAAAGGCATGGTATAAGCATGTAAGCTAGTATAAGTGCTATCAATAAAATGATCATGAAGTTAAGATCATTTACTGTAAGTTTTAACAAACAACCTGCAAATATTTAACCTGAATGGTTCCTGTTAGCGAACTTAACTCATGTTGAGTCTGCTTGTCAGTAATGTAGCAGCCTAACTCACCAAAAGGATAACAAAATTGCATAGATTCCACAAGCACCTTGCATAGAAACAAGGTTTGTTTCACCAAAGTCCTGTAGCATAGAAATTTAAATTGACTGGCGCCTAATTAAACCCAAACCCACAAACATCAATGTAATGACACAATGGCACACATTTGTTTATGTTTTAATTATATGAACATTTATTATAGTTTTGTCTATGTTATGTTCTACTGTTTTGTCTTGGCTTGGAAAATAATGCCCGGTTAGGAGAGTAGGGGAATAAAAGCTGAGGATGATGTCTCCTAATTCAGTGGGAATATTGGATCGGTATCAGGTATCGACCGATATGTAAAACCCATGTATTGGAATCAGTATCGGTACTTTTTCTTGTAAGTTCAGTAGGTTTCAACATACCACAAGTCCATTGCTCAAGAACAAGATTATCCAACCCAATCTATTGGCGCACTAGCTTGTTGCACAGGCTTGCTTGCCTAGTTCGTCTCTTCACCCACACCACCGACATCTGCCTGAATGTTCCTGGCAGCAGAATTCTTGCCCTCCATACGTCTGCTCCCAGTTTGATGATGAGTGCTGCATCTGCTTCCCCTAGCTCAACCGCAGTGTTACCAGTCCTACAGCCCTTGTGCACACCAAGCTTGAATGTTCCACCTCTTGCCACAGAAGAATTGTGTTAAGTTATTTAGCATTTCACCTGTGATTGATTGGGGTGGCTTGTGCTGTGATTTCTTTTTTTTCCTCTCTACTGTGGTCAATGGTGGTTGTTGAATTGTTGACTGGCCTGTTGGACTGGGATTTGCATGGACTTCCTAAGTGTGTGCAAGGACCCGCAAAGACTGATTTTACTTTGGATTCTTAAAATATTAGTACTCAATAAATACTTATTTTTATACAATTATTTGGTGAGTCTGTTCTGTTGCTCCCACCAAATTCTGAGAACCTGTGTGTACAACTGAGTGCCCAGCTCTTCAATTGGATGGCGTAGTCAGACATTGCTCTGCCCATTACACTTCTGCTCCCCATAAGGCTGACAGCCAAAGACGAAAAAGAACGCGCAATCATTATTAGAACAATAGACGGTGACGGGAGCCAAATAAATAAATAACCTAGGCTATATCGGCGAATTAAATCCCAAACTATCTCGTAAAGTGAATGGTTAACAGCTGAAGTGAAAGATGCAAACCAATGGGATAAATTCCTCAGGCGTAGCCTGCTTTACGCTTTCTTTCAGATTAACTGGCTGTCATACATCACGTAGGCTACATGATGAATAGCCTTTCTTAGGTCTATGTGTGCGTGTAAGAAAAACACAGGTAGACCTACAGGAATTGAGAGCTCAATTAAGAACCCACGTGTACCCTGATGTTGGATAAAGATGAGGCATTAGATTGTTCCTTGGGACGGGATAATTTGTGACATGTAATCTTTATAGATTAGGCTTCTTTGCTGGCCTACATCTGCACAACAGAACTATTTCTCTCTCGATTTGTTGCGCTATAAACCTACCTTCTTTTTTCAGCTCTGCTATAATATTGTGGGCTTGTTTTTAAAAAGGCTGTGGCGTTGCTCCTCCTGATACATCAGAACTAACAGTGATTGTGACTGCAAAAAGTGGGCATTTTTAGAACAGAATGCATCTTAAAGCAATCAAGCATTGTGCAATTTATTGCACTACTAAAAACGTTTTCCATACCAATATCAGTTGGTTGGAATCAGAGGGCCCACAAATGCCCACAGGTGACTTTTGAACAATCACCATCACATTTTTCGGCCGACAACTGAGACAACCCATGGTCTCACAAAACAGACGATGATCTTTTGAATCTGAGCTTTTCATGAATTACTCTTGAAAGCCCAATGTAGCAAGGTGTTAAATGTCATTATTCTTCTAAGCTGTGAAAGGTGACAATTCAAAGGTCAAAGTTGCCCCATTGATGAGCAAAATGACAATAAATAGTGTACATTTTCTCAGAAATGGAGAATTTTGCATTTGATTTTTGGATATGTGTAAGGGCAATAACTTATCTCTACCATATTAAATTTGTAACTTTGCAGCACCTACCCGACATGACCATTTCAGGGCCCAAAGTTAGAGGCCTGTTTCATTTCACTTTACCTACACTAAGCTGTCTACAGACTGGTGGACTATTGCACAAAATTGAAAAAAAATATGCTTACAGCCAAAACTCTTTTTCCAGAGGTCTTATAAATATTGAAACTTTACAAAACAAACCCATGTTCAGGGCATCAGGATTTCACAGGAGTGACAGATGGCAAGCTTCTGATAGATTGCAGACACAGTTTATTACCTGGACTGTTTGCATACAAAAGCCTGTGTTTGAATCTCAAATAGTTTGGGTGATATCTGATTTGGTGATGATATTTGAGAATCAGCCAATTCTGAAGGGGTTGAGTGGAAGCCATTGGTTCATTTGACACGGAATGGCCCAGTAGTGGTTGTTCTATCAGCCTGCTAAATGTAACAATGCAAATGTCACCTCACCGTATGTAACTCTACACCTGTCATGAGTTCTGATTCTGATACTTGTAAAATGTCACCTTATCGAGGTGTATATACCCAATCATTTCCCTAATTAAACTTTGAGGCATACTATACATGCATATTTTGGAACACACAACTGCGTGTTGGTGTGTCAGTCTGCTTCCCGGGCCTGACTCTGATCTGTCCTCCATGACAATTAAGATTCCAAGACCGATTTAGTGAGGTTTCCGTGGGGTTTAACGAATACTAGGGAGTATTTGGGGATACTTCTTGAATCCCAGGGCGGATTCAAATTTTAGCCATGGGGAATCCCAGAGTGGATTAATTCTACATGGTGTCAGAAAGCAGGACATTCGACTAAATAAATGGTAACTAAGCTCATATTTATTTTATCTTTCTGTTTTCTCAGGTTTCAGATGAATGTTTGGGTGGCAGCCCAAAACAGCGCTATCCTCAGAGTTATCCTCAGAGAAGAGTGATAATAGAGGGGTGTTCACATAGTGTGTGTGTTTTTAATTGTGGAGGCTCTTATGTGAATAACCGTTATTATGGTGCATACTGCTTGTGATTGTTATAACTGTAGTGCTGAATTGCTTTTTCTGTGTTAACATTTTTTCTCCTATACAGGGTGGGTACGTGTCAATCTAAACAAATGTACAAGCCAATTGATTTCAAAGAAGCTGATAAATCAGCACAAAATAGGCTTGTCAAGTATCCTTTTCTAGCTAAACGAACTCCCAGAGAAATATTAACACCTGTTGATTTTGATAAACAAGTGATCTGGTCGCATTACACTAACCCATCCTGTGTGAATATCCATGGACACTAAAAAAACACAGCACTGATTGGCTGCAAGAGGGATCATTATATGGTTGAATAATAACGGCTGCGAAACAAGTAATCTATGACCAACATGGACTGAGCTTTCACTGTAGTTTTACTGCAGCTATACTGCAGTTTTTGAAGTAGGCCTATGATGCAGTACAGCTGAAATACCTGTTGTTTTATTGCAGCTTTTGATGGTCTATAGTGCAGTACAACTAAAATGATGGCTGTTTCACAGTTACACTGCAATTTGAAGTGCCCTTCATTACAGCTAAAATTACTGGTTTTACTGTAGTAATGGCACATTTTCTTTAAAAAAAGTATTCTTCTCTGAAGTACAATGCAGTTCAACTAAAATAACTTAGCTTAAAAACTGTGTTAACTTGTACTGAGGTCCTGCACTGCTGTCTTTACAGTATTCGTAGGGCTATTAGATCCAATCAGCAAGGTGGGAATGCTATTGATTTTATTCACATTACTACGACCACCGCTATCACAATGGAAATGTAGGTACTGCTTAAGTTCCCTTTCTTCCAGTTTAATTAGATCACCCCCCTCCAAAGAGCCGCATCAAACGAGTCCTCACACATCCATGTACGGCATAGCGCCACCTATTGACAGACAAAAAATGGAAAAGCCCTACTAGGCTCATAGCATGTTGGCTATTTTGGTCTGCCGGAATATCTTTACCCCTTGTGCTTGATTACACAAACCATTATGTTAAAGAAGGAATTCAGACTGAATGTGTGTGAACAGTATGCATGTGTGTTGACGTGTATAACTCTTCAAAGTTTGTAGAGTAGTACATATAGTTATTAGTGGTACATATAGTTACTATTAATTGTAGTATTATTGTTACTATTATTATTGGATACAAGTGGTTTTGCAGTAAACTCTTTCAACTCAGGGAACTTCAGTATAAACTCCTCACTTCTCAGACCCCCAAACCTCGAGGCACAGCATATATACAAGTAGACTGATCTCAGTCAGACACCCCAATAGCGGGCATCAGGATCACATTAAAAGTCCTGTCTTAACATTACAAAGCAAATTAAATACTTTTTAACATTTTTAAAATTGGAAAATTATAAATCATTTATATATAAATTGAAGCCTTTTAAATGTAAAATTATGTTAACTTAACTAGACTGCATTAGGCTTCTACATTTCTGTCCCCTAATTGTTGCCATTGAAACAATTACTCGAAATTTAAACTGAAGCAACCTAATGATACAGTAATTCACATGGCACCTTGTTCTAAGTTAAACTTTGTTAAAACTGAACAACTTTGGCTTCAGTCCATAACTATATTCCTCTACCCCAAACAGAGCAATTCCACAGAGTAGTCCATTAATCCCCCTAAGACTCTTGTAGCAGGCACAGCTTTGTTACTGGCCGCAAGAGTTCATTTGTCTGGGTCTTGACCTTTACCTGACAATCAAAGCCTCTCCTGTCAGGAAAAATCTCTATGATCTTTCCAAGTGGCCAGGAGTTTCTGGGACACGTGTCATCCACGATCAGCACTACGTCACCGATGCAGAGGTTTCTTTGAGGTGTTGACCATCATTGCCGCTCTTGGAGCCATGTGAGGTACTCTCTGCACCAGCGCTTCCAGAATATGTCTGTGAGATACTGGACTTGTGTCCATCTTCGGTTTGCATACTGATCATCTTTGTTGAACACTCCAGGAGGCAGCTCAGGTTTGGCTTTTAGTAGCAATTCTAGGTGTGGTTGAAGAGGGTGCCACCCATGCCTTTGCCATCATTAGAGTGGATTGAATTTCACCAGTTGAAGAGCATAACACAAGGCAGCTTGTTGTTCCATAGGCATCTTCACTTGCATCAGCGAAGTCTTTAGACCACTTTGTCCATTCTTTAATGACAGCATCTGGCAAGCTTTCATCCGAGTTGTATTTCTGCCGGCATAAATCTTGCAGAATTTGTTTTTGCAGGCAGGACCACTGGAGCTATTCAAATCAAGATCTTGAAATCCTTGCGCTCTCTCATCTTCAGGAATTGAGTTGGGTAACTTCCTGCTATTACTTGACCATTTGATTAACCGAAAACCACCTTTTGCCAAAATGCTTCTTAAGTTGGTGCACAGATTGACTGCTGTTGACTTGAGGCAGTCGTCTACGTAGAAATTTTCCTTTACCGTTGTAGTGGCTTCTTGGCCGAATTCATACTCAAAATTAGCTGCACATGATGATGATGTTGCCCTAAAGATGTGCACTATTATTTTGAATTTGGCAAGTTCTTTCTCATAGTTTCCTTGCGGCCACCAGAGAAATCTTAGAAGATTTGTGTCTTTGATGCCAACTTGGTAAAACATGGCTTCCACATCAGCCATAATGGCTATGGTTTCTTGTCTGAACCTTGTGAGGACTCCAACTAGCGAACTTGTCAGGTCTGGTCCTTGTAGGAGCTGCTAATTTAGAGATGTTCCTCCAAAACTCGTAGCACAATCAAAGACAACACACAGTTTCTGTTTTACTGGATGTCTAACTCCATGATGAGGCAGATACCATGTTCTTCCCTCAGTCGATTCACATTCAGCACTGTTGATTTTCACTGCATAGCCTTTCTTGACAATGTCTTTCATAAATGCAACATATTCTGCAAGATATTCTTTAAATCTCTTTCTTAAATTCAGTGCACATTGCTCTGCCACTGATTGATTGTTTGGCATGCACAGTGACTTGTTACTCAGTGGAAGGCAAAAACTGTAGTGACCATCTTTTAGTGATCTTCCTTGGACATTTCAATATCTTCACTCTGCCCCACATCAGGAAAGTCCAGCTTGAATTGTTCATGCCAAAGCTCTTCTAGCCTAGCTACTGATAATCTGGTTTGCAGTAACCGCTGCCCATCTATTTGTCCCCAGTCCTACTTTAAAAGGTCCGTTAACCGTCCAACCTAATGCTGTTCTCATGGCATACGGTTCATCATCCACACTACTTGCCACTTGTAGTGGCTCCATTGCCTTAGGAATGTTATCTCTTATTAATAATCCCAATTTCTGCTTCAACGGCAGGAAGTCTCACACCCTTTAGGTGAGGCCAACTGATGACTCTTGGCGTGGGATATTATCTTTTGTCACAGGAATGACCTTTTGGGAAAACACTTCTTAAAGTTCAATAAACTGGTCACCTTCAAGGCTACTAATTTGCAGTCTTGTCACAATGCATGTGTTCACGCACAGACTCATTTCCCATTGTTCACAATGAGATGCTTGTGTGGCGTCCATTCATATTCACCTCATTTATTAGTGACTGTAGCAAAAGTAGCAAAGCTTCCTGGATGCAAAAATGCATACATTTTCACTATCTTGGTTCCTTTCTGTGCCTTGACCTGTACTGGAATGATTGAAAGAGAACAATTCTCTTTATTGGCCCGGTGGCACTACATATTACTGACCTTTGAACAAAAGCGTTGGTTACTGTTTGCTGATCCTTACTTACTTTCGCTGCCTCTCCCTGTGAGCCTTTCAATTCAATTCAATTCAGTTTTATTTATACAGCGCCTTTTTACAATAGTATTGTCTTGTGGTGCTTCACAGAAGGAGCACCCAAGAGCAACAGGGGCAAAGAGAAACCTTGGGCAGATCCACGGCTCAAGGGGCTAACCCTACTGCCAGGGGTCATGTAGAAAGTTCATGTTCATAATAGTTCATAATAGAGTATTATCCCACTTTACATTACATGGTAGTCAGTCCATAGGTGGTTATCAGGAATTATGGCTGGACAATGTAGCAGCGGCCAGACATAGTGTTAAACTCAAAGAGTGAGATGGGTCATGGGGGTAACAATAAGGGTCCATTTGACAGTGCCATTGTGAGGGGGGTCAATCACAAAGCCTCAAGGAAGCCTTTGAATGTAATGTGCAGTGGGATGCAAATGAGAACATTCTTGACACTGAGTCTTCTCTCTACAGCTGCTACTCATATGGCCATGTTTCAAACATGCAAAGCACAGACCTTTATTTCTCAAAAACTAAAGCCTTTCCTTGTGTGGTTTGCTCTTGAATCCCCTGCAGACGGTGAGGCTCTGATGTTCTGCACTGCAGTAAAAACTGAATCCTTTGTTTTGGAGGCGTTTTCTTTTATGTTTCCTTCCAGAGGATGCAATAAGTACTTGACTTGCTTGTTAACAAAGTCCTTGAACTTCACTCGTTTCTCTGTCTTTTCTTGCAGGTCGCGGGCAAACTTTCTCCAGGATTCTTTGAATTTATAGGGGAGCTTGCTAGCTAATGCCTTTATGCTAACTGCATTGGCCAAATCTTCCATGTAACTAATATCTGCCATTGTGTTGGAGCAACCAGTTAGAAACCATGAGAAGGACTGCAATGCGGCACCATCTTCTGGCTTGATTGACTGCCAGTCCAAGGCTTTTTTATGTATGCCTCTGCAATCTTGTAGTCATTGCCAAAATATTCCTTTAACATTTGCCAAAATATTCCTTAAACATTTTCAGCATTTTGCCTTTGAATATTTTAATAGTGAGATCAGGAAGTAAAGATGCTTTGTGATTCTTCACCAAGAACTCTATGACATTGGTTTGTTGGGATACGGCCTTGCACAAACTGTTAAGCATTACAGTATCATTGCCATCCCTATTTGCCTCCATTAAAACTCTTTTGGTTCCTGCTGACGAGTTGTGATTAAATGGATAGAATTGTTCCATGCAGGCATGCTGTGGTGGTGTCAAGAAAGGCTGCTGCCTTAGCCTTTAATGATGCATGCTCGATCTCTGCTTTCATTTTCATCGAGGATGCTGAAATCATGCTTGAACTTCGTGAACTAGACCCTTTAGAGCGTTTAGCGGAAAATTTTGAGGACACAGACTTATTATCACCTTGCATTCTTTCACTTTCCTCAGCCTTCTCCGTGTGGTTCATGACATCTTTCATCCACTTCTCATATCTCCAGAAGAAATCATTTATTGATGCTTGTTTAGGCTCAAACCTATTCTTCTGATTTTCCAAAAATTCTTCCTCACTCAGAAATCACTGAATTAATCCAGAGTTTAGAATGTATTGACAATTCAACCTTGGGAGCGTCTTGTAGTCCCCCTTTTTGAGAAGTGTGGCAATATTGATGCCTGTGAATCCTGACTCCTGTTAGAGGGCTATTTGAGTGCATTTGAGTGGCTTCACTAAACTCTTGCTGAGTAATTGTTTAGAAGTTACCTTGATGGCATTGCTGTGTCAGATTGAACTACAAAGGCATAATAACCTGCTATTATAGCTATCATTAGTTCTTTGAAATATACTTTTGAACACACATTTGGTAATGTCTTTGATATAGCTCCAGACATTAAAGTATCTAATTGCAAAAAATATAATTCAATTCATGGTTCAGTATGTATGTAGCAAAGTTGCTCTAAAGCAGCATAATGAAGAACAGGTGAGTCAGTGATAAAGAAAATAAATGAATTTAGGTGGGGGCCTGGAGACACAAGAAAGTGGAACACCTGGCTATGGAAACGAACATTGTACACACTGTGTACACACTGTTTTTTTCCAGACATGTATGTCTAGCTTTTCATCTAGCTGTGTGCACTTGACCTACTAAATTTAGCCCAAAGTATAGGCCAAAGTGCTGTGTAAAGGTTTGTGAACCCCTTTGAGGTATCTAATTTTCTGTATTGTTTGTTTAGAGAGTGTGATCTGATTTTCAAGTAAGTCACATATTGTCAAATGTGCTGAAACTAACAATGTCAAGGAAATTATTATATCTAATGCCTTTGTTGAAAATATCCATGAAACGTCCAAAAGGCTGTGTACAAAAGTAAGTGAACCTTTTGGATTAATCAGTGGTTGGCAGGAATAAACTCAAGTCATAACTGTCAATCAGATCTGCACAACCGTGGCAGGATGTTCAGGAGGCAATTCAGCCAATTCTTCTTTCTCTATACATGCATGCCTTTTTGAATGTTATATAGATGTTTTCAACAAAAATGTTCCAAAAAATATGAAAAGTGTCTATTTCTTTTGTGGTATTAGCTCCAGTACACTGTAGACTACTCGTGACTTGGGGAAGATAAAGCCATTTAGTCAGCAGCTTCCACTTACCAAACTGACCTCATTATGATGTTATATATGGAATGACCCAGATTTGATTCTCCCAGGTATTCAGACGATCATCATCCTACAAAAGACGCTTGGAAGTGCCCTTGGTTTATACTGATTCTGGCAACACATACTAATTCGACACAACACTGTCCAGATCCACTTTATCCAAATCAACCATTAGCTTCGCCAACTTGTACAGGTCTATTACAGGTCACATGTATGCCTATATTTGGTTTTATATAACACAGCAAGTCCATAATATGTATCATCTAAAGGTTGAGCATCCACCAGTAAAAACAGTATATATGAGATTTGCATGATGGACACCCTGGTAGTTCTATTCTTCACATTCACATTTCATACTTCACATTTCAAACACCTTTTTTCCCTACCCACCCTAGTAGTACAGTTCAGCTCTTGTATTTATTTTCAGTAGGGTTTTTTTGTTGTTGTTGCCCAGAATGTTGGTTATTTATAATAAAGTCATCTCTTGACCTAACCTGACTGTTTTGAGGGCTGAAGGGTCCAATTGTGAAATCACCCTAAAATATTTTAGCACACATCTATTTTCATCTTGTCCTAATGTTAGGTCTAGCCTATAGCCTAAAGGTGACAGTAAAAGCCTACTTTTGGGTGTTACTACCTAGACCTATCTAAGAGGAAGCTTTAGTGTTTCAGGTTTTGAATAAGTTGAATAATAAACTAAATCAGATTATTATTGATAACAGTTGTTAAACTGAGTGCTTTTCCTGGGTAGATTGAGAGAGCTGTACTTTCTTACTTTCAGAAGTGTTCTCTAATCATCAGTGTAAGGTTTACTTCATATGAGTAGAATGTATGTACCACATCTTTTTGGTTGTTGTTGTTGTTGTTGCCCAGAGTGTATGTTGGCTATTTATAATAGTTACCTCTTGACCTAACCTGACTCTGTGTGCTTATGACATAATTTATTATCAACCTATATAGTTCTATAGGCTACTGTGTATACAAATTTGTAGCTACACAATAAACTGAACTTGATTGAGACTTGTGCATCTTGTTATGCATTGTGCATTGTGGAGTGGAGTTTTCATCTTCCCCGGTGAGAATAGGCTACTATGTTCAAAATACGTCTCACTCGGCGCAAGTGGACGTAGGTAAGGCAACCGAGAGCAAAGTTCACACATCTATTTGCAAATGTAGTCTGTCCAAATGTTGAACATTTAGGCTTAGGATTTAGGTAGGTCTGAACCGTCCGCTGTGGGGGGACTTCAACAGTTTTTTTTATTGTTTCCCCACTGCATGCTTCATTGTTGCTTCATTGTCCCCACTGCAGGCTTCAAGACAAGCAGTGCACTGTAAATTCAATGCCGTCATGTACATACAGGCCTAGTGTAAGTTTTAAATATTTGATCTTCAAATTGTGTCCATCCTGTAAGAATGGCAATAATGAGCGTGCGCCTATATAGCAGGCTACAAAATACCGACTGTACAACTTTTCTTGCTAATATAATTCCTTGAAAAGAACTTGCTGACCCCCCGAGAAATACGGTGAAAGTCATTTAGTCATTTTCACTGACGGTTTCGCCACCGTGAATGCACACAACTCTAGCTTAACCAACTCTGGGCCGATTGAGATAACTCCTAAACAGACTTTTTGGAACCGACTGCTAGTGGTTTAGTCGAAACAGGTTCCGTCAACCTCGAGTTCAGAGTTTGTCAAACCACCTTTTTTGGAATTCCCCTGTGTGCACGGGGGAGTGTCCGGTAATTAGTTTTTACGTTGGTAATATGAAGCTATAGCTATGAGCTAACTACGACATAAACTAAATTTTAAATATTCTTGCAAAAAGTTAATTACAGTGACTAGTGACTAGTGTCATTGGAAAGCAAGATGTATAGTTTCACGTGGTAGTCTATGAATTAATAGCCTACATAATATTAAACCGTCACACCACCTTCACTAACATTTCTTTTTTTTCGGAGGTAAAGAATGAACTAGAAAATTGAATTATTGGCTTTCAGGCTGGCATTAAGCAAAGAAATAAAACACGATACTTACATGACTTATGGATTTATTTTGTTGTGATTTTGGAACATTTAAGTCTTTATCTCAATGTCAAAACAAGTATAATGTCAAACTCACCGTGCAAGAGCGTTAGGCTTTCCCTGGAAAAGATCTCAAGTCAGTTCATCCAATGGCAAGATCAATAATGATGCATCTTAGCAACATTTATTATTATTATTATTATTATTATTATTATTATTGTTGTTGTTGTTGTTGTTGCTGTTGTTTATATTATTATTATTAGTAGTAGTAGTAGTAGTAGTAGTGATAGTAGTAGCAGTAGTAGTAGTAGTATGAATAGCCTGCCATTTAAATCAAATTTAAACGTACTTGAGTATCCATTTTGAGTCCTGTCACAAGAGCTTGTCTAGTCTGTGTGGTTTGACAGGTAGTATGAGCTTGACTTTGAATGCCAGGCTATCTAGTCCAACAGTAAGTCTAGTTTTAGCCACGCCCCTTGCAAGGTCACTGAAGACTTTAACTAGGGCTGATTCTGTACTATGATTAGCTCTGAAGCCTGACTGGAAGGTTTCCTGGAAGTTATTGTCATTCATGAAGCTACAGATTTGCTTAGACACTATTTTTCCAAGTATTTTTGATAGAAATGGGAGGTTACATACGCGTTAGTAGTTAGCCAGAACATCAGGTTTAAGGTTAGTTTTTTTTAATAGGTTTAATAACAGATGTCTTGAAAGATTTTGGGACATGGCCAGCTATCAGTGAGTCATTTATAATTTTGTCCGTAGAGGGAGAGCAGCCTTAAGAAGATCTGTTAGGATAGGATCCAGTAAGCAGGCTTTAGCTGAGATCAGAGACCACAAATTTGGTCCATTCTTCATGAAGGTTGGCACATGTAATGTTCTAGCCTCATAAAAGCTACCTTTTGTCATTTTTATGCATGGAACCTTCAACGTAATACAGGAACAAAACATCATCTGAGGTCATATCATGGAAAATCTGTAATTGCCACAAAACATAGTGTTAGTGCATTTGTCCAACTGGTCAGAATGCTATTCCCACATAGAAATGAGTAAAATTACCTAAAAATCAGTTGTATTATCTACGTAAGACAATTTAAGACAAAATATACTGAAACAAGCCAAATAATTCTGCCTCAATAAGTAAAATAATCTTAAAATAGGTATAACAAGATAAATATTATGAATTCTGCGCGGTGCAGAAAAAGAAACAAATTATTAGAGTGTGTTTGGTTTTACTGTTAAACAGCATAAACTACTGCTACAAGAATAAACTAGGCTACAAGAAGGCAGAAACATGCAAGGAAGAACAAAGAGGTTGAAAAAAAACTGTTTGTTTTGTGCAATGTAATGTGTTATTTGTCTTGAGGCAATTTGATGCCACTGTATGTTTACAACCTAATCATGCAAGTTGTATTCTTGTCTCTCCTATGCTGGACTGAAGGACTCTCTATTGGTCAAAGTAGAAAGCAGAAAAAAGGTGCCATATTGTGGTATTCTGGCTAATAACCGACATATTTTTTCTGTCTAATAAGTGTTCACTGTTGAAAGATCAAAGATGTTTATTGAAAACAGGGATTAGGGGAAAAGGGGAGTGAGTTGTGTGAGAGTTCAGGGATCTGAGGCCATGTACACACGTAGGCGGGTATTTTTACAAACGCACATTTGCTGTCCTCCGTTTTCTAAAAACTCTTGGGTCCACACACGCCTGTTTTAAATATATTCACATCCAACCGCAGAATTTCACTCCTGAGCGCAGCTGTAAGCATACCAGACCAATTGGCTGACATAAACAAGGGCGCATATGTGACATTTACGCATCAATTGTCTCAGTTAGCGACGTTTAAAAACGTAAAACGTTATTGATATCCACACTGAAACGCCAAACAGGAGTTTTTCCAAATCTTTACTTTGGTCAGAGTTTTTCAAATTCTCCGTTTTAAAGGAGATAATCCTGCAGTTATGTGTGGATGACAGGCCAAATCGTAGAAAATATATTCGGATTTACCAGATACCCGGCTACGTGTGGACAAGACCTGAGTTTGTGGCAACAGTCTCTCGTTAATCCGGGGAAAGTTCTTCTCCGTAGCGCAGTGGTAAGGCAGCGGAGTGTTCTGGCAGATGGCTGCGCCGGAGCGGAGAACAGGTTAGGTGAGCAGAAGGCAGAGGCGGGGGCGAGGATGAGGACAAGTCCTCCAAATGGAGCAGGCAGGTGAGGCACCAGAATGAACGTCGGTGGCACTGGTGATCGTTGTACACCGCAGATTTCCCGGAAGATATTGGCAAGCTGTGGTTCGCTCACGCACAGGGCAGACACGGCAGGATGAAAACGAACTCATCCAGGAGAGCACTCAAACACAGCAGACAGGGCAGGCAACGAGCTGGGTATTCCCTTAGGTAAGCAGAAGTACAAACAAGGGTTCAGGCAGAGAAGAGTCAAAGACAGGCAGTAGATCTGGTTACTGGGGCGGGAGAACAGAAGAAGCCAAGACGGTCCGATTCGGTATCCGTGAGTCAGAAAAGCGCGTTTGCAGAACTGGTACACCATTAGTTTGCAGACAGTCTGATAAAGAGAGAGAGACGTCCTTGAGTTTAAATAGACAAGGCAAAAGCCATGGTAAAAACAGGGGCGGTGGCAAACAGAATGAGTGCGAGTTGGTGTGGCCGGTGATAATGATCAGGTGTGGTGTAAAAAGACCCAGACCCAGATAGCGAGCAGGCTCATGACACTGCATCGTGCATGGTTATTTTCAAACATGCCATGCATGAGCACACACTCTTCATAAAAAGGAAGGTAAACGTTATAAGTCTTTATCTACTTCGTTGTTTGTTTGTATTTGTAGTAACTTGTTTATTTTACTTAAAGACCACTAGCACTAGAAGTCCCAGCATTTTTCTGTCTACCTAGAAGACCCAGAGAGGGGTCATTTGGCCCGACCGCTTTTCCCTAATACACTAATCACTCATTTTGTTATGGTAATGAGGCTGTTAGCGGCAGTGTGTGGGGTGAGGGGTGAGGGGGGGGGGGTCACACCTTACAGTGGTAACAGCCAAGACAAACAGACTCAAGGACAGACAGCTTCTTCCCAAGGGCTGTCAACATATGAATGAACATGTGAATGTCCCATGTGACCATAACGACTCATGTGACTGCAACCAGACAATTGTTTGATGGATAAATACCAGTGCACGTGGACTATTGCTTCATTTCCCTCAACAATTTTGTGGTGAAAGAAGCTTCTCTCCAAGGAACGAAGATGCAGAGATTCAGCACTCAACAGGCATTGGAAATGATCCTGGATGGAGCTTACCCTTTCGACTCGGATGGAGAAGACATCAATCTTCAGGTGGATTCAGACTCCGAGCTGTCTCAGTCGTCTTCAGGTAAGATTTCATTTCATATTATTTCCTATTTTACATTTCATTTCAGTGAGGAAGTTGGAAAATATAGCACCATGTGAATAGAGCCTCCATTTTGTTTCTGAGTGCGGACTGCCGTCAGTTTTGTTTGATTCTACTTCTCCTGAGGTGTCTGCAGCTTAGCCAACCTATTTGAGATGTTCTGGGATTATTATTATTATTAGCTTCTATGCTTGCATTCGTGATATCATTTGACTTTCCCATTGCTCATAATTAAATTTTTTTCACACTACAGATGAGGAGACTGCTCCCCAACCAACAAAGAGAGCTCGGCTGGGGACTGATGTGACAGAGACTGCGAAAGATGGCACAGTATGGCATGAAGAACAGGTGGGAACGGGTCCACATTTCACCCCGCCATCACCATACAGCGCAGATGGAGAGCCAACAGCTAAGGCCAGGAGGTCAATCACAAGTCGTCTTCAGAGCTTCCTATGTTTCATCACTCTGGACATGCTTGGCATCATTCGAGACTGTACAGTTCAACATGCAAAGCAAACGGAGCATGTGGATTGGTTCATGGGCCTCCCTGAACTAATGGCATTTATTTCCATCACCATCATGCGGGGAATCATCAGGGTGCCATCACTGCGTGACTGCTGGTCGAAAAACCTGGGAAGCCCACAGATCATCGAAACCATGTCCCGAGTTGCTTTTTCATTCTTTGTAAATATGTTTTGTTTTGTATTTTTTTTAACAATAAATGTCAGAGTGTTGATCCCTTCATTCCTGTTGATCCTGTTGATCCACTGCATACAAATCCACCGTATGTGCATAAACCCACCATATGGGCACACACACACCCACCCACACACACACACACACACACACATGCAAAAACACACACAACCTACCTCAGAACTAAAGCTTGCTCTCAAAGAAGCTCCTGAGCTGTAAGGTCCCCTCCCCAAACAGGCTCAAGTGGCTCCTGCCTTGTGCCACTAACAGCCACATTTCCATAACAAAAGGAGTGTCCACAGGGGGGACTAGGGGTCAAATGGCCCTCTTGTGGGTTTTCTAGGTAAAAAGGTCAATTGACCCTTCTCTGGGGCTTCTAGTGCTAGGTGGCATTTATATAAAGATATAAAGTGGACCCTTGGTGTGCGTGTTACTTATGTAGTCAAGATACTACAGTATTCTTTCCTTTGCCCTTAGGTACAGGCTTCTAAACAAATTAGTTGTATTACAGAATCTTAAAGTTAGCTGTTAGCAGAAAGCTTTTCTCATTAACCACGATTCAGTTATCCAGGGTATAATAATCAAAATCTATCCTCAGCTTGTTAATGTTTTGCATGAGGATCACCGAGAGGTAAGATAAAAGTATAATTTTTAATTTATACTTTTAATTTATAATTATTATTTCAGAAAACCAGGGAACAGAGTTTGTAGTAGTACGGTGGACTGAAGAAGAGAATGTGGCGAAAGTACAGTGGCATTACAACAGATGCCATATAGGGATATGACAACACAGAGAAAGGGCTCTCTGGCCAATTATGTTTCATTGGTTGGAATTCATTTTAGCGTCACATCAAAATCAAATAACTTTACATGTAAAACACTCAGTACTGGTATCTCGATATTGGTGATGTTGTACACCGAAGTAAACACAACAAAGCAAATTGGCTCCATTATCTCCTGTGTTATGTTATGCCTTTGTAAGAAACTTTTATTTGTGGCGATGCTAAGAGTAACAACACAGTTAGTGTTAGTGCTAGTGACTTTCTGTTGCACAGGAGGGAATTTACCATACTTTCTTGATGTGCCATGTGTCTAGGTATGTTAGCATCATATATACCTAATGAATAATAAATAGGTTCTCAGTTTGAGACGGTGCAAAAACTCAGCTCATTCTTGAAGAGAATGAGAAGAGAGGAAAAAGAACTGACAAAAGAGGGTGTTGGTTGCCCCTCAGAAGTATGGTGAGGAGTCTGATTACTCAACTGACATCGACACACCACCATGTGATGGTGTGATGATAACTCATGTCTAACTCTTATGTAAGGAGGTGTGTGAGCATTTAGCTACATGTGTTTCAACTGCACTACTGTGAGCATGTTTTCTGTTGAAATATGAGAGAAAAAGCAATAGCAAAGGTGTTTTTTAAAAAAAGATAAAAAAAAATTAAAGTGTTGTTTGGAAGAACATGTCCATCATTTCAGTTTATTATTGAACAACAATTGCATGTCTTGTTCTTATGCTATGTTTCCTACTACTTCACATGGTCATTCCATAGCAAACAAGGACATCTCCAAGTGTTACCTTACTTTGAGGAGGAGTGTATATTTCCATTGTGCTATATATTCCTATGTCCTTGCCTGTGATTGTCATTGCTGTATAGACATTACAGTGAAGCCAAATACTTGATATGGACATTGTTGTATAGTGTTGTTCTAGCAACAGCTTGTATTTCAGTTACTGTGCATTCAGAACGGATGCGGTAAAAGTGTCAAGGTAGCTGAAGAAGCTTGGAACACAACTCGACACAACATTAAAAGCACAAGGTAGGCCATGACGTAAAACATTTGAACGTTCAATCCTGCTTTTTTATTTAAAGGAGTCGCAGTGATAAGCTTGAAACAAATGTTGCTCAGCCTAAAAATCTATATTGTTGTTCTTGAACTGCAAAAACTTACATTTCATGAAAGACATTAAAATGGCAACATACACTGAATGCTAAAAAACATTATTACAGCCGCTGACTGCAAACAGTGACTACGTTTACATGCATTTAAGTATCCCAGCTGTGCATTTGTGCTTGTAAACACCTTTTCCCGAATTCAGTGTCCCACATAAGCCCTTATCCTGGTTTCTGAGAAATCGGGATATGCTAGATGGAGTACTCCGAAAGGAACCGATGAGATGGAACGCTGATAAGTTTTTTGTGTGGATGTAAATATATTTAAAACAGTCGTGTGTGGACCCAGGAGATTTTAGAAAACGGAAGATAGCAAATGTGCATTTGTAAAAATACCCATCTACGTGTGTACATGACCTTAGTGATGTTTAAAAACGTAAAACTCCTATTATTGATATCCACGCTGAAACGCCAAACAGGAGTTTTTCCAAATCTTTACTTTGGTCAGAGTTTTTCAAATGCTCCGTTTTAAAGGAGATAATCCTGCGGTTATGTGTGGGTGACAGGCCAAATCGTAGAAAAATATATTCATTTTATCAGATACCCGGCTACGTGTGGACAAGGCCTTAGTGTGAAATGAATTATTGAACTGCCATACATCTTTTTGTCCCTAAATGATAGACTGACGATACTGTTGGTTTAGTCCTCAGGAACAGTGATTCTAACTAATATTTAGTGTAAGTATACACTATATATATATAGTGTATATTGGGTCCTGAAAAAACATCTGATTTCCCTATGGTTATACAGTATTTATCATGATGCCTACAGCATTTTGCTCTACAATTTTTAAATGTTTTCTAATATTATTTTACATATTTGTATTTTACAAAATATTACCATTGTATCCTCTGTAGTTTTTTTAGATATGGGGTCTTAAAAAAAGGGGTCATGTCTGAATAAATTCTGAGATTCTTGTTTCACAGTTGCACATTTGCTGAGTAATACTTTGCTGAAAATGGCAAGAAAATTACATGATCATTTTTTATCTATTTCAGACTACTGTATATGTAGATGAATGACATCAGTCTGTCTTTAGTATCTTTAGTATTTCAGTGCATTACACACAAGTTTTTGTACACTCTTAACATATAGGTAGATGTATGGTGTATGGTGTGATGAGTTGTGAGACATTAAAGATGATATAAATAAATTAAGACCTGTACTTTAAGTACATTTTCCCAAGGTATGACAAAGTATACCATAAAAGCAATGACACCACCACAAAATATGGGATTGGTACCTTTAGCCAAACCACATCAATTACTATACCAAAGATGGGTTTCATGGTCTTGGTGATTGTTTTTCTGCCTTGGTTGCTAGGTGTCTTTGTTTATTTGGTCCCTTGGTTACTATGGCCTGCTTTGTTTACACAGAGATGTGCTCCTGGAACTAGTTTCTGCCCCTCCCTTCATTCAGCAATTAGGTTTTTCATTGGGTATTTTGTGTCCGCCTCTTCCTGGTGCGTTTAGCCAATGAGGTTTTCTCTTTTTGGTTCCCTTTTAATATTTATGCACATTTTTGCCTGCTCTTGTGCAATGATTGATCACAATTTATGTTGTTGTTGTTAATAATGGTTTCACCTTTGGCACCATGTAACACTGAAGAAATGCTCAGTTGTTTGATAAACTGCAAACGGACATAGTACCTCTCAATCAACGGTCAGTAATGCAATGAATGCGTCAAGAAAAGGGAAACAGTAGTTCTATGGTAACCAGCTGATCATTAGTTACACAATGATGGACATGATGACACCCTTGGCTTCAGTAGGGTGACAAAGTTCAAAATTAATGAGTTAAAGTGACATATACATTCTCACTGTACTCACATCGCAGCCACTCAAAAATAGGTCTTGGTCAAAACATTAAAATCATAGCATATGATTTAACAATCGAAAGTAAAATCTTAACCTGTCTCATCAGGTGCTAGGACTCATGGGTAATGACTTTTTTGATTGGGCTGTAGTGGCATGATTGTGGGCATGGCCTTGACATCACAGCCACCATAGTTCAGAGGACCACTATAATGGAGAAGGCCACTTTAATGGAGAAGTGTACAGAAAGAAACTAGGCTGCTTTTTTCACAAGCCATGTGTTATATCAGTTGGACTGTTTCTTTTTTATTGTCTTATTTAGGAAGAGAGAGTGCATGGCTGTGTTATTGTGCTAAGTTATTTATGTCTCTGTTTGCATATTGAAGTGTGGAGGGCAGAGTTATTGACTTTCTGTGTTTTTGAATGACATGTTAGAAACCTATTGTTGTTGGACAGCTTCCTGAGAGCATGCCATAATATTGGCAAGGACATCCGTATCTCGAATATCAGTGTTTAAATCCGCCTGTGGACATTTCCCTATCCTTCCCTGTCTGTCTCCCAGTCATTTTCCTGTCAAACTCCTCTGTGTCTAATTTGATGGGTGGTGGGGGAGAAATTTGACTATAGACGAGGAAAGAGACTGATCAGCCTACATTTCGCCAGACTTGAGCAAAGCAGAGCAGAACAATAGGCCTCCAAAATAAAGTGAAGGATAGCCAAAATAATTTTACAGTTACCTTTAGTGGAGGGGTAGTGGAAAAGATGACCATGTCTCCGTGTCTTAGTTTTTTGTCAGTTTTTTGTCTCTACGTCTATGTCTTTGTGTACTTTTTATTTTCTGAACTCTTCTACACTTCGTAAGGAGTATCTCTTTTTTGTATCCCATGGATATGGAACAAGCATCGCAACATTCTAGAAGCGCCAAACTTGTGTACACAAGGAATCACCTGCTAGTACTACAGAAGTTTGCCGGTTGGGTCCATTGTTACAGGAAGTTTTCTGCTTTCGGGGCTGTAGAGCTGGAGTCGCAGTGAAGACGAGGCGACGAGAGAAAAAGTGGAAATATAAGCCCGCTGTCTCATCGATCTTAATGGGGAACGTGAACTCACTGGCAAACAAGTCCGACGACCTGGCTGCCCTGATAAGGAATCAGAAGCTGACGGACACGTGGTTAAATGGCTTCATCCCTACGGCTAATGTTGAGCTACCGGGTTTCAGTGTTGTTCACTTGGACAGAGACAATAAACTTTCAGGCAAAAAGAAGGGGCGTAGACTGGTGCTGTACATACAGATGGTGTATGTAATAGATTGTGTCATCCTGGTCATGTTACGGTATGCAGTAAGGATGTGGAGTTGCTAGCTGTGAGTCTCCGACCGTACTACATGCCTAGGGAGTTTTCGCACGCCATTGTTGTGTGTTTATGTTCTGCCGAAAGCCCTTCCGGATACAGCGTGTGACACTATTCATTCGATGATTGCAAGGCTAATGACTCAACACACGAGTCCACTGACTGGAGTGTGCTACAGGATGGTTTGCATTTAGATGGAGCCACACAATGCATAACCGACTACCTTAACTTCTGTATGGACGTTGTAGTTCCATCTAAGACTGTGCACTGCTTCCCTAATAATAAACCTTGGGTGACTAACGATGTCAGAAAACTTCTTAATAATAAGAAGAGGGCGTTTAACAATGGTGATCTGACGGAGCACAAGCACATCCAGAGGGAGCTTGAAAAACGTCTGAAGGAGGCAAAGGAAAAATATGGAAGGAAGATGGAGAGGAAACTACAGGATAATAACATGAAGGACGTCTGCCAGGGAATGCGCAACATCACTGGATGCGAGGGACAGAGTGGCAAGGCAGATGGTGATCTAGACAGAGCTAATAAGGTGAATCATTTTTATAACAGATTCACCACAGTTCACCTCCCCCACCAACCTCTGATAAGGACTGCACAACCTGCCCCACAACAACTCCCCCCTTAAACTGTGACTTTCCAGTACACTTTACCCTGGCTACTCCTCCCCCGTCTGCCACAGCAGACTACACAATCAACACCTCCACAGCCCCTCCCCACCTAATGAGGACACTTCAGTACACTCTGCCTGCCTTCCCCCACATCTGTTACCAGACTCAACATGCCCATCCCCCATTGTCACTGCTGACCAGGTTAGAGGAGCACTTAAAAGACTCAAGCCCAAGGCTGCGGACCCTGATGGTGTTGGGGGATCTAACATCAGATGTGGTCGTCAGCAGCACTGGGGCACCACAGGGAACTGTTCTCTCTCCTGTACTATTCACCTTGTACACTACTGACTTCCAGTATAACTCAGAGACGTGCCACACGCAGAAGTTCTCTGACGACACTGCAATTGTGGGGTGTATCAAGGATGGACAGGAGGGGGAGTGCAGGAGCCTTGTAGAGGATGGTGTCCGGAAAACAGGCCGCAGCTGAACACCACAAAAACCAAGGAAATGGTGGTGGACTTCAGGAGAACTGCTCCTTCCCCGCTGCTTGTCACCATTGACGGGGTGAATGTGGAGAATGTCAATACATACAGGTACTTGGGCGTACACCTTGATGAAATCCTGGACTGGTCTGCTAATACTGAGGCTCTGTACAAGAAAGGGCAGAGTAGGCTCTACTTCCTTAGGAGGCTGAGGTCCTTTACTGTTTGCAGCAAGTTCCTGCTGATGTTCTATGAGTCTGTCATTCTTTTCTATGCTGTGGTATGTTGGGGGGGCAGCACTAGGAAGAGGGATGCTGGTCGACTGGACAGACTAGTAAAAAACGCTGGCTCTGTTGTGGGTATGGAGCTTGAGACACTAACATCAACTGCAGACAAGAGGACCCTGAGCAGACTGCTCTCTATATTGGACAATGATTGCCATTCCCTGCACACCACTTTCACTAAGCAGAAGAGCATGTTCAGCAACAGGTTTTTGTCTCTGTCATGTAAAACAGACAGGTTGAGAAGGTCCTTTGTTCCTAGGGCAATTCAGCTCTTTAACGCCACACAAAAAGGAAGAAACATATGAAACACAGTGCTTAAGACTGTGTCTCGGACTGGGCAACTAACAAACAAACACTGTTATGTCACTGATTCTTGAAACTTTGGCAAAACCATGTCCCACTAAGAAAAGTGCTCATTCAGTTGAAAATCAATAATATTTTTATGAATAAAAAGAATCCAGGTTATAATCAAGGGCTCTTTTGCACAAATGTAAGTTTGTTTTAAAGGTTTATTTCTAATTTTAAAATATTTCATCACTGTATACTTGCCCCTAAAACCAGCTGTCCATAGTGAAGAGATTATGATTTCAACTTGATTAAAAAACAAAAAAATAGCTTAAAAATAAAAAAAAATAGCTTATAATTAGCTGTGCTAAAACATTAAATGGATTTTAACTCATAAAACTTAAAAAAAACACCATAATCTTTTTTTGCAGTGGCAGTGCAGTAATATGCAGTAATGCAATACATGCAGTAATCTTTTACAACTTTCAACAACATGGGGCCACTTTCAAGCGCCTGGTAGCACTAGTTGCACTTGGAAGGTCAACACATGATGGATTTCTGTTGGCAGGTAGATGGGAACTTTTCAATGCGTTTGAACCGGGTACACGTTTTCGCTTGGAGCCTCGTCTTCTGGAGTCCAAGTCATTGAACAATTTGGTGCACACTGGTGTGTCTTCAGTTTTGCTGTCACATGAGATCTGAACCAAGACAGAAGCTGATCAGTTATTTTTCTAAGATCAACATGGAATGTTGATGACATTACTTTTAGTCAATCAGCCCATCCATATCCCTGTTCTTTGAGGCTGCCGAGTGCTGTCAGTAGGTATCAGAACAAGATAACTTCCACGCCCTCATCAGTTAGCGTTGGCTGCCATTTTGCTATTTGGTTTACATTGCATGAAATTCTGTCACTCTCATGGGCATACGGGTTGATTCACTTTGGATAATCCCTGGTAGGAAGACGCAAATGCTAAGTAATTCATTAGACTTGTTAAATAATCAGACCACAATGACTCATTTAGTGTGGCTCTATTTGTTCAGGTGCTTGAAAGGGCTGTTTTATTTCTAGCAGTTATCCCCTACATTCAAATAAATGTAATAGTTGCTTACCTGAGTGTTCCTGAATGCCTCCATAATCTCTGCCGCCCACTTCTCAGACTCTTTCCTATATTTTTCTCGTACCATCTTTACATCATTTGATTCTTCCATTTTTTCCAGTTCATCATCTGTCTGAATACAAATAGAAATTGCATGTCACAAGTACAATACAATACCAGTAAAAGTTGTATGGTTCAGTGTATGTATCATCAGTGAAGATTTCAGATCTGACTGTTGATGTGAGCATTCATACCAAGTTCTCAAAACTTTGCCAAAAACGGTAGACTGTTTGAGATGGGTAAGTCATTCCTTCATCAGCCAGTTTGGTTAAATTCTCAGCCACAAGATGGAGCTGTCTATCAGTGTAGGCATAAATCTGTAGGTTCTCGCAGATCATGAGGACCAGAGGTGGGTTACTAGAATCCTGGGTGGTGTAAACCTCTCCTACCACTTGCATTTTCATGTAGTCTGGAAGGTAGCAATTTTCCCATTGTGCCAAAATATACGCCTGATTTTGGTAAATGGTGTCATCAAAGCTTCCTAACTTCCAGTTGAATGCATTGTTCAGCAGTGTTTCACATTGGTGATGAGCAAGCAAAACATTTTCAATTTCATCAAAGTATGTCTCAACATCTACTGTAAATAAATGGTGTCAAAGAGAAAAAAAAAGCACTAAGTATTTTGTGTGAATACAGCAGGCACTAATTGTGTTTTAACTGATCACCAAAAACATTCACTCTCAATATTCTTCCAAATTATTATTACACGGTCTGTCATAATTTGCATATTTTTGTGCAATGCTGTTCATTTGAGATTCTTATTGAGGTAACCAAATGTCTCATGATATGTACTGATGGCATAGATAAACTTTAAATCACCATTTACCTCACCTTTGTTGAATGGAAGAGACAAAAATTCTTGTAAGATTTGTTCAGAGCTGTGTCTTGAGGAATTAGACAGAATTAGATTAGATAGAATAGGGTGAATTGTCTGCATAAACTGGTCATTTGCAAAAGAATATAAGCCTTCTAAATACAGTAAAATACATACTATACTTTCTGACATATAAGCCACCATACAGTAGTAAACCGCTATACTATTCTATACTATATGCTATACTCACTTTTTCATGGAACACATGATTGTTACCACTTGCCGTAACTTTGACGGTAAAGCTGAAAGAGAGGGACATTGGGACAATGGCACAATCAAAAACTATAAACGATAAAACATATATTAAAAAACCCTTATCAACAGCTTATATGTGTATTCTAAGAGTCACTGATAACCAGAAATTATATGTTGGCTAAACTTGGTCAAATTAGTCATAGAGTTTACAGTAGAGTTCTGAAGAGTTATCATGAAATAGACTGTCAAATTAGACAAGCGAGTAAAGAACTGATGGACCTAATCAAGTCTAGAAGAAAAAATACTTTTCTCCGTCCAACTCAGACTTGTATTATTGTTATAAACAGAAACACAATTCTATTTCATTCCACATTTCCATCGGTTCTTTTTGAGATTAGATTGAATTTGATTTACTCACAACATTCAAACGTGATTGAGCTTAAAAGTTGCATAGCCTGTGTTGTCTACTAATTGGCTGACTTGTTTAGACTATAGTGTGTACTTTGGACATGCATGTGCTTTGTTCATTGAAAAAGTAAAATAATGATATTCAGTCAGTATACACAATTAAAAGGTTAATTTCAAAGTGAAGTTCAAAGAACCTGTTCTTACCAGAGGATTGCGTGGAGGCTGAATGTGTATTAACTTGTGGTGTTAGTGAGTTTTAGGAGATTTAGGTCGGAACAGAGCAGTCTCTGTGCAAGAGCTGATTTGTTGAGCTGGGCAAACATGACCACACCCTTTTGTGTGTGTGTGTGTGTGTCTGTGTGTGAATAAAGAAATTCTCTCTACCTGGTAACACTGCCTGTAGTTGTAGTTTATTGAGGTTTTCAATTTCATGTTCCAGGTAGATTAGGTTGACAACATTTAAATAAACAAAAGAGAAACACTGCAGTATTTTAAGTAAATGTTAAACTAAACAAATCACAGCTATTACTGTAAGCAATGCAGTTCAGTATGTAAACATAGCAAATAAATTGACAATTTCTTCCATGTAAGATCAGAATATCACATATCCAGTTTACATATGTAGCATACATATTAACAATTTAATTTAAACATAAGCATTAGATGCCTTTCCCACAAACATAAACCATGCCTTTCCATACAATATCAACTCAGCCACTAATTAATGTACATTCAGACCATTCAAATTGCTTCAACATCAAATTCATATCCAGTTCACGTATGACATAGTTCAGGGTGATATCTGATTAGTAATACGCACTGTTACACGTACACATTCTTTCTCTGCGCCCAGCAGGTTTGTGAGCTAAGATGTGAGTGAATGTTTCAGAATGATTCCATAAGTGAATGTTTGAGTGAGTGTGGTTCCAGTGTTCCTTGGGTTGACTCAATATAAAGTTAGGATTTTGTGTTGAAAAATGAAAACATATGCTATTTGGTGCTAAGCTAGGTCAGGCTAATGCTAAGTTAGTCAATTCCTTTACAGTTAACCTAGTTGTGTATAATTCAATGCAAGTGGGACTTCTAACCTGGAAGTGAACTGAATTATGCTATGCTATACTAAGATAAGATAAAACACTTTTTTGAGCGATTAACCTAGCCTGCCATGATTCACTAGAATGGTCTTAGACATTAGCCTATAGCTACCCTATTACTAAAAAAAGTCATTGGCTACTTGGTGTAAAGCCATTAGAATAATAAATGCTATTAAAACGGCCTCATCTGCAATTTCTACAGTAAGCTATATTTATCAGAAATAAACCCCAACCAGGAAGCCATTGATTCCTCAACAGCATCAATTTATCTCAATGAAACCCAAATAAATAAACTAGAATCACCCATTACTCAAGAGGAACTGTTTGCTGCTCTTAAACGCATGCCCAACAGTAAAGCACCAAAGACAATTTGGATCTACTTTGGCCCCACTTTTCGTCAGAAAGATTAAGGAATCAAAACAAAAATCAAGTCTTCCAGTCAACAACACCACAGCCACTCCTCCTCAAGCCCAATAAGGACCCAACAATGCCATCCAGCTATCACCTTAGTTCCCTACTCAATGCAGAAAACAAAAAATCGCTAATGCATTAGCACATAGGTTAGAAGAGGTCGCCCCATCCATTATCCACCCAGATCAAACTGGCTTCGTTAAAGGTAAAATCTCATCCTTCAATGCCCACAGATTATTCAACATAATGTACTATGCCTCAACCATACATTTAAAAAAAAAAACATCATAGCAACTCTAGACGCATAAAAAGCTTTTGATATGGTCAATTGGAAGTTCCTGTTAGGGAGGTTCAGGGACGTTTAGTTTTGGGGAAACATTCAATAAATGAATTAAAATTCTTTACACGTCACCTTCAGCCATAGTGATCGCCAATGGACTAATATCACATAGTTTCACTCTACACCAGGGGACTAGACAAGGATGCCCACTCTCCCCCTCACTATTTATCATCTTCATTGACTTTTCATGCATTGATATTGTTATGTTTGTTTTAGGTCAGATTCTGTACAATATGTTCAGATCAAATGGTTGTTCTCATTCAGTGTTATCATGTAACATATTTCTGCATCTACATTTCTCTCTGCTCTAATAAAGTTCATGTGACATCCATTGTTAGGATAGTGAGGGTTTTCCCCAAGACAGACAAGTGACTATGCAATGGCTATACTGCTGAAGCAATAGGATGCTGACATGTAATAGACATCATGTGAGATAGAAAGACTGAAAGATGCATATGGGTCATTCCTTGTAAAATCAACAAATGCATGACATCTGACCCTCTTTGATTTGCTTCATACTTTAGGTGCCCAATGCCATTGTACACATCAGCAATTGTGCACAATTTAACCTTCTATCTACTTTAGTATCTGAGATATTGGACCCTAAAACATTTTGCATTTTTTTTAACTTTATTAAGTTCAGTTGTCCATTACTTACACATACTTCATGCAATTGACAATTGAAATTCTCAGGCAATGTTGCAGACATGGAGATGTTCTGAACTGTAAATTATTTTGGCTCAGAGTATAGTAATTGCCAAGCAATGGATTACTGGAAATGGCATTAAGACAAAATGGTGGCAACTTTTGATGACAATGTTTCCACATTAAAGCATATGGGATCTGTTATAATTCAATATATTACACTTCAGTTATAGTGCATTGTTGAAATGAAGGAATGTTTCAGAAAGAAAACAAACCTTTTGATTTATGACAATTTAAAATTGAGAAAGATAAAATTGGATCCAAACTTTAAGTGTGTTTTCTCCAGGTATGACGGTCTAAGACACAGCCACAAAGTTTTTATGTTTTTAATTTTTACATGCACAAAATTCCAAATTGGTAGCCACAAGGAAACTACATAAAATAGTCTGTCAAACCTAGCTTTCAAGGTATGGGGTGATGGGTTTTTTTCTGCCTTGCTAATCATGTGTTGTTTCGTTTATGCAGCCTTATGCCTATGAGACAGACAGGGAAGGGTAGGGGATTGGCTGTGATGTCAAGGCCATGCCCACAATCATGCCACTACAGCCCAATCACAAAAGTCATTACCCATGAGCCCTAGCACCTGATAACAATCAGTGTGCTTAACATTTACATTTATGCATTTAGCAGACGCTTTTATTCAAAGCAACTAACATATTTTGTCAACTAGCAATTACTTCAGGGCCAGTCTCCCTTAGAGCAACTTAGGGCTAAGTGCCCTGCTCAAGGGCACAACTGTGGTGCAGTATGCTTCACCACCTACTCAAGTTTGAGCCACATTTTGGTGATCAACTGTGAGAAGTTTGCATGCATTTCTTTAGGACATGTTGAATTTACAGCTATACCTACAATGTGGGTGGCAAAGGGTGGCATTAAATGTTTTAAGCGATTTTTTTCGATTTGATGATTGGTTGTATCTCCGACAGTCCAGATGATTTATTTAATAGCATAGGCCTACCTTATTTACATCCTGTGACATTCTATTGAGTAGACCTAAGTGTGTGAACAGTAATATAGATTACAATATCCACAACAGTTATTCCAGAGAAGCCGATATTAATTTGAAGTAGCTTTTGAGTTTTTTCACAAAATCTAATTTGTGACAGTTTTCCAGAAAACTGAGCATTTCTTCAGTGTTACATGGTGCCAAAGGTGAAGCCATTATTAACAACAACAACAACATAAATTGTGATCAATCATTGCACAAGAGCAGGCAAAAATGTGCATAAATATTAAAAGGGAACCAAAAAGAGAAAACCTCATTGGCTAAACGCACCAGGAAGAGGCGGACACAAAATATCCAATGAAAAGCCTAATTGCTGAATGAAGGGAGGGGCAGAAACCAGGCCCAGGATCACATGTCTGTGTAAACAAAGCAGGCCAGAGTAACCAAGGGACCAAATAAACAAAGACACCTAGCAACCAAGGCAGAAAAACAATCACCAAGACCATGTGGTTTAACCATTTTTGTGGTTTGGCTAAAGGTACCAATGCTGGATGCTGGAACTTTGTGTCGCTGGTGACATATCCCCGGTTGTGAAGTGACTCCATCTCTGACTGTGAATAAAGATGCCTTTTTACTCCTGCCTGTGTTGCCTGGTACTGACAGTGACACGCTTTCAGCCAGAATCTAAAACACCATGCTTTTAATTTCATCTGTTCACACTGATATAATTAAACTGTAGACCGACTTGTTTTTTCTTTGTAAAGAGATCACATCTGTACTTAGGGTAACATCACAACACGTTCTTGATCACATACAGAAATACTTCACTTCAGCAAATACATTGGTCCCTGCCAGTGTTGTGTCCATGACTAGACCTGACACTTTTGCATTAGGGTTACCATAGCATCCTCCTGCACATTCCACACTACTTCCACACCAAATAATTTACCCCACACATAATAGGATTCATCTCTGTATTTTTGTAATGTATGTTTGTCATGTGTATGCCTTGACATAGAAGCTTAAGGATACCATAATATCCTACAGGATAATTAACCCCCCCCCCCCCCTTATATAGGCTATATATAGGCTAAATATATATATTACATGAGCACTCAGTAATAGGAGGTGCTTTTCTTCTGGTTTGTTTGTTTGTTTTTTTCAGGAATTTTAGGTCATCCATAGAAAGACCAGGCCTCATGAAACTTGCTAGAATTTTCATGCCTGGTAACTTTTGGTCCTTTGGTTCAGTTTGCTGGGGTATGCCATTTTAGGAAGTGATCAAGACAAATGTGTTGTCTTTGAGTAGTCCTACAGCCACCTTCATCTTTCTGCTGTTGGTGTTATAGCGTTAATTCCTGTAAAGGTGTCTGCCACCAAGTATGTTGTCGGGCCTGTTTTTAATAATTGCAGTATTGTGTACACAGAGGATTGTGTGCATGATGGAACATCCAAATGACTAAGGAACAAGCACAAAAAGCTGTATGTGTTTGGTGTTTGGATAGCAACGTGGTGTGTTTTTATTCACAATATGTCAAAGTGTTGTTAAAATAATACATATGGAATGTTTCTGTCTAGAAGCAAAGGTATAACAAGGGGCCTCGCCCCAGACAGCTGGAACATTGTGAATCCATCTCCGACTGTGCCTTCGATGGTGCCTCCGATGGTGCCTTTTTACTCTTGTCTGTGTCGCCTGGTGTCTGATCACTTTTAAGACAGTGTCTGCCATTTAGTGTCTTCAAAGAATATGGTAAAGCATTTTGGTTGTGTTACTTCAAATGCACTGTTACTGAAAAATAGTACACTCAGTACATAGAAAAGCACATACAAAGAACATTTCTGGACCCTAAGCACACTTTTCTGCACTTCTTTTCCTCCTGGGAAATGATTTCATGCCTGTTTTGGCATGAGGAACGTAGGAATATTGCAGGGCAACCAGAAAGCTTTGATTATATGATAACACTCACGCATTATCATAGGTAGGATGACGAGACGTACAGGTTTGACCGGGACAAAGTGTCTGGTTTGAGATCTTGAAGTTCTCGTCACCCAAGTCATACATGGGAAAAAAACAAGAACAATAATTACACATTGTCCAGATCCCTCCTCGAAACTGTACCTTGTGTAACCTCTCAGAGGTGTTGCTGAGTTAATACTGGCACTGACACACAATCAACCAGAATCTAACACGTCATGCTTTAAATTTCATCCATTCAACTGTAGACCGACTTGTTTTTCTCTTTGTACAGAGCTCACATCTGTCCTGAGGGTATAACCACAACAAGTTGTTGATCACATACCGAAAGATTTCACTTCAGCATATACATTGGTCTCTGTCAGTGTCCATGACTAGAACTTAATTTAATAATAAGCCATAACTTCAATGAAGTAATCAGCGTCTGCATTATCATTTGTATCAATGTTGCTCAGGAACAACACTTTAGGAGTACAGGTCACATGACCTAAAAATGAAACCCGAACCTATAACCTGGACATTCTGCCATGACATTCTTGAGTAAGAAGCATCTTACTCCTGTACCAACTCCAAGCTAGTCGGCTTTGTTATTGCTACTCGCTCACATTAGGCACCAGGGCCTGGGCCAGATGGCTTTAGTGGGTTTTAACAATAATAATCATTGTTGTTGTTGACATTGCAGAACTTGCGCACCTGAGGTATGAGTTGACAGCACTAGTTGACAGCATGATGACATTATGGAAAAAATGTTAACAGGGAAATAAAAATGAAGAGGACGACTGATTGACATGTTTTCGTATTCTTATCTGCACGGTACATGCCATACTACATTCCATACCTCAGAAGTAAAAAGAAAAAGTATCTCGGTTTGAGATCTTGAACTACTAGCGTGGCTCCAAATATGTTCTCTCAATGCATTCCAGGAAGCACTGACATCTGCCTAAGGATTGTTATTCAAATGAGTAGGCTAACAATGAACAATGGGTTTGTGCAGATATTAACCTATATATTA